>QGSO01000224.1:370567-970567 GCA_011037825.1 Carya cathayensis
ATGTCATGTTATGTTCAAGTTTATGTTATTTTCAAGTTCTTATTTATGTTATGCATGTTTACGTTCATTCTATATTTCAAGTTCATGTTATGTTTCACGTTCATGTTATGTTGTTTGTTCATGTTATGTTTTAAGCTTAAGTTCATGCCATGTTAAGTCAAGTTCAGTTCACGTTTAAGTTCTGGTTATGTCATGCTATATGTCAAGTTATGCTATGCTTATGTACGACTATACTTATACATTTATGCTTTTACTGCCATGCATGCATCTTTAATCTGTGTGTGAATTTTATGTTAATTTACTGAGATTTGTAATCAAATCTCACAGTGGTAGTCCCAACTACCATTCCCCTCGAATGGTAGATCTTGTTACAGGACCCGAAGAAGAATTGGAATCTGACCAACTGAACACGGTCGACTAGGCCACGGTGCGATGTTGATGATGACATAGTATTTAACTTAGGTTACTACTTGTACTTTTGGAGTTGTATCTCAAGTATTCTTTTGATCACAACCATTTTGGATTAGTGTGGTGATCACGGCTATTTAGTATGCCTTTATGTATGAAATATGTTTCAAGTATTTGGGATATTTTAGTTTGGTGCATAGTATTGCTAAAGAAAAAAAATTATCCGCTGCGAATATTGCATAATACTAGATGCATGTTATAAACATTGCATCTTATATGTCATGAACGGGGACAGGTAACCTTGTGTTGCATGTCCCGATGCTTCAAATGTCCGTTCAATCCCAAGCGGAATTTGGGGGCGTCACAATTTGGAATTTAAGGGCAAATATTATAAAATATAATTCAGATGTATTTTTGAGTCGGAAACCTTGGTGACTGAAGAATGCACCCTATCTATTATACATAGCTTAGGTTTCCATCATTTTGTGCACTTTACAGTATCTTGTAAAAAAGGGAGACTACTACATATGTGGAGACCGGGTGTAGAAATCGAACCGGTTAATGTGAATATGAATGTTATTTCTGCTTTGGTTTACTCGAACCCTCCTCCTCAACGTGGTTAATTACCTTTGTATATGCACCAGCACATCTGAATCAAAAAGCAAACTTTTGGAATCACCTAGACTTAGTGCATCAATCCTTTCAAGGACCATGGTTATGTATAGGTGATTTTAATGACATTACCACTCAAAGTGAGAAACATGGTGGACGTCCAATCTCCAACAATCCAAGCAACGGATTAAAAGCTCTAATGAATAGACATGGACTCATTGATTTAGGCTTCGCGGGCCTGCAATACACTTGGTCCAACAATAGGCATGGACTCGCTTTAATCAAAGAGAGATTGCATAGAATGATAAGCAACCAAGAAAGGAGACTTATTTTCCCTGATGCCATGCTACAGCACCAGACTTCTTCAGCCTTTGACCATCACCCACTATTGCTACACAAAGTCACTGATACTCGTAAAGCATTTTCATTCAAATTTGAAACTTTCTAGGTTCGTGAACCACTTAGTCAGAATCTCATCAGAGAAGCTTGAAATAGTAGCTTCCAAGGCAATTCAACTTATATTTTGTGTAAAAAAAATCAGATCAACAAATGATGCACTCAAGCTTTGGAACCAAACCCACTTCGGAAGAATTCAGAATAACATTCAAAGTTTGGAAAATGAATTGTTGGAAATCCAAATTAACCATGTTGACAAATACAACAAAGAGAGAGAGAAATAAGTGTAGCAAAACCTTCATCTGCAGCGAGAAAATGAGGAAATACTATGGAAGCAGAAATCAAGAGTTTCTTGGCTCACTTCAACAGATCTCAACACAAGATTCTTCTATCTCTCAACAACAATATGAAGGCAGAGGAATTTCATAGATTCATCAAGCTGAGTCCAGGTAATTGGTCTACAAACCCCAACATTATTGAATCTACTTTTCTATCTCATTTTAGATCCCTTTACTCAACCTTAAACCATAGCTTTCCGAACACTTTGGATAATCTATTTGAGAAGCAAGTAACCAATCAAGAAAATGAAATGCTGCAAGCAATACCAAATGAGGATGAAATATTTGGAGCATTGAGGCAAATTCCGAATCACAAAGCACCAGGTACAGATGGTAATACGACATTTTCTTTAGGCATTATTGGCATATTATCAAAAAAGATGTAGTAAGTGTAGTTCAAAATTTCTTCATAAGTGGAAAGTTGTTGAAACGAGTCAACCATCCAACATTGGTCTCATTCCAAAAATTCCAAGTTCAAACAACCCAAGCCAATACCATCCCATTAGTCTTACAAATATCATCTACAAAATCATCACTAAGATAATGGCCAACTGTTTCAAAACCACCTTGAGCAAGATTATTTCCCCTTTGCAAACTGCTTTTGTCCCTGGCCTCAACATAAAAGAGAATACAATTGTTGCGCATGATCTATTCCACCATCTCAAAAAATAGACAGGGAAAAAATGTTTGACGACAATAAAGTTGGATATGAAAAATGCATTTGATCAAGTTGAATGAGACTTCCTTTCCATGGTAATGAAACAATTGGTATATAGTATAGTCCGGTGATGACTTGTAGAAATTAATATATTTTACCAGGTCGTTCGAGCTAAGGCATTGGCCGCTCAAGCAAATTCAGGAAGATTCAAAAGCTCGAAGGCCGCTCAACAGTGAGCTCGAGCGGGTTGCGGGAAGGGAGTTCACTCGAGCGGAGGCATTGAATGCTCGAGCGAAGCAGGCAGAGTTGAATGCTCGATTCGCGCTCGACACGCCACTCGAGCGAACATTGTATTTTACAGATCTAGGGTTTTCCCTCCGTCAGGGTATATATATGTGATTTTACATCATATGGCCATACTTTTTGACTGGAGAACACTGTTTGGGATAGAGAAACATAGTTAAAAGATTTCAAGTCATCTGTTTTGGGAGAGAGTTCCACGCATTGCACGTACGTTGGGATCATACACGGGCACAGAAGGGAGAGAAGCAATGAATATTTTCCTGGTATTTTTAAGGACACTGCGACTGAGAGCTGCGACTGCGAGGAGTATTTTTTAGTGTTTATTTTCCTTCCATTATTCTCAGAACAATTATGGTGAATTCATTTATGTTGAATTTAACTTTTAGCATGAACTAAATTTTATTTATTCTAGGAAAACGATGTAACCAAGTTTCGAACTATGATTGATTTTCTATGCTAATTTAAAGCAATCATTTCTTTGTTTATCTGATTTATTCTGAATTTATTGCTTCTAATTAACTGGCTATTGATTAGATGATTTTAATCTTATGATTTGCTATCGAAAGAGGGAATTATAGTATAGATCCTGAATATTTTGGCATAGGTAAATATAGAAATCGAAATACTTGTATGTACCTATGTAGTATTTAAATCATTAGTCTGATTGCTTCTTGCTTTATTAATTTGCATATCCTTGTGTAAATTGATGAACAAGAATAATTTCCAATTGACTATCGAAAGAGACTTTTGGATAAATTAGAGATTTGCTAATAAATAAAAAGAATTAAATTAAATTAGTTAGATGAGTAAAGTATAGTGAGGAATTAGGTGAAATCGATTTCCTAAAAGTTTTCTTTCCCATCAGTTTGATCTTTGAATCTCATTTTTATTTCCTTTGCATATTTTTCTTTGAATTGATTTTATTTTAAATTTCAATCACAAAAATTTTCGTAACTTCTCTAGATAAAATCTATATTAGTATAATTTCGATATTTGTCAAAAGTAAGTTACCAATCCCCGAGGACGATACTCTTCTTATCACTTTACTATAAAACTACGATACTGTGCACTTGCAGTTTTGCACCGATCATCTGGATCAACCTGATCAAAGAATGCATTATAACAGCGACTTTCTCTATTCTCGTAAATGGTTCTCCCAGAGGATTCTTCAATGCTCAAAGAGGACTAAGACAGGGCGATCAATCTCACATTTTTTATTCATTTTGGTGACAGGAGCACTATCACGGATCCTTATAAAGGCTGAAGGGCAAAGTGGAATGGAGGGAGTAAAAATCAGTAGGAATAGTCCACCAATCTCTCGCCTTCTTTTTGCAGATAACACGATTATTTTTGCAAAAGCAATAAAAAGAAGTGCAAGAACAATATCAAAAAGTTTAAACAAGTACTAGCAATGGTCAAGCCAAAAAGTAAACATGCACAAATCTTACATTTTTGTCACAAGAAATACTAGTCATGAAGTCAACATAACAATTAAACAATGGCTCCATACAAATGATCCTCAGCAAAAATGAAATATCTGGGTCTCCCAATTTCATTTGGTAGGTAAAAAAAAAAAGGAAGACTACTAAGAGTTGCTTATTAAGGTGGAAAAGAAATTGGAAGGTTGGAAAACCAAATTACTTTCTCAAGCATGTAGAACAATATTGATCAGAATGGTTGTAAGCACCATTCCATCCTACTTCATGTCTTCCTTTAGTTACCCAAATTAATTTGTAAGACACTTGATACAAGATTTAAGAATCTGGACTTCAAGTACCTGAGGTGAATTCACATTCAAAATAGCTTACCAAATGATCATCTAACCAAGAGGAAGCCCAACAAGCTACCATTCAAAATATCTCCAAGAGCATATGGAAACTGAAAATCCATGATCGGCGCAAGTTATTGATTTGGAAACTTCTTTGGAATATCTAATCTACAAGATCAAGAATTAAAGAAGTCATCTCAGCGGCTCCATCAAAAGAATGTCTCTTTTGCAATTATAAAAGAGAAACATCTCTTTACCTTTTCATACAATGTCCTATTGTCAGGATTATTTGGTATCAAAGCTCATGGCCATTAAAGCTGGAAACTTTACCAATTCAATCTCTAACGGACTAGATAAAAATTATCATATTTCCAGGTGAAGAATTAGGATTTTGGGAAGAAGAAAAACATCACTTTCAGTTGTTTGTTGTTTTAATCTTGGATTTCATATGGAAGCAAAGAAATGATGTATTCCATAACCAAACTCCTTTCTCACTTGCATCAGCAAAAATCCAACTAAACAAAATTTATCAGGACTACAAGAAAGCGTGGATGGTTAAAAAGCAAACACATATCATTAGCTAGAAGTGTCCTCCCATTAATTACCAAATCTTCTCTTTTGATGCAGCAGTTAGAGATTCATTCTCAGTGGTCTCTGCAGTTTGTAGGGATCATAGCAAAAAAAATTTGAAAATTCAAACAGAAAAGATCCCTATTTCCAACCCTCTAGTAGCTGAATCAAAGGCAACTCTACTAACCACGAAAAATGGCCTTCCAAAGAAAACAAAAAATGGCAATTATGGAAGGTGACTCGCAATTGGTAATAGACGCCTTTGATAGCACAAGAACCAATTCTCTTTGGCATATTGACCTCATCATTGAAGATATTAAGCATATATCCACTGCTTACATGTGGTGGAACTTCGAAAAAATTCATCGATCTGCAAATTGATACATGCACGCCGTGGCACAATAGGCTGCAACTAACTTTGTTTGGCTATATATCCCCTGATTTGCTGTCAAGGTATTTGTTGTTTCTTGATGATGGAAAGGATCCACCTTAAACTTTGTAGCTAATTTATTATCTAATATATATAAATGGGAATGTTAGATGAACAATATTTTCGTCTAACATTCTCATTTCCAAATTTACCCCTATTTCTAATCCAAAATTTCAATCTCTTTACTTATATTTTCCTTTTGCCGACAAATATTTTTGTCTTTTCATGTTTTTGTCTTTTTACGTTTTGAACGTCTGTGTTTTTCTACTAATTTTGTTTCCAATTTTATCCTTTACCTTTTCCCTTACTTGTATTGTTTCCAATTTCACCGCCTAAATATTATTCACCTTTTTACATTTGCAATCTTATCATTTCGTCTGACAGAATCAAACCGATAAATATGGAACTTCATATTTTCCTACTGCTTGTGCTCTTTATTCTCGCTTTCTTAAAAAAAAAAGTGTCCGTGTTTCAAATTGCTACTCCTGATCTCGGCACTCTAGGTATGATTTTTATTCTTCCTTCTCTCATTTATACTCTCAGTGTTGCATGGATGTATTTCTTACAAGTGTATACAATGTTAGATGAACAATATTTTCGTCTAACATTCCCATTTATAAATTTACCCCTATTTCTAATCCAAAATTTCAATCTCTTTACTTTTATTTTCCTTTTGCCGACAAATATTTGTCTATTTACATTTTTGCCGACAAATGTTTTTGTCTTTTTACGTTTTGAATGTTTGTGTTTTTCTGCTAATTTTGTTTCCAATTTTATCCTTTACTTTTTCCCTTACTTTTATTGTTTCCAATTTCACCGCCTAAATATTAATCGTCTTTTTACATCTACAATCTTATCATTTCATCTGACAAAATCAAATCGATAAATATGAAACTTCATATTTTCCTAGCTTGTGCTCTCTATTCTCGCTTTCTTTAAAAAAAAAAATGTCCATGTTTTGAATTGCTACTCCTAATCTCGGCATTCTAGGTATGATTCTTATTCTTCATTCTCTCATTTCTACTCTCAGTGTTGCATGGATGTATTTCTTACAAGTGTATACAATGTTAGATGAATAGTATTTTCGTCTAACATTCTCATTTCCAAATTTACCCATTTCCAAATTTACCCATATTTCTAATCCAAAATTTCAATCTCTTTACTTTTATTTTCCTTTTTCCGACAAATATTTTTGTCTTTTTACGCTTTTGCCGACAAATGTTTTTGTCTTTTTACGTTTTGAACTTCTGTGTTTTTCTACTAATTTTGTTTCCAATTTTATCCTTTACTCTTTCCCTTACTTGTATTGTTTCCACTTTCACCGCCTAAATATTAATCGTCTTTTTACATCTACAATCTTATCATTTCGTTTGACAGAATCAAACCGATAAATATCCACTTTCACTGCCTAATTATTAATCGCCTTTTCACATCTGCAATCTTATCATTTCGTCTGACAGAATCAAACTGATAAATATGAAACTTCATATTTTTCCTACTGCTTGTGCTCTCTATTCTTGCTTTCTTAAAAAAAAATACAAATTGTCCATGTTTCGAATTGGAACTCCTGATCTCGACATTCTGGGTATAATTCTTATCCTTCCTTCTCTCATTTCTACTCTCAGTGTTGCATGGATGTATTTCTTACAAGTGTATATATCATACACATATGCACGATAGCAAAAAAAACCCGAACAGAATAAAAAGCATATTTGCATATTTGAATCAGTACTTCATAGAAAATATCCCCAACAAAATAAAAAAAATGCATACGGATATACATGACACCAAAAAAAAAAACCCAATAAAATCTTCTGATTTTCATAACTTCAGTAGAGAAATCTTCTGATTTGCTCGCAGTTTAGGAGAGAGGGAGACAAGCAACGAGATGTACTGAGAGCACATAAAACACAAATACCATGAAAAAAAACCCCAAATATTCCGAACACAAATCTTGGGAAAATTTTGAAAAAAAAAATCTCACCCTTCAAAAGCTGTGAGGGAGAGGGCTCGTGGGCGATGACGAAGGGTTGTACGTGGTGGATCTGACGAGGCAAGAATAAATATCAACCAAAAGAAAGAAAAAAAATTACTACAAAACAGAAAAACAATAGAAACAGAAAAGTCAGAATAAATATCAACCGAAAGAAAAATAGAATAAACGTGAATCGAAAAGATAAAAACCCTAGGAACACAGATCTGAACATGGTCTCTTCAAGTGTATGAAGTTTGAGAGGGAGAGGGAGGGTGGTGTGGTTTGAGATCATAAGGTAAACAAACAACAACCCACAAAAAATAAAATAAGAACCAACCGTAGATCCACCCTACAGACATACCCAAGGCAAGCCACAACATAAAAGATTAACAAGAAAACAAAACAAAAAAAATTACAGCAAACAAAGTACAACCTAGATCTGCAATATATGACATAGATCAACAACAAAAGAAGAAAAAAATGGTGTTAAAAAAAATCTACTCGGATCACACAAAAAGAGAGTGCATATCTATGAAGGAGGATGATGAGGAAGGATGACACTTCGGCAGAATAGCAATGTGAGAAGAGAAGATGCAGCTTTCTTCAATATCAGAGAGATAGATAGTAGGAGAGGAAATAGAAGATGCGGTGTTCAGAGAGAGAGAGAGAGAGAGAGCTAGATTTTTGTTAGGTGTGAAAGTGAAAGCAAAAAAGTCAGTATTCATGTGAAAGGGAGAAGAACTACTTTGTTAGGTCTTGTTTTAAGCTGGTTAGGGTAAAATGGTCTTTAGATATATATTGTTATTGTTTTATTTGTTTCTTTTTGTCATGTGCAGTGAATGAACGTGATCTGAGTCACTTTTAGATTCGGTTTGCCCATCAAAAGTTTTATCTCAAACTCAAAATTCTCTTCTCATCGTTATAACTTTCCTAAATTTTCATATAAAATATAATAAATAATTTAACTTTTTCTTAACTTTTTCAAATCACAAAACAATAATAATATTAAAATATAATATTTTATCTTAAAATTCAAAATTCTCATCTTACTACCAAACCATTCCTTAAAAGCTAATCATTCACTCATGATTAACAGGCCTAGAATTAGAAATTAAAAAGGTAAAAGTTAAAAACTCATAAAATCATCAAGAGATCCTGGAACAAATATTAAAACTGAAAAAAAATTCAAAAAGTGATTAATACACTACGGGCCTGGAACATAATCTAAGAAAAAAAGTCATTAAAACGAAACAGCAAGAGTGGTCTACATTTACCGAATTGAAACCCAAATTTGATTATTTTAGATGTGAATAGTTATAAATTTAAAATTAAGAAATTTTCATATTTTATTAATGTTTTTAATAGTGTTTATAATATTGATTGTTTCTTTTAATACATTTATTTTATTCTAAAATCTACTATCTTGTTTGATCCTCTAATATTTGCATTTGTATATATAATAAATATTTATATTATATTTTTTTATATATAATAAAAACATAATAAACAAAATATAATAAAATTTTAAACATTAATTTACATCAATTGGTAATATGACATTATTATATTTGCATGGAAGTCTCACTCAGAATCTTGACCATGTAATCGATTTGTAATAGTCTGAATAGAAATGTTGGCAAGAAAGGTAATCTCTATTTTGAATATCTTTGATTCACATGGGCATCGTATTGCTTTTTTGTTACTATCATTTGTTTTTCCTTGGTTATTAATGCTATGATTTGCATTATTTCTAAACAAAATAGAAGGTTTTTACAAATTAGCTACAAACTAAAAATAATAACAATCTTTCTAAAAATAAAACAATCACAAACTTTGTATCTACACCTGTTTCATATATATCCTCAAGTACAATAATAAATTGAAGTTTGCTGTAAGGCAATGTATTAGTGAATTACTTTTTTGCATCATAAGTTTTTTGGTTGCTAAGTTAGTGTTACAAATTTTGTATACCTTATCAATTATTCTTCCATTGAAATTTAAAAAATTAATCGATCATATTCATTAAAACTAAATAAACTAATTAAGAAAGTAATGGTTGAGATGGTGCAACAAGAGAACCATATCAACAAATAAAGATGAACTTATCATATAGGAGGTATTACCACTTTCTTCTGTTGTTATCTTACCAGATGTTCTTATAATGTGTGCTGAACTTAAACACAATCCTAAACTTATTATGAAAAAAAATTGTGAGTTTTTATAATTAGGTGTTCATTTGGAAGCAAATAGTAGAAGACTATTTTACTTACTAATCACTTTAAACTTATGGTTACTAAATTTGTATACATAGATCCAGTACTTACTCTCATTGTTTTCAAAATTTGTTTGAAAAAATTTAAAAGTTTGATAAACAGTACGTCATTATTACAAACATTATAACGAAAACCTAAAAAAAAGAAAGTAGCATTTCCTTTTTCTTTTTTTTTTCTTTTTTTTTGTGGTTTTTTTACAACTTTTTACTTGTTTTTATTTTTTTATATGTTTTATTAAAAATATTTTTGGTAATAAATTTCATTTAATGCATTAGTTCTTCTCTTGTAAGTTTTTTTTTTTTTTTGTAAATACTGAATTTATTGATATCATTTCTCATTATTATTAGAATTTTTTTATGTATATTTTTTTTTACAGATTTGTTGCTTTTGCTTTTACTTGACTCTTAATCAATTTGGTTATTATCAATTTGCTGTGTTCATACTCTTCCTCTGTTTGTTCTCGACTTCCAAGTATGTTCTTTTCTATCTCATTTGAAAAAATATGTTTATTTTTAATGCAGAAACTAACATTCACAATTAAAGCAAAATTTTTATTACTTGACTTGCATAAGTCGTTCTACTACATATCCTATGTGAATTGCAATAAAGCGACTGGATATGATTATAATGAAAAATTCTTATGCTACAATTGCAAAAATATGAGTATCCGACAACCACGGTAAACATTTTATTTTATCACTTTAAATTATCATTTTTTACATAATAAATATAAAATAATAATTATAAAAGCATTCTCATTAATTATAGTTGTCGATCCTATTTGGAAATAGAGGATGACATTGGATGCATAACAGTTGTTGCCTTTGGACTGGTGACAGAAGAAATACTGAATTCTACAGTCATTGATCTATTTGAACATATAGGAGAGGTAAAAAATCTCTTTATAAATTTATTAAAAAAAAACCTGTTACATTATGTTTTATATTTTTTCATTACTATAGGAACACCTACCATATTTAGCAAACATTGTAAGTGCAGTTTTAGAAAAAAAAAAAAAAAGATTATACACTTGCATGCAGAAATGAATCAATATGGACAATTACGCAAAGTTAACATTCTCTACTCCGAATCTATAAATTAAGTTACGTTATAAATACTTTAAATCTCTTTTTGTTAAACTTATCACTTTTATTATTATATCTTTAAATAGAACACTGATTTGTATGTAAAGTTTATATTTATTTTCTTTATTTCTATCATTTGACTATACATACCGTGCATATTGCCATTTAGCATATATATATATATAATAATAATAATAATAAAAGTGATAGATAAATATAGTAATATATATATTGTTAGAAACCAAGTTCAAATTGTATTGTATGACCACATTTAGCCCCCAATAGTAATCTTAGGTACACCTACCCCCCAATAGTGATTTTAGGTACACCTAACCTCCTTTGTACTCTTTACCATTGGATTGATGACAAGTGTAACAATCCTAACCATCCTTTGTACCAAGAAATCCCTATAAATAGAGGGAGTCCTCATTTGTGTAAGACCCCAAGAAATAAGAGAAAACAAAGTTCTCTAAACATCTCTCTCTCTTTTGCTCTCTATCTTTTCATTAGTTTCATAACACGTTATCAGCACGAAGTCTCTGACGGTTTTGAAGCTAGTAGTCTTCTACTTCAAGTAAGTTTTTCAATATATTATTTGTAATTCTCAATATGAATATGAAATGTTATATTACTTGATGAAACTCTATGTTTATTCTCATAATTTTGTAAATGTATTTCTTAATATAAACATACTTATGTTCCTGATTTATATATGTAGAAAATGTCAAATCTTACGAAATTGGAATTCGTTGCTCTTGACATTTCTGGGAAAAATTATTTATCTTGGATCCTTGATGCTGAGATCCATCTAGATGCGATGAACCTGGGAGATACAATTAAAGAAGGAAATCAAGGGTCCCGGCAGGACCGTGCTAAGGCAATGATTTTCCTTAGGCACCATCTCCATGAAGAATTAAAAACTGAGTATCTCACGGTGAAAAATCCCCTTATTTTGTGGAATGATTTAAGGGAGAGATATGAGCACCAGAAAACTGTGATCCTCCCAAAAGCTCGTCATGATTGGATGCACCTGAGGTTGCAAGATTTCAAGAGTGTTAGTGAGTATAACTCTGCACTCTTTAAAATTAGCTCAGTATTAAAATTATGTGGTGAAAAAGTCACTGATGATGACTTGTTAGAGAAGACATATACCACTTTTCATGCCTCGAATGTGCTCCTGCAGCAGCAGTATCGAGAGCGAAAGTTCAAAAAATATTCTGAACTTATATCTTGTCTTCTTGTAGCTGAGCAAAATAATGAGCTTTTATTAAGAAATCATCAGTCACGTCCTACTGGTTCTATATCATTCCCTGAAGTGAATGATACTAGATTTACACCATTTCCAGAAGCAAATGGTGCATATTTTCAAAGAAACCGAGGACGAGGACGTGGTAGAAAAGATTACAGAAGTGGAGGTCCTAGAAGAGACCACACTAAAAGGGATAATAGAAGATATACACCGTACCACCAGAAGTGGTTCAACTCAGAGAAGGGCAAAGGTCCTCAAAATAAATCTTTAAAGAAAGATGAAGATGGATGCCATAGATGTGGTATGACTGGACATTGGGCTCGTACCTGTCGTACAGCTAAGCATTTGGTTGACTTATATCAAACTTCTATAAAAGAAAAAACAAAAAAGTTTGAAACAAATTTTGCTGAATCATCAGATGCTTTAGATAGAGAAGATATTACAAATCTTGATGTTTCTGATTTCTTTGAAAATTCTAGTGATAGAATAGATCACTTGATTGGTGATGGAAGTGTTCCTTTTTGATTAATGTATTTTCTTTATTTATATTTTGCAATGTTTTAATGAAAGTTTTATATATTTTGTAGAATCATGAGTATTACTGATGAACTTGAGATGAATAATAGAGATGTATGTCTGGCTGACAGTGCTACAACTCACACAATTCTTAAAGACAAAAAATATTTTCAAAATATAACATTGAGTAGAGCCTACGTTCATACCATATCTGGTTCATCGAATCTAATTGAAGGCTCCGGAAGAGCTTATATTGTGTTGCCTAATGGCACCAAATTTTGCATCGATGATGCTCTATTTTCTTCACGATCAAGAAGAAATTTATTGAGTTTTAAGGATATACGTCGTAATGGTTGTCATATTGAAACCACCGACGAAGACAATAAAGAGCATCTTCTCATTACTAAAATAATTTCGAGCCAGAAGCTCGTATTAGAAAAACTGCCTGCCCTCTCATCTGGATTGTATTATACAGAAATGAAAACAATCGAATCACATGTGGTAATGCACCAGAAGTGCATTGACCCCAAAGTCTTTATGACTTGGCATGATCGCCTTGGACATCCGGGAGCAATAATGATGAGACGAATACTTGATAATTCGTATGGGCATCCCCTAAAGAATCAGAGGATTATCTTACCCAATGAATATCCATGCTCTGCATGTTCTCAGGGTAAATTGATTATCAAACCATCTATCTCAAAAATTGTTTTTGAATCTCCGTCTTTTTTACAAAGAATTCATGGGGATATATGTGGGCCTATTCAACCATCAAGTGGACCGTTCAGATACTTTATGGTTTTAATTGATGCATCAAGTCGATGGTCACATGTTTGTCTTCTTTCCACTAGAAATATTGCATTTGCTAAACTTCTTGCCCAAATAATTAAACTTAGAGCACAATTTCCTGATTATCCAATTAAAACTATTCGATTGGATAATGCAGGTGAATTTACATCTCAAGCTTTTGATAACTATTGCATGTCAATAGGCATAGATGTTGAACATCCAGTTGCCCACACACACACTCAAAATGGTTTAGCTGAATCATTAATTAAAAGGCTTCAGTTAATCGCTAGACCTTTNCTTAAATTTATGAAAATAATATGTTCCACATGCGTTTACCTTGCATTAGATCATATAAGGATTTTAAGACTTGATAGAATATGTACTTCAGAACTATATGCTTCATGCATACCCAAATTCTTGGTAACTATCAAGTTAATACAAATCTCAATATGATCTCTTTAACTTCATAAACATATCAATATTATTTCTGTAGGAAATATATTCGTGATTTATATATCACATTTTCATTTTATTTATACAAATACCCACTGATATTCAACAAGCATCACCTCATAGGTGTTTGGACTTCAAGTCCATATGCATCACATGATAACAATTCTGCAGGAATTGTTTATTTCTATTTTGGCCAATATTTTACGTCGGTATTCTTCGACGGTTCTGAGCTCACTTTCTTTATTACTTCTAGTAATATCAAATGCCATCTTATATGAAAATATGTTGTCGACAACGGTTTTATTTCTCTCTATAATTTCTCATTTACTCATGAAATGTAATATCGAGATCTCGTTATTTTCAGGTACCTGTCCCTCTTCAAGGGAAGACATTTCATGGAAACCTCTTCAGGAGGTACTCTTCAGGAGTATTATACTCTTCAGGAGTTTTCATTATGAGAGAATTTTAGATGGACTTTATTGCTTGTTTTGTGGGTATGGCCTCTTCAGGAGCACCAATTTCTTTTCTTTATGCTTTTCTCTTTCCGAGATGCTTTATCATTTGTATCAATAGGTCTCACATGCTTTCATACATGTCTTATGTTCATTAGACTGCTAAATTTCTTAATTGCCCTACAGGGACTTCAATCCTCACTGGGATTTTAGCAGCTAGAATATGAGACATTTTATCTTATTGCATCCATACATTAATTATCATATAAACTTCCAGTTCACCTATGATAATCATGATAACGTCGAATTATTTCATCTTATTTGCTTCTAGCAAATTTTTCTTTCCACTTCTGGTGGTAAAACTTTCTTTCCACTTCTGGTGGTAAAACTTTATAGTAAAAGAATCTTCTGGTTCTTTTATGGACGTCCATATGAAAATCATTCGACTTATCGTAATTGATTTTGGATGATCAAGATAATCATGAAAAGATACAAATATTCTGAATCATATCACTTTTGATTCATCAACATAATATCATCTCAAAGATAAAGCTGATAATATTTTCAATACGAGCTTCTGGCTCGAAATCATTGAAATACTATAAATATATTCATCACCACGTCCAATCTTTTGGATTCTTTGAAAACAATTCGTCATTCTCTTCTGGGAATGATATAAATCCAATTTCATTCACTTCAGGGAATGATGTGGAACTAGTAGGACGTGGCTCATGATTTCTTAGCAAAATCTCATTATGTTGCTTAACCACTAGAAAACATATAAATTTAGAATATATTATGAACTTTTACACTTGATATTGCTACTTCAGGAGCATACTCGATATTGCTACTTCAGGAGCACATTCGAGACGTTCATTTAAATATATATTCTTTAGTGGTTTTTCTCAACACACTTTCAATTATGCAACTTCAGGTGCATAAATCATAATGAGCTTTTTGGTACACATATTGCTCATTTAAATTATCTTATAGAATCAATAGATCCTTTATTATGAGATACTCAATAAAATTATTGATTTAGAACAATCCTTTAGGGATGTTCAATTTCTATTCCGAGATAAATTTCATCATCAATAATTCATAACAAGTATATATAAAAATAAATAAACTTGTATGAAAAATATGTAAATAAGCATAAAATTTAATCAAGTAATAATAATGAATATAACATTTCATATTCATTTGGAAACTACAAATAATATATTGAAACACTTACTTGAAGTATAAGCCTACTAGCTTCAAGATCGTCAGAACCTTCGTGCTGATAACGAACGTTCAAAGGACGTTCTCTCTAATAGTAATATATATATATATATATATATATATATATATATATATATATATATATGCAAGCTTGATTAGAGAGGAGAAGAAGAAAAAAAAGAAGGGGCAAAATAAAATTTTATTTTATTTTATTGTATTTTTTTCTAAAATTTTTTAGCCCTTTTTTTAACACAATAAATGAATCAAAAATACGGCGTCTTGGATAGTATTGAACAGAAATGCAATTCAAGAGATTGTCAAGAGAACTCAATAGACAATTATGGCTATAAGTCCCTCTTCATAGCTGTTGAGTCTATACCGTTCAAAAGGTACAGATAATAATTAAAAAAAACAAAAAAAAAAAGAAATATAGACTTTTCATCAAGGATTGTGCAGATGCTACTAAGCAGCTCTTGGAACCGGCTGTCCTCTAAAACTCAATACTCTAAGCTTTTCAGGAATCCTGCACAGAACGTCACCTGCAAAGAATATAAAATATCAAAACTACACTTTAAAAAGGGCTCCTATTCAGTCTCCTAATACTGAAGCTGTACGGCTATGCTTTGGCTCATCTCATTCTCAGTTACATTTTCCTGCAACTAGTTAGTGAAAAAAGCACCGTAGCATTACTCTTAATACAGTAAAAACCATCTCGTTGTTAGTTAAAAATAGGGATATAATTTGAAGTTATGACATTGACGACTTATAGGAGTTATTTTTGACTAACAATGAGATGGTTACAACACTACAAATTTTCCTGCAATGAGATTGTTAGACAAATTTTGACGATTTATGACATCCCATTGTTAGTCAACAATACTACAAATTTTGCTACATCATGTTTACAAACTAACATAAGTCGTCAATGGCATTATCCAGCGTACTGGCTACGCCTATTGGCATTAATAAATTTTTATTTATAAAAAAAATAATTATTTTACCTATAAAAAAATATAGCAAGAGAGTCCAAAGAGATGAAGCTATCTCCAGATAGAGCTTTCATGAAAACTAGCAATTTCCTGATTGATCGTATTTGATGTAAACAACAACACTAACAAGCATTTAGTGCAAGATAAATGTTGCAAACTCAAAATACATATTTGAGCAAACCTTAGGAGGGGGGTGTTGAAATAGGCAAGGATGGTGGTGGTGGTTGAGTATTAGAGGAGGGCGGTTCGTAAATTCTGGCTTTCTTGAGGATTTCAGCAACAACCCAACGCTTACGTTTGCTAAGTGGCCTTGATGGATCCAATCGGACCTGAAATTCAATAATTTATCAATTAATGGGTGGAGATGTGAGAGAGACAGAGACAGAGACAGAGACAGAGAGAGAGCAATACGCGGTCTCCGATATTGCATTGATTGAGCTCGTCGTGTGCCATGAACTTGGAGGTGCGCTTGACAAAGCGGTTGTAGAGATTGCTATGGAACAACCTCTCCACTGCCACGACCACCGACTTCTGCATCTTGTTTGATACTACCATCCCTACCACTTGCTTCATCTCTGTCCCTCTGCCTCTGTTTCTCTCTCTCTGTAACTTTTTGGTTTTAGAATTTAGATAGCCTTCAAGATGCACAGTTTCCTTTAATTGGAATTTAGTGCTCCCTCTTAGTAAACCAAGAGTGTCATATTTTCATTCTAATTATTATGGAAATTTTGGAATAGGAAATAGTATGCATTTCTAATTAAAGCTAGGGCAGATACAAGTATTATAATTATAATAAAAAATTTTAAAATAAATCTTCATAATTAATTCAGCCAGTACACAATATTACACAAAACATGGAAGAACAAAATAAATACTGTGATTTACAGTTTCAATCCATAACTAGTGTCGATCACCTTCAGTGGCTTAGATCAAAATGCAGTGAGCTCACTAAAAATCCAGCAATGTAATTGCTGGACTTAAACTCAAAATCAAAGCAACAGGCCTACACAAGTTGGTACAAATCTTCCCCCATCTCCCAACCCCTCAAACAAGCAAAGCAAAGTATCTAAACTAAACAGGCTTCTCAATTCCACACAACCCCCCCCAAAAAAAAAAAAACACACACACACACACACACAACAAAAACCAATTATCAAACATTAAAAAAATAATCCATTATTTTCTGTAAGATAATGAGATTGGAAAGTGATTGGCCTTAGCAACTTATTATGACAACTGCCCCCTCACCAACATATTACTAATTGAGAGAGTTCACTAAAAAAATACATAATGTTAGATGCTGCATTTTAACATTTTTTAAATGTTAGTCTGAAAACAAGTAAATGTAAGTCTATCAAGTTAGTGTGGTTTTAAGAGCCATTTGTTAGCCATTGCAGTAGTCTCCATCTCTGACCTGATTATACTTTGAATAAATGTCTGTGTATTAACTCAAATGTCTCAAATCAGCTCTTCTGTAGCAATGATAGATATAGTCGGTTACAAATGGAGGTCTGGGTAGAATGTCTTTGTGGAACTTCACTGCCGAAGTTCAACACTATAAATGAGATGCAATGTATGCGTGCAAAGATATATAGTGGGTTACAAATGGAGGTCTGGGTTACAGATCCTGTCTTCTCGTTCTAGGTCACAAAATTTGCAAATAAACAATGAACAAATTGGTTTCTGTAGATAAAACAAAACAAACCACAAATACAAATCTAAACCAAAAGGGAAAAAAATAATAATAATAAAAATATGAGATAAGCCAATTTGAAATTGAACAAAAAGGGGTACCATAGCGACAGATTTGAAAGAAAAATGAGTTAATACAATGATTCAAGATTAGAAAGAGACATAGTGAGAGAGAACCATACTAGCGGCGATGGGGGCAAAGGAGTTAGGAACTTAGGGTTTCGGCAACCCTTGGTAAGATTAAGAACAAATACTTCATAACAAGCCCTCAGATGCATTAACAATAGGTGAAAGAAACCATGGCAGACTAAAACCGAAATCACCAAGTCACTAGAAACCGAGAGATGAAAACGTAAATCATAACTACGAATTTAGGGATCTAAGGTTCTAAGATGGCACAGATAGAGAAAGCAAGAGAGAGAGTGGCAGACCTCCGTGGGCAAAAGGGTGAAGTGGGGAAGAAATATTTCAGTGTTGTATTTTCAATTTTGTGTTTTGTTGTAATTTGTTTCTGGGAACGACCAAATTGCTCTCCCTAGGGGTGTAACTAGTCCAGTTTAGTCCGGTTCGGTCCCGTTTTGGTCCTTTTTTGGAATCGAACTGGAATATACCAATTTTGCATTTTCAAAAACCGATACCACACCGGTTACCCTCATAAACCGGTACTTCTGGTCCAGTTTGGTCTGGTTTTCCAATTTTAAAAATGTGCCAATGTGTCATAAAAATATATGCTCTTGTAAAAATACTGCTACAAAAAAACTGCTATAAAAAACAGAAATGTAAATCTGCTGTAAAAAAAACATCTAAATGAGTGCTCAGTTAATCTGTAATTAATCAGATCAAAACCCTAAATTAAACAGCTCAATAGCTAGCATCTACAAAACCCTAAATTTTCACAACAATTTAATTACATTATGGTTCAAACAGAAAAATGCTAATCAAATCAGTTATCAGTGTAGTGAAAGCAATGTAATCAAATCAGTGTAATGAAATCAGCTCAATCACTAATAATTTAATAAACGTACAGACAAATCAGTGTAATAATATTATGGTTCAAAGCTTCAAACACATCTATGAAATTAAACAGCCCAATAGCTAGCATCTACATTAATATCTATGAAATCAGTGTACTGATTCAATGAAACAAAATAAAAATCGAAAATTAAAAATGTCGATAACCCTAAACAATAAACTGTAAACATACCGAGAGGCCACGAAAAGGAGACGCTGGCGACAGTGCGAGAGGGGCTGCGTGCGACGGTGCGAAAGGGGCTGCGACAGAGAGGGGCTGCGTTGTAACACAGCCGCCGACGAGGACCCTTAAAGCAGGAAGAGAAGCGGCGGGGAAGAGGCTTATCGAAGGATCGAAGGAAGAGGCAGAAACCCTAAGTCAGGAAGCAACCGAAGCATAGTCTGCTGAAGACTTGAAGTGAAACTTGAATGGAAGAAGCTTCAGTACTTGCGAGTGCTAAGTGGTCTGGGTCGGGCTTGGGCCCTGTGACGGGTTACTTAGAGTCCAGCAGAGGGAAATGAGTTAAGGGTCTATGTTGGGCCCTAGTCCATGTCCTTTTAATTACCTTATCTATGTCAGTCCAGTTAAATGTGTCGGCCCATGGCCTCTTTCCTTTAACGTATTTAAGGTTGGTGACCTTATAATAGGCGCTGCCAGAGCTGTATGGTTTTCAACTGAAAAGAAATATCAACTCTATTTCTTTGCTCTCGCTCTTTCTCTTTTCCTACCCTGGAGAAGCTTCCTCAAAGAGAGCAATTTTTCTATGCATTTCTCATTTACTGTTTGGGTGGGTTACATGCGTGCGAGAGGGGACTCCGATGAGGGGAGGGTTGTGTGAGTGTGAGAGTGAGAGTTAGAAACGGTGAAAGACAAAAAGGGCTAGGAATTTTACCCTTACAACGTTGAAACGGCATCCTCTTTAGAGTTGAAACGGTGTCATTTATTACCTTAAAAACAACGTCGTTTCAATTAGTTGGTCTCTATTTTATTGGGTGATCTCTAAAACGATGCCATTTGAGTGTCTTGGGCAGCTGAGCTTTCTGATTCCACAGTGCTTTCTGGCCCGCTCGGTTTTGGGCCTTTTGGCCTGCTGGGCCATTTTTTTTTTATACATATGGTTTTCTAAATACAACTATACTAATATTATATGTTAGTGATAATATAGTATAATTACTAATACTATATGCTACTAATAATAAATTATATGATGGTTAGACACTTTTTTACATGACTGGATATGATACCATATATATATATATTTTATAATACTAAATAACTATAGACTATACCAATAGTAACAGTAATACTAATATTAAATACTATACTATACTAAGTTTTAATACTAGTACTATAATATAGTTATAGTGATTTATATGGTTATTTATATAGTGGATTACTAATAGTGATATGCTAATAAAATCATATAAAAACAACACTACTAATAGAAAATATATCATATAGTGATATACTATTAGTATAATCATATAATATTATATGATGGTACATACACGTTTTTATACAAGTATATATGATCAAATGTATAGTAATGTATTGATCAAAAGGAATATATATTATAATTTATTAGGCCATAAAATGTAATTATATATAGTTTATATTAATAACATATGATCAAACAAATGTTCATGTTAAGATTAAAATTTTAAATTATAAAATTATAATTTTTATATTAAAATGTTATATTAAGNAACTCAGTTTAGCCTTTTCACATCAACCCTAGCCGCTAGCCCTCTCCCCTTCGACTAACGGATCCAGCAAAAGCATATGGTGGATAGATAGTAGTGACAGATGGGTAAGGCGGTAGAGGCGTCGTTGCAAGATCTCCAAGAAGAGCAACTCCATGAATTTCTCCAAGTTGTGGAGGTTCCAAGATTGCCACGACAGATTGATCCTGCGAAGCAACAGCGATAGCCACGATAGATTGGTCCTGCGAAGAAATAGCGACAATCACCCATCCGTGTTTTTGAACCACCCATCCGTGTTTCTAAACCACCCATCCGAAGGCATAAAGCTGACAAACAAAACGATGGCAAGCAGAAAGAAAGGCAACATTGAGAAGGCGAGGGTCTCGCCGGTGCTAGGAAAGCGTAATCGAGAGGGTAGGATTCAAAGGGTGGCTCAACGGCATCATCGGTGAACGATAAATATTACACAAGGAACAAATAGAGCGAGAAGGTAGGGGGATAACCAGAAATCGATCAAATTTAAAGGCAGGGTTAGTCAACGCAAGAGTTTATAAACGGGTTGACGTGACCCGAGTTGGTCGGATCGGGTTGCCACCGACAAGATGCCGGGTCGGCTTGGCCGGGCCAAAAACCCACTTAAATCAATCGGGTTGCAGGCCTACTGCACACTACGGCTGATGGCCTCTTTTGTCCCCACGTCTACATTTTCTTTCAAGTGATCAATGCTGGTGGGGGTTGTAGTGACAGTGCAGGGTTCTTTGAGGATTGAAAATGGATAGGAGGATGATTAGGTATTTGTTGGAGCTTTTTGTTAAAGTATAATTCGGAGGATGATAAAACCTTTATTAAAAGTAGTTGACTGATAATTATGTCCAAAAACGTTTCTTTTTTCTTGACTAAAATCACTTGACTAAAATATGTGGGTGGCCTGCTATATATTATGTTTGACTAAAATCATGATGAATAACAACATGAAAGATCATTCATTATATATAAAGACTAAAGAGTAAGCCATTAGTAAGAACCGAGTTGTGCATGCAATAGCTAGCTCATCAGCTAGTCTAGGTCTAGAACCACCTAATGCCTACCAGGTTTTATCCCTTCATAGTTGGAAAACCAATGAGCAATAATAAATGAGCAATATCAAACAACCACCAACGTAAATATGGTCTTCAATACTGGTTGCCTAGCTACTTCAAAAACCCATCTCCAAACCCATGAATTGATCATCATGATCAGTCGGTGAAAGCTAGCATAGATTCATCACAAGCAATCTCTATCTCTAAGGAATTAGTTTCCTGATCCTCATAGATTAGGAGCAATATACTTCTATTGCATTCTAATCAAGAAAATTGTTTGCATCAGACATAAACAAATGAAATGCACAGACCTGATGAAATCTTATAGAAAAGAATATAAGAATGGAAGATAAAAATCTATATACATGGAGAAAACCTTATGAGAATTCAGTTAAAGCTAATTGGGAAGCATTAATTGATTCTAAATCTTTGAAGATGAGGATTCACGTTATCAGCTATAGTGATGGTATATTCTTGCTTCTCTATGTGCTTCAAAAACCTTTAACTTTGAACCTGTATTAGCAGAATGTTTGGCCCTTAAGAAATTACAACTCTCTGTAGATTTGGGCTTTTAATGTGTTAATTTGGAAGGGGTTGCAGAATTTGTTATACAGGCATGTAATAATGGTGAAGAATGTTGGTCTTGGTATGGGCAGATTATATTTTCTACACGGGAGGTCTTTGTGGAAATTATCATTCACGTATAGGGAATGCAATCAAGTGGCTCATCATCTTACAAAGCTTGGAGTTATAGTTGAATAAAATGGCGTTGCAAGCCACGATAGTATGTGAGCTTTACACACCAATCTTTTGTAGGCTCTTCTAAATGGAACTGAATGATTAATGATCTGGGAGTTGAATGGTATGGCACACATGAGCATGAGGTGCTAAAAAATCAGGTAACCATGTTCTTATATTTCATTTATCTTGTTTAGATATAGGTTATTCATAAATCAATCAGAGACACACTCCCTTGAAGAAAACATTGTACGTTTCAAAGTCAGTATCAGTGACCATACAATTAGACACATTACACGCTTAAATTATTTCAGGAGCAACAAGAAGCTGTACCCGTGTCACAGTTTAATCAAACCTTTAGAAAGAAAGTTTAATTAAACCTCAACGGCCAACCATTGATGAGTTATAAAGTTTAACATAAATAATTGAAGCTTAGGGCATAATCTCTGTTTGCCAGAGTACATCTTTTAAAACATAGAATACAACCAATAATACGAAGCAGAAAACAGATTAAAATAAACTGCAACTTTATATAGATAAAGTTATTGGTTTTCAAATAGCAGAAAGTTGATCAGCATAGGATCTAGTAATTTCTCATGCACCAAAATATACTGAACAATAGAAAGAAAAACAAACATGTTATAGATCTAAACAAAACTCTAACAAATAAAACCCAAAAAGAAAATAGCCGATCTAGCCAACCAAAACACTACTCACGCACTACTATAACATAACAGATTATAGATCTGGGCGAAAAAAGAAAACACAAAAAGAAAAGAGCAGATCTAGCCAAACGGCAGCCTCTGCTAGTCACCGGCGACGATGGCTAGGGTTTCGGCTTCCCCAACACACTCTTGATACGAAAGAACCTCCCCCATGGAGAAGAGATCTAAATGCTCAAAACACAGAGAGGAGAGAGAGGAACGTACCGAGAGTTGCAAAAACTCTTCTATGGAGTCGTGGACGGTGGCCTCAGATAACACCGGCGGCGATGGTTGTGGTTTCGGTGCTCGATCGAGAGAGAGAGAGAGAGAGAGAGAGAGAGAGAGAGAGAGAAGGCGAGAAGTGAAAATAGAGATTTGGGAGAGAGATCTGAATTTTGTCACCGGGGGGGGGGGGCGGCTAGAATAGGTTTTTTATTTTATATACCCCGGGTACCAGGTTTTAAACCCGGGTCCTGGATTTAAAATCCGGTACCCGGACGGATTAATCCGGTTTTTCAAATCCAGGTTCCAACCCGGATTTGACCCGGTCCGAAAACCGGAATCGAAATCCGGTCCGGTTTGGATAAAATCCGATCCGGATGAACAGCCCTAGCTTGGGCCCTGTGACGGGTTACTTAGAGTCCAGCAGAGGGAAATGAGTTAAGGGTCTATGTTGGGCCCGAGTCCATGTCCTTTTAATTACCTTATCTATGTCAGTCCAGTCAAATGAGTCGGCCCATGGCCTCTTTCCTTTTACGTATTTAAGGTTGGTGACCTTATAATAGGCACTGCCAGAGCTGTATGGTTTTCAACTGAAAAGTAATATCAACTCTATTCCTTTACTCTCTCTCTCTCTCTCTTTTCCTACCCTAGAGAAGCTTCCTCAAAGAGAGCAATTTTTCTATGCATTTCTCATTTACTATTCAGGTGTGTTACATGCATGTGACCGTGTGAGAGGGGACTCCGATGAGGAGAGGGTGGTGTGAGAGTGAGAGTGAGAGTTTGAAACAGTGAAAGACAAAAAGGGCTAGGAATTTTACTCTTACAACGTTGAAACGGCATCCTCTTTAGAGTTGAAACGGTGCCGTTTATTACCTTAAAAACGACGTCATTTCAATTAGTTGGTCTCTATTTTATTGGGTGTTCACTAAAACGATGCCATTTGAGTGTCTTGGGCAGCTGAGCTTTTTAATTCTACAGTGCTTTCTGGCTCGCTCGGTTTTGGGCCTTTCGGCCTGCTGGGCCTTTTTTTTTTATATACATATAGTTTACTAAATACAACTATACTAATACTATAAGTTAGTGATAATATAGTATAATTACTAATACTATATGCTACTAATAATATATTATATGATGGTTAGACACACTTTTTTACATGACTGGATATGATACTATATATATATATATATTATAATACTAAATAACTATAGACTATACCAATAGTAACAGTAATACTATACTATACTAAGTTTTAATACTAGTACTATAATATAGTTATAGTGATTTATATGGTTATTTATATAGTGGATTACTAATAGTGATATGCTAATAAAATCATATAAAAACAACACTACTAATAGAAAATATATCATATAGTGATATACTATTAGTATAATCATATAATATTATATGATGGTACATACACGTTTTTATACAAGTATATATGATCAAATGTATAGTAATGTATTGATCAAAAGGAATATATATTATAATTTATTAGGCCATAAAATGTAATTATATATAGTTTATATTAATAACATATGATCAAACAAATGTTCATGTTAAGATTAAAATTTTAAATTATAAAATTATAATTTTTATATTAAAATGTTATATTAAGTTTCATAAGATTAATTTTATTTTATATAAAATATTATATTAATTTTATGTTATTTGATTATTATAAGTAATACTAATAAAATCTTGACAATTAATCTTATATTAATTTTCATTTAGCAATTTACTATTTAGCATATAAATTATAAAAATTATATATAATATAAAAATATTATATATTATATATAAAAAAGTATTTATATAAATATTAAGAAATAACTATATATATATACACACACACACACAAAGCAATCGGTGCCAAAAAACCAAAAACCAAAACAGTCCCATTTTGACCAATTTTTAAAATTTTGAAATCAGTGCTGGACCGAACAGTCCAGTTCGCTAGTTTTTTCTTTTAGCCCTCAGCCTCTCCCGGATCTGAGTATTTTTAGTTGAGTTTTGTTACATACAAGTACAGTTGTGTATTAATCTGTATATCAATACTGATTTATTCATACTTAAAATTTAAATTAACACTATTTTCAATAAAATTTACTTTTTGATCAATCACATCACATTGGTGTACAAATTAGTACATAATTGTGCTTGCAACTATATTTTTTCTTTCTAGTTTCTATTGTTCGCTTGCTCGAAAAGCCCTTGAAGGAAGATTCAAAAAAGAACAAGGGCCAACAAAATATAATAAAAAAGCACAAGTACTTTAGTGTAATTTCTCTATCCGGTATGAGAGAAATTATGAGGGTTTATTATTATTATTATTATTTTTTATTTTTAATGTATGGGCACGTAGTATTCTTAGAAATGTCATGCTAATTAAAAAATAATTTTACCATGTATAAACTAATGTGATAGATAAATATCAGTCTCCTTAATCTAAAGGACCTAATATTTTTTGGGGGGATGACTGAAGAGGGTCACTACATCCCATACCTCAGGATTTTTTTTTTCTCATTTATTTTTTAAAATGTTTTTAAGAATTATCTTAAGAATGGCATGAGTCTATTAAGAAATTGTAGAGCCTCTTTTACACAAATCTCATATTTGACATGTTTTCCTACTAAAAGTTCAGTCAAATCTAGTTTTTCTACATTTTAAAATTGAAAATCTATATTTATAAGCCGGTGTGGATAGCATATTTAGTAAAATTTTTATATGACATAATTTAATTTAAACGATAAATTTTAAAATCTGAATTTTACAAATTAAATCTGACTATTTAAATGATGTGAATAGTATGTTCTATATATAAATATTGCTGCATTTAAATAGATCATGTATTCTCTCTTATTAAATACCAAAGACCGTGATGTTTTTGCACGAGAGAGATTATATCCAAGAGATAGTCTTATTCATCTAATTACTGTCGTACAAAGTGGAAATATTACATGTTTTTGAGAAAGATTATTACTCATCCTTGAAGATATTATCTAATAAGGTGTTAGAACTTGGAACCACTTCCTCGGAGCCAAGCTCTAAAAGGATTTCAGAATCTCAGAGAGTTTTTGCAAGCAATAAAGAAAGAAAGATATGATGAGTTTTGGCATCAGAGTTACATTCTATTTATAGATGAAAATTGAGAATTTCTATTTATACATGATGAAGGCCGATAAGTTACACTCAACACGTGGCCAGTCTTTGTCGAACAAAACACGATTGTCACCAGCAAAATATTTCACCTTTTACACGCAATTGTGATTTTTAAAGATGAAAAATGATAGGGATCCCCGCTAGGAGCTCCAGCTCTCCTCCTTTTCTTTTTATTTTTTTAAATTTCTTTGAACTTAATAATTAAGAAATTATTTTTTAATAATATTATAATTTTTTTCTTTTTTAAAAAAAATTTTGAAAGTATTCAAAATGATGTTAAAAATAAAATACAAAAAAGTTCAAAATACAAAAGCGGTGAGCTGCAGCGAGATCCCCCAGCGGATCCCTAGCACCACCCTCTAAGGATATAACAGTAAAGAATATTTCTACAACCTAATTTTGTCTAGGGGATGTTTGTACTTGCATGCCACTCTGAAACTCAGGCAGATTGGGAAGAGTAGGAGTCGGACCCCTCTCGAATTTTTTTTTTAAGATTATTTATATTTTTTTAATTTGTAGTTTTGTTTTTCACAATTGTAAATATTTTTTTTATAATTTTTCTATTTTTCATTTGTTTTTAAAGGTTTCCAAGTTATATTTTTGTCTTTGTTTTGTTTTTTTAAGTCTTTTTTCCTTCATTTCAAACTATATTTGTATTACTTTTATGCTTATTTTTAATAATATTATATATTATCGTGAAGTACACAAGTGTCGTACAATCGCTTTGAAAAAGAATAAGATCTACTATTAAAAAATTAATTTTTTTTTCATGTGAGTCCTATATTTATTTACATTTTTCTAAGTGATTGCTTGATGCTTACATACTCAACCATCATTTCTTTTTTTTCTTTTTTTTTTGTAAACCATTTGCATTTTGTTAAATCATTTTGCCACGCAGGAAGCACATCAACATATTTAACAGATTAAAGAATAGCAGAGGCTCAAGTTTAATGAGTTTGGTTTGGGATAGAGTTGGGTTTAATTATCAAAATCAAACAAAAACAATAAAGCTTTGGAGAAGATTCAAGTTGTATCTATTTATATATAAACCCCAAGTGTAGACCGACATCATCGGTCGGGTTGTTTGTTGACTATATCGGGTTAACCGAACTAATAGTTGGAGACTCGGAGAGGATGAGAGAGAGGCTATTCGAAGAGGAATTGAAAAAAACAATAGTCCACTCAATGAGCCTTTCTGATGGTCACATAGGCATTGATTTTCGTTTACAGCAAATATATGAAGTAGAATAATTAACAATAACCAGTTTCTAAGTAAAACAGCGTTGACAGTTTCAAAGGCCAGACGTATATATTTCACTTAGGTCAGAAATCTCGGAAACTCATTTTGGGGTCTATCCTCTTCCCACTTCCTCTTCCCCTTCCTCTCCCAGTTCCTCTTCCCCTTCCTCTCGAACTTGTGCGTCTGGAAAATGATTTTCCATGCTTCATTTCCACGAGCGAATGAAGCAACTCATCGCAGATAATGCAACCAACATAAAGGGTTGCTCCGTCCTCCAAAGGTGTCGTTTTCTTATTGAAGTCAACTTCTAGAAGTTTAGAGTCACAGTCTGGACATCGCTCCTCGGTAGTGGAAATCCTGTGAGCACCTTGAGGTAGGAAGACAAAGCAATTGCACATATTGCAATCAAGCCTCCACTTGGGAGCACTTACAGGGTCTAGGACGAGTGTCCCACTACATTCCGGACAAGCACAGACTCCTTGGGCAATCAGTGAATGTCGGCATGTGGGGTGAGGGCAGAGGAAGCATGGCATTCCAGCTCCCTTCCCCAACTTGCCAGTACTACCGGTTTTAGCGGCACCAAAGAGTGTGTCAACACCTTCAAATGGAGGGCTATTGTAGCAGTATGGGCAGAGTGGGAACGACTTCCCTTCTGGACCAGGCATCGAGCAGAGCAGAAGCTCAAAGTTGTCTAATGGGCAAGAAAGTTCCTTGTACAGCTGCAGAAGAAAAAAACAATTTGGTTATCTTTAGCCATGGATTTTGGAACAGAATGCCGAATGAATGCATGCCAGACAAAAAGAAAAACAGCTCAGTTGAGTGGGGAGGTTAAAGGCCTCCATACTCGGTTTTTACAACAACCTACTGAGATTAACAAGATTCAATGTTAATCCCTTGGAACAAATTTACCATAGCTTGTAACGAGCTTGAAAGCCTTACGTTTCCAAAACAATACCAAGGGAAAGTGATAATTACTAAGGCATTTTGACTATTTTGACTATCGAAACATAATTAGTTAAGCATCTTGACTAATATGTGTACGAATTCAATGCGTTCATTATTATGGCCAAGGTTTTCATCATATGAAACAAGCTTGTTCAGATATTTTGGACAGAGTAGAAGTGAGATATTATTAATTTCAATTACATTTTAGTTTGCGCTCAAAACCTCATTAGCTCAGAGTCCAGTGGTCATTGTGTATGGTAACATGAGAGAGAGAGAGAGAGAGAGATTAATGAGTACAAACACAGTGTAGACATAGTTATATGGTACACCTCTGTTTAAAAAAATGAATACTGATGGTATGTGCTTTATGAATGACCTGAGAATATACTGAAATGTCTCCAGCAATTGCAGTATTAAAGAAACTTTTTTTAGTACTGACATTACACTTTTATCCATAATCCAGTTTTCGTTAACGTAAGAAATAAATTCATATAAACAAATAATCTTACCTTGATAGTTCCGTTTTGAGGAAGATAATAAACCTCCTCACATGTACCACAGTACAGACGTGATGGTTGCATAGAGATATATTTCATGTATCGAAGGCATTTCCCACACTTGCTGAGAGCACGTCCTGAGTCAGCGAGTGGGGAAAACTGTGCTTCAAACAACGCATCCATGTTTTCAATCTGGAACGTCATTTAGAGAAGAGAAAAAAAAAAAAAAACTATAAGATGAGTTAAGGAGATTAGCCTAATTTCAAGGATTTCATAACAGTACACCAGATGTCATGGCAAAGAATATCTGAAGGAACAGGCTCAATATGGGTGGATGCTGGATTAAAGAATAATGTCATGCAACAGGCACATCATTAGCTTGGAGTGAATATCTCCTATAATTCCGCACTAAACCCAAAAAATCTGCAGATAATGAATTTGATATTGATAAAATGTGCTTTGATGTCAGGTGCACCAACAACAAAGATCTTTCTGCTGCTACATTATATTGCAATTGACTGACTAAATAGAAACTGAGAAAGTGAGCATCTTGTAGTCAAAATAGTACTTTTGTGTGTGTGTGAGGAAGAGAGAGAGAGAGAGAGAGAGCCCAATCACATTAAATTAGTGTACAGATTAGTGCACAATTGTATTTACAACTAGATTTTTCATTTCTAATTTCTATTGTTCGCTTGCTCGAAAAGCCCTTGAAGGAAGATTCAAAAAAGAACAAGGGCCAACAAAATATAATAAAAAAGCACAAGTACTTTAGTGTAATTTCTCTATCCGGTATGAGAGAAATTATGAGGGTTTATTATTATTATTATTATTTTTTATTTTTAATGTATGGGCACGTAGTATTCTTAGAAATGTCATGCTAATTAAAAAATAATTTTACCATGTATAAACTAATGTGATAGATAAATATCAGTCTCCTTAATCTAAAGGACCTAATATTTTTTGGGGGGATGACTGAAGAGGGTCACTACATCCCATACCTCAGGATTTTTTTTTTCTCATTTATTTTTTAAAATGTTTTTAAGAATTATCTTAAGAATGGCATGAGTCTATTAAGAAATTGTAGAGCCTCTTTTACACAAATCTCATATTTGACATGTTTTCCTACTAAAAGTTCAGTCAAATCTAGTTTTTCTACATTTTAAAATTGAAAATCTATATTTATAAGCCGGTGTGGATAGCATATTTAGTAAAATTTTTATATGACATAATTTAATTTAAACGATAAATTTTAAAATCTGAATTTTACAAATTAAATCTGACTATTTAAATGATGTGAATAGTATGTTCTATATATAAATATTGCTGCATTTAAATAGATCATGTATTCTCTCTTATTAAATACCAAAGACCGTGATGTTTTTGCACGAGAGAGATTATATCCAAGAGATAGTCTTATTCATCTAATTACTGTCGTACAAAGTGGAAATATTACATGTTTTTGAGAAAGATTATTACTCATCCTTGAAGATATTATCTAATAAGGTGTTAGAACTTGGAACCACTTCCTCGGAGCCAAGCTCTAAAAGGATTTCAGAATCTCAGAGAGTTTTTGCAAGCAATAAAGAAAGAAAGATATGATGAGTTTTGGCATCAGAGTTACATTCTATTTATAGATGAAAATTGAGAATTTCTATTTATACATGATGAAGGCCGATAAGTTACACTCAACACGTGGCCAGTCTTTGTCGAACAAAACACGATTGTCACCAGCAAAATATTTCACCTTTTACACGCAATTGTGATTTTTAAAGATGAAAAATGATAGGGATCCCCGCTAGGAGCTCCAGCTCTCCTCCTTTTCTTTTTATTTTTTTAAATTTCTTTGAACTTAATAATTAAGAAATTATTTTTTAATAATATTATAATTTTTTTCTTTTTTAAAAAAAATTTTGAAAGTATTCAAAATGATGTTAAAAATAAAATACAAAAAAGTTCAAAATACAAAAGCGGTGAGCTGCAGCGAGATCCCCCAGCGGATCCCTAGCACCACCCTCTAAGGATATAACAGTAAAGAATATTTCTACAACCTAATTTTGTCTAGGGGATGTTTGTACTTGCATTGCCACTCTGAAACTCAGGCAGATTGGGAAGAGTAGGAGTCGGACCCCTCTCGAATTTTTTTTTTAAGATTATTTATATTTTTTTTATTTTGTAGTTTTGTTTTTCACAATTGTAAATATTTTTTTTATAATTTTTCTATTTTTCATTTGTTTTTAAAGGTTTCCAAGTTATATTTTTGTCTCTGTTTTGTTTTATTTTTAAGTCTTTTTTCCTTCATTTCAAACTATATTTGTATTACTTTTATGCTTATTTTTAATAATTTATATATTTCGTGAAATACACAAGTGTCAGCAATCGTTTGAAAAAGAATAAGATCTATATTAAAAAATTAATTTTTTTTTCATGTGAATCTATATTTATTTACATTTTTCTAAGTGATTGCTTGATGCTTACATACTCAACCATCATTTCTTTTTTTTCTTTTTTTTTTGTAAACCATTTGCATTTTGTTAAATCATTTTGCCACGCAGGAAGCACATCAACATATTTAACAGATTAAAGAATAGCAGAGGCTCAAGTTTAATGAGTTTGGTTTGGGATAGAGTTGGGTTTAATTATCAAAATCAAACAAAAACAATAAAGCTTTGGAGAAGATTCAAGTTGTATCTATTTATATATAAACCCCAAGTGTAGACCGACATCATCGGTCGGGTTGTTTGTTGACTATATCGGGTTAACCGAACTAATAATTGGAGACTCGGAGAGGATGAGAGAGAGGCTATTCGAAGAGGAATTGAAAAAAACAATAGTCCACTCAATGAGCCTTTCTGATGGTCACATAGGCATTGATTTTCGTTTACAGCAAATATATGAAGTAGAATAATTAACAATAACCAGTTTCTAAGTAAAACAGCGTTGACAGTTTCAAAGGCCAGACGTATATATTTCACTTTGTTCAGAAATCTCGGAAACTCATTTTGGGGTCTATCCTCTTCCCACTTCCTCTTCCCCTTCCTCTCCCAGTTCCTCTTCCCCTTCCTCTCGAACTTGTGCGTCTGGAAAATGATTTTCCATGCTTCATTTCCACGAGCGAATGAAGCAACTCATCGCAGATAATGCAACCAACATAAAGGGTTGCTCCGTCCTCCAAAGGTGTCGTTTTCTTATTGAAGTCAACTTCTAGAAGTTTAGAGTCACAGTCTGGACATCGCTCCTCGGTAGTGGAAATCCTGTGAGCACCTTGAGGTAGGAAGACAAAGCAATTGCACATATTGCAATCAAGCCTCCACTTGGGAGCACTTACAGGGTCTAGGACGAGTGTCCCACTACATTCCGGACAAGCACAGACTCCTTGGGCAATCAGTGAATGTCGGCATGTGGGGTGAGGGCAGAGGAAGCATGGCATTCCAGCTCCCTTCCCCAACTTGCCAGTACTACCGGTTTTAGCGGCACCAAAGAGTGTGTCAACACCTTCAAATGGAGGGCTATTGTAGCAGTATGGGCAGAGTGGGAACGACTTCCCTTCTGGACCAGGCATCGAGCAGAGCAGAAGCTCAAAGTTGTCTAATGGGCAAGAAAGTTCCTTGTACAGCTGCAGAAGAAAAAAACAATTTGGTTATCTTTAGCCATGGATTTTGGAACAGAATGCCGAATGAATGCATGCCAGACAAAAAGAAAAACAGCTCAGTTGAGTGGGGAGGTTAAAGGCCTCCATACTCGGTTTTTACAACAACCTACTGAGATTAACAAGATTCAATGTTAATCCCTTGGAACAAATTTACCATAGCTTGTAACGAGCTTGAAAGCCTTACGTTTCCAAAACAATACCAAGGGAAAGTGATAATTACTAAGGCATTTTGACTATTTTGACTATCGAAACATAATTAGTTAAGCATCTTGACTAATATGTGTACGAATTCAATGCGTTCATTATTATGGCCAAGGTTTTCATCATATGAAACAAGCTTGTTCAGATATTTTGGACAGAGTAGAAGTGAGATTATTAATTTCAATTACATTTTAGTTTGCACTTAAAACCTCATTAGCTCAGAGTCCAATGGTCATTGTGTATGGTAACATCAGAGAGAGAGAGAGAGAGAGAGAGATTAATGAGTACAAAGTTACAAACACAGTGTAGACATAGTTATATGGTACACCTTTGTTTACAAAAATGAATACTGATGGTATGTGCTTTATGAATGACCTGAGAATATACTGAAATGTCTCCAGCAATTGCAATATTAAAGAAACTTTTTTAGGTCTGACATTACACTTTTATGTCAGACACAGTGTAGACATAGTTATATGGTACACCTTTGTTTACAAAAATGAATACTGATGGTATGTGCTTTATGAATGACCTGAGAATATACTGAAATGTCTCCAGCAATTGCAATATTAAAGAAACTTTTTTAGGTCTGACATTACACTTTTATCCATAATCCAGTTTTCATTAACGTAAGAAATAAATTCATATAAACAAATAATCCTACCTTGATAGTTCCGTTTTGAGGAAGATAGTAAACCTCCTCACATGTACCACAGTACAGACGTGACGGTTGCATAGAGATATATTTCATGTATCGAAGGCATTTCCCACACTTGCTGAGAGCACGTCCTGAGTCAGCGAGTGGGGAAAACTGTGCTTCAAACAACGCATCCATGTTTTCAATCTGGAAAGTCATTTAGAGAAGGGAAAAAAAAAAAAAAACTATAAGATGAGTTAAGGAGATTAGCCTAATTTCAAGGATTTCATAACAGTACACCAGATGTCATGGCAAAGAATATCTGAAGGAACAGGCTCAATATGGGTGGATGCTGGATTAAAGAATAATGTCATGCAACAGGCACATCATTAGCTTGGAGTGAATATCTCCTATAATTCCGCACTAAACCCAAAAAATCTGCAGATAATGAATTTGATATTGATAAAACGTCCTTTGATGTCAGGTGCACCAACAACAAAGATCTTTCTGCTGCTACATTATATTGCAATTGACTGACTAAATAGAAACTGAGAAAGTGAGCATCTTGTAGTCAAAATAGTACTTTTGTGTGTGTGTGAGGAGGGGAGAGAGAGAGAGAGAGAGAGAGCCAGAGAGAGGGAGGGGGGGGGGGGGGGGGGGGGGGGGGGGGGGGGGGGGGGGGGGGGGGGGGGGGGGGGGGGGGGGGGGGGGGGGGGGGGGGGGGGGGGGGGGGGGGGGGGGGGGGGGGGGGGGGGGGGGGGGGGGGGGGGGGGGGGGGGGGGGGGGGGGGGGGGGGGGGGGGGGGGGGGGGGGGGGGGGGGGGGGGGGGGGGGGGGGGGGGGGGGGGGGGGGGGGGGGGGGGGGGGGGGGGGGGGGGGGGGGGGGGGGGGGGGGGGGGGGGGGGGGGGGGGGGGGGGGACTCAATGAGCTAGATCTCATTGACTTAAAATTGGTAAAGGTGATTTGAGTTTGCTTTCAATCAAACAGTCATGGCAACTTCATTGCTCTAGTAGCAAAGGGATTTACAGTTTAAAACACGATTTTAAGAGAGGAAAGGGAGTACCCTAATATGACAGGGAAGGAGATGCAAGACTAGAGATTTTAGAAAGGAATACACGAGACCACATAGCTATAGACAGTTTATGCAAACAACCTGCTGTACTCTTGTGTATCATGTAATGAATGGAACTTAATCTCTATTTCCAGGACAAACCAAAACTAGACGCACGTATGCAAATATGATGACAACATGCACATCAAGAGCAGGCTAAAAATGTGTAAAACCTTTCCATTACTGCAATAGGCTAACTCATGGACAACATAATATATATATATATATATATATTATGATGAGGAATCTAAGAGATTGTGCAAATGCAACATGCCTTTTATCCGGTTCCGGAATCGTGTAACACGTCCTCATCACATGGGTCCGGTAAATCATTGGCTTATTCACTGATGAGACTTGGCCCTAGCAATTGTTTGCATCCAAGGATTTGAACCTATACCTGAAGGGAGCATATCATCAAGACCAATACCCTTAACACATAAGCAAACCCTAGGGGCTAACAACATAATATTAAAGCTGAGTGAGTTGTCTCAAGTCACTTGGTCTGGCATTGCCTAACTACTTTGGGTCACTACAGCTGAGGTATAGACTAGACATTCGTGTTTGCTTGTGACTATTAGACAAGCAGTTGTCTATATTAATATCTGAGGATTTATATGGCAGTGAACCCATATTTTGGTCCTAGTTGGGAGTCTCAATTCCACCACATCCCACATCATACACTGTGCTTTTATTTTAGGATATGCAACCTTGTAGTCCTTAGAGCCTTGCAAGTGTCTCATCCATCGGTTGCATAGTAGCAATCTAGGTGCTGACCTTCCCAAGAATAATCTGGCATTAATGAGTGTGTGTGTGTGTGTTTTTTTTTTTTTTTTTTGGTGTTTGGGAGAGGGAGGGGAGGGGGGGGGGGGGGGGTTATTATCGAATCAACACATAACAAGAGAAAATGGGAAAGGGACACAAAAGGGGAAACTTCTAATAAAGTACAAGTTGGAAAATAAATTTTAGCCACCACATTGCCCTCTAAACTCCAGATCCAGCATCATGCCAATCAGACTTTAATTGCATACAATAAATCTTCAGAACCAAGGTTCACACCCATGATTGTGCTTGGTNAGAAATTGTAGAGCCTCTTTTACACAAATCTCATATTTGACATGTTTTCCTACTAAAAGTTCAGTCAAATCTAGTTTTTCTACATTTTAAAATTGAAAATCTATATTTATAAGCCGGTGTGGATAGCATATTTAGTAAAATTTTTATATGACATAATTTAATTTAAACGATAAATTTTAAAATCTGAATTTTACAAATTAAATCTGACTATTTAAATGATGTGAATAGTATGTTCTATATATAAATATTGCTGCATTTAAATAGATCATGTATTCTCTCTTATTAAATACCAAAGACCGTGATGTTTTTGCACGAGAGAGATTATATCCAAGAGATAGTCTTATTCATCTAATTACTGTCGTACAAAGTGGAAATATTACATGTTTTTGAGAAAGATTATTACTCATCCTTGAAGATATTATCTAATAAGGTGTTAGAACTTGGAACCACTTCCTCGGAGCCAAGCTCTAAAAGGATTTCAGAATCTCAGAGAGTTTTTGCAAGCAATAAAGAAAGAAAGATATGATGAGTTTTGGCATCAGAGTTACATTCTATTTATAGATGAAAATTGAGAATTTCTATTTATACATGATGAAGGCCGATAAGTTACACTCAACACGTGGCCAGTCTTTGTCGAACAAAACACGATTGTCACCAGCAAAATATTTCACCTTTTACACGCAATTGTGATTTTTAAAGATGAAAAATGATAGGGATCCCCGCTAGGAGCTCCAGCTCTCCTCCTTTTCTTTTTATTTTTTTAAATTTCTTTGAACTTAATAATTAAGAAATTATTTTTTAATAATATTATAATTTTTTTCTTTTTTAAAAAAAATTTTGAAAGTATTCAAAATGATGTTAAAAATAAAATACAAAAAAGTTCAAAATACAAAAGCGGTGAGCTGCAGCGAGATCCCCCAGCGGATCCCTAGCACCACCCTCTAAGGATATAACAGTAAAGAATATTTCTACAACCTAATTTTGTCTAGGGGATGTTTGTACTTGCATTGCCACTCTGAAACTCAGGCAGATTGGGAAGAGTAGGAGTCGGACCCCTCTCGAATTTTTTTTTTAAGATTATTTATATTTTTTTTATTTTGTAGTTTTGTTTTTCACAATTGTAAATATTTTTTTTATAATTTTTCTATTTTTCATTTGTTTTTAAAGGTTTCCAAGTTATATTTTTGTCTCTGTTTTGTTTTATTTTTAAGTCTTTTTTCCTTCATTTCAAACTATATTTGTATTACTTTTATGCTTTTTTTAAATAATATTATATATTAGTCGTGAAATACACAAGTGTCGTATGCAATCGTTTGAAAAAGAATAAGATCTACTATTAAAAAATTAATTATTTTTTTCATGTGATCTATATTTATTTACATTTTTCTAAGTGATTGCTTGATCTGCCTTACATACTCAACCATCATTTCTTTTTTTTCTTTTTTTTTTGTAAACCATTTGCATTTTGTTAAATCATTTTGCCACGCAGGAAGCACATCAACATATTTAACAGATTAAAGAATAGCAGAGGCTCAAGTTTAATGAGTTTGGTTTGGGATAGAGTTGGGTTTAATTATCAAAATCAAACAAAAACAATAAAGCTTTGGAGAAGATTCAAGTTGTATCTATTTATATATAAACCCCAAGTGTAGACCGACATCATCGGTCGGGTTGTTTGTTGACTATATCGGGTTAACCGAACTAATAAGTTGGAGACTCGGAGAGGATGAGAGAGAGGCTATTCGAAGAGGAATTGAAAAAAACAATAGTCCACTCAATGAGCCTTTCTGATGGTCACATAGGCATTGATTTTCGTTTACAGCAAATATATGAAGTAGAATAATTAACAATAACCAGTTTCTAAGTAAAACAGCGTTGACAGTTTCAAAGGCCAGACGTATATATTTCACTTTGTTCAGAAATCTCGGAAACTCATTTTGGGGTCTATCCTCTTCCCACTTCCTCTTCCCCTTCCTCTCCCAGTTCCTCTTCCCCTTCCTCTCGAACTTGTGCGTCTGGAAAATGATTTTCCATGCTTCATTTCCACGAGCGAATGAAGCAACTCATCGCAGATAATGCAACCAACATAAAGGGTTGCTCCGTCCTCCAAAGGTGTCGTTTTCTTATTGAAGTCAACTTCTAGAAGTTTAGAGTCACAGTCTGGACATCGCTCCTCGGTAGTGGAAATCCTGTGAGCACCTTGAGGTAGGAAGACAAAGCAATTGCACATATTGCAATCAAGCCTCCACTTGGGAGCACTTACAGGGTCTAGGACGAGTGTCCCACTACATTCCGGACAAGCACAGACTCCTTGGGCAATCAGTGAATGTCGGCATGTGGGGTGAGGGCAGAGGAAGCATGGCATTCCAGCTCCCTTCCCCAACTTGCCAGTACTACCGGTTTTAGCGGCACCAAAGAGTGTGTCAACACCTTCAAATGGAGGGCTATTGTAGCAGTATGGGCAGAGTGGGAACGACTTCCCTTCTGGACCAGGCATCGAGCAGAGCAGAAGCTCAAAGTTGTCTAATGGGCAAGAAAGTTCCTTGTACAGCTGCAGAAGAAAAAAACAATTTGGTTATCTTTAGCCATGGATTTTGGAACAGAATGCCGAATGAATGCATGCCAGACAAAAAGAAAAACAGCTCAGTTGAGTGGGGAGGTTAAAGGCCTCCATACTCGGTTTTTACAACAACCTACTGAGATTAACAAGATTCAATGTTAATCCCTTGGAACAAATTTACCATAGCTTGTAACGAGCTTGAAAGCCTTACGTTTCCAAAACAATACCAAGGGAAAGTGATAATTACTAAGGCATTTTGACTATTTTGACTATCGAAACATAATTAGTTAAGCATCTTGACTAATATGTGTACGAATTCAATGCGTTCATTATTATGGCCAAGGTTTTCATCATATGAAACAAGCTTGTTCAGATATTTTGGACAGAGTAGAAGTGAGATTATTAATTTCAATTACATTTTAGTTTGCGCTCAAAACCTCATTAGCTCAGAGTCCAGTGGTCATTGTGTATGGTAACATGAGAGAGAGAGAGAGAGAGAGATTAATGAGTACAAACACAGTGTAGACATAGTTATATGGTACACCTTTGTTTACAAAAATGAATACTGATGGTATGTGCTTTATGAATGACCTGAGAATATACTGAAATGTCTCCAGCAATTGCAATATTAAAGAAACTTTTTTAGGTCTGACATTACACTTTTATGTCAGACACAGTGTAGACATAGTTATATGGTACACCTTTGTTTACAAAAATGAATACTGATGGTATGTGCTTTATGAATGACCTGAGAATATACTGAAATGTCTCCAGCAATTGCAATATTAAAGAAACTTTTTTAGTCTGACATTACACTTTTATCCATAATCCAGTTTTCATTAACGTAAGAAATAAATTCATATAAACAAATAATCCTACCTTGATAGTTCCGTTTTGAGGAAGATAGTAAACCTCCTCACATGTACCACAGTACAGACGTGATGGTTGCATAGAGATATATTTCATGTATCGAAGGCATTTCCCACACTTGCTGAGAGCACGTCCTGAGTCAGCGAGTGGGGAAAACTGTGCTTCAAACAACGCATCCATGTTTTCAATCTGGAAAGTCATTTAGAGAAGGGAAAAAAAAAAAAAAACTATAAGATGAGTTAAGGAGATTAGCCTAATTTCAAGGATTTCATAACAGTACACCAGATGTCATGGCAAAGAATATCTGAAGGAACAGGCTCAATATGGGTGGATGCTGGATTAAAGAATAATGTCATGCAACAGGCACATCATTAGCTTGGAGTGAATATCTCCTATAATTCCGCACTAAACCCAAAAAATCTGCAGATAATGAATTTGATATTGATAAAATGTGCTTTGATGTCAGGTGCACCAACAACAAAGATCTTTCTGCTGCTACATTATATTGCAATTGACTGACTAAATAGAAACTGAGAAAGTGAGCATCTTGTAGTCAAAAATAGTACTTTTGTGTGTGTGTGAGGAAGAGAGAGAGAGAGAGAGAGAGCCAAAGAGAGGGGGGGGGGGGGGTGATTTGAGTTTGCTTTCAATCAAACAGTCATGGCAACTTCATTGCTCTAGTAGCAAAGGGATTTACAGTTTAAAACACGATTTTAAGAGAGGAAAGGGAGTACCCTAATATGACAGGGAAGGAGATGCAAGACTAGAGATTTTAGAAAGGAATACACGAGACCACATAGCTATAGACAGTTTATGCAAACAACCTGCTGTACTCTTGTGTATCATGTAATGAATGGAACTTAATCTCTATTTCCAGGACAAACCAAAACTAGACGCACGTATGCAAATATGATGACAACATGCACATCAAGAGCAGGCTAAAAATGTGTAAAACCTTTCCATTACTGCAATAGGCTAACTCATGGACAACATAATATATATATATATATATATATTATGATGAGGAATCTAAGAGATTGTGCAAATGCAACATGCCTTTTATCGGTTCCGGATCGTGTAACACGTCCTCATCACATGGGTCCGGTAAATCATTGGCTTATTCACTGATGAGACTTGGCCCTAGCAATTGTTTGCATCCAAGGATTTGAACCTATACCTGAAGGGAGCATATCATCAAGACCAATACCCTTAACACATAAGCAAACCCTAGGGGCTAACAACATAATATTAAAGCTGAGTGAGTTGTCTCAAGTCACTTGGTCTGGCATTGCCTAACTACTTTGGGTCACTACAGCTGAGGTATAGACTAGACATTCGTGTTTGCTTGTGACTATTAGACAAGCAGTTGTCTATATTAATATCTGAGGATTTATATGGCAGTGAACCCATATTTTGGGAGTCTCAATTCCACCACATCCACATCATACACTGTGCTTTTATTTTAGGATATGCAACCTTTAGTCCTTAGAGCCTTGCAATGTCTCATCCATCGGTTGCATGTAGCAATCTAGGTGCTGACCTTCCTAAGAATAATCTGGCATTAAAGAGAGTGTGTGTGTGTGTTTTTTTTTGGTGTTTGGGAGAGGAGGAGGGGAGAGGGGGGGGGGGTTGTTATTATCGAATCAACACATAACAAGAGAAAACGGGAAAGGGACACAAAAGGGGAAACTTCTAATAAAGTACAAGTTGGAAAATAAATTTTAGCCCCCACATTGCCCTCTAAATTCCAGATCCAGCATCATGCCAATAAGACTTTAATTGCATACAATAAATCTTTAGAACCAAGGTTCACACCCATGATTGTGCTTGTATAGTTGGACAACAAATTTAGTGATCGAGTCATTTGAGAAATAACAATACAAAAATTACACCTTAACAGATATGGCAACGGACACGCTATGCACATATCTTCCTTTGGACTTCATATATTGATGCCTCAGGGACAATAAAAGTGAACCTTATTTCAGATTGTCAGGATGGCAGATATTGTAATCTTATAAGGTTGCGACCTTTTGTTTGAGGGACACTATTATTCTTTCAAATTACCAAGGCATTTTACCTCAATACAACAGATAATTGGAGAAAGAGAAAAGCTGAAAGCTAGACTGACTTGAATTGAAGTGATAAGAAAACATTATCAAGCAGGGATATAGCTGACAAGACATCCAAGAATACTTATTTTTATGCAAGTAATCAAAGGAAATCAGCTTGACTCAGTTTAAGCTCGTAACATAACTTGCATAAGCACAATTTGGCCCATTTGAGCGATAACACACACACAAAATACTTATGCTTTATGTGTTATAATTGGATCATTGCCCAATATGGTGTGGCCCTTCATATTTCTTCTTTTCAAGAATTTCTAGCTCTTTTTCCTTTTGCTAGTTAGGTGGATCTTCCAGTACACTAGCGCAACACCCTTTTTCGTCATTAATAAATCTTTTATCTTACTTTAAAAAATATGACATTTTTTTCCAGAAAACCTAAGAATATCTCCTATATATTTAGTGTATATTATGTAACTTGTAAGATATACTACAGGTATGATATATGTTTAACATATATCATATACGTTTGAGATCTGTTATATTTGTCATATTTCATAGTTTATGCTTAGAATTTTTTCCCTAAGCAAGACCCTGACCTAATACATTTTACATTATAACATGTTTCAATGAAGATATGTTTTTTCAATAAAGATATGGGGAGGATGGTGTTCAAATGAGGTGAGTGGGCTATATGGGGTGGGGCTATGGAAGCACATAAGAAAAGGATGGGATAAATATTTGAGAAACATCCATTTATCAATGGTTGATGGATCCAAAATAAATTTTGGCACAAGGAATGGTGTGGCGATAGGGCACTTGAGGAAACTTATCCAGAATTCTATGGTATAGCAAGAATGAAAGAAGTCTCGATAGTGGACCTCTTAGTTCTATCCAATGGTACTCCCCCATGGAATGTTATATTCTTTAGAGATGCCCAAGATTGGGAAGTCTTTTTCAGAGTTGTATGATCTTGTGTACTCTACTTGAATGATGGGTGGTGTTGAAGAAAAGATTTTTTGGTGACCCTTTAAGAAAGGGAAGTTCAGCATATGCTCTAGCCTCTTTCTACCAAGTCACGACTACACATAATGCAAATCCATTCCCATGCAAGAGTATTTGAAAGACAAAAGCACCCCTAAAGGCAATCTTCTTTGTATGGATGGGTTCCTTTGGGGAAGATTTTCCCACTAGAAAACTCAAGGAAACCCAAAATCATTGTTATGGATTGGTGTTGCATGTAAACAAAGAGTGGAGAGTCCGTTGATCATCTACTAGTACATTGTTAGGTTGCCATGACCTCGTGGAATGAATTCTTTGCTCGGATGGGATTAACTTGGGTGATGCTGACAAGGGTATCAAACTTCTAGCTTCTTGAAGAGGCCTTTAGGGCAACTCTCAGATTACAACAATATAGAAGATGCTCCTAATGTGCCTATTGTGGTGTACTTGGAGGGAGAGGAACAAAAGAAGCTTCGAAGATCGATAGAGATCAATAGATGAGCTTAGGAAGTTCTTTTTCTAGACTTTACTCCATTGGTTGATTGTATCAATAGCATGAATTTTTATGCACTTCTTATCACTAAACTAGCATGCATAGGCAATGTTATTGTATATGTCCCATATACTTGGGCTTTTGCTTATTCTTATGATCAATAAAATCTTGTTTGCCAATAAAGAAATAAAGATACGTGCTTTTCTTAATTAAGATATGACTAAATATAATATGCATTCAGCAGATAGGGTATAGAACATAAGATATTATAATTATTTTAGTACATTCTAAACATTTTAATATATGATATGTGTTACAGAGATATTTTTAGTAACTAGTAACTTTCTATATTTAGATAGTATATGAGATAAATAGGTTGAATGTAAATAGACTTAACATGTAAATATGTTAGACTTAATGTGTAAATATGTATGTGTACAGTAAAACCAGCAGCAATTAGGAGCTGGAATCATGCTGAAAATTCGGCGCTCTATGTAACTCTCTTCTATTTAAATGAAGGAAATCAATGGAAAGAGGTATTGAGACCAAAACTAACATGGTATCAGAGCCCCTAACCTGATATTCATCTCTAAAGTCTTAATCCTTCATGAGCGATGGAAAGATTTTGTTTTCTTTCCTTGTTTCGGCAAGTCCTATCTTGCTTTGGGTGTGTCAGTCCTTTCTGTGGTGACCCACTTTGTGAGCTCACTATTATGTGGCAGTCGACCTCCTCTGCGGTGGTGTTCGACTTCTTTGTGGTGATTAACTGACAATCGGCGTCTTCTGTGAGTGGCTGAGTGATTGTCAGCATTTCCTGTGAGTGGGTGTAAGCTGTCGGCGTCTTCTATGAGTGGGTGTGAGCTGTCGGCATCTTCTATGAGTGGGTGTGAGCTGTCGGCATCCTCTGTGACCGTCGGGGACGTCTTTGGGTTGCCGTGTTGGAGTTGGCACTTTCTGTTGGTGTTTCCGGTACTTTTTGCAAGTGCTGGACAAGTTTTCCTTTCACATTTCTGGGCTTGTTTTATTTTTCTGCCATGGGATTTTAATATTTGCTTGGGTTGTCTACTCTGGTTGAGTGGGTCTCAGGGCTCTTCATTAGTTTCCTAACGCCGTGGGCCATCCGTTTGTTGTGGGCTGTTATTTTTGGCATTAATTGGGCTTATTCTTGCTGTTTAAACTTGGGCCATCCGTTTGTTCTCTTTGCCTTGGTTTATTTAATTGGATTTGCTGCTTGGGCTCATATCTTTTAAGTGCCTTTTTTTTCCATCATGTCCATTGAAAATACCATTGTTCGATTTACTGGAAAGAATTTTCCTACATGGAAATTTCAGTTTAAGATGTTTTTGAAAGGAAAAGAATTATCAAATCATATTGATAATTCTGCTAAGATTCCCACTGATGAAAAAGAATTTGCTCGATGGTAGATCAAGGATGCCAAGGTAATCTCTTGGCTATTGGGGACCATTGAGTCTCACCTTGTGACCAATCTTCGTTGTTTTACTACGACACAGGCTATGTGGGATTATCTTCACCGTATTTACCACCAAGATCATAGTGCTCGAAAGTTCCAATTAGAGTTAGAAATTAATAATTATAGTCAAGGCAATTTACCTATCGCACAATTTTATTCTGGTTTTATTAACCTTTAGAGCAAGTATTCTGCCATTGCTCATGCTAAGGTTCCTACTGCGGCCCTCGCGGCTCTTCAAACAATTCATGTTGAGAGTCAACGCGATCAGTTTTTAATGAAACTTCAACCCGAATTTGAGCCCGTTCGAGCTGGATTATTGAATAGTGATCCAGTTCCTTCTTTGGACATTTGTTTGGGAGATTTGTTGCGTGAAGAACAACGGCTATCCACTCAGATGAGTATAACTTCTGAGAAGGTCTTTTCTGAGACTGTGAATGTAGCCTATGCAGCACAAGGGAGAGGGAGGAACAAGTTGCAATATTTCAATTGCAAGAAATTTGGTCATATTGCTCACAACTATTCTAAGAAAGTTTGTAACTACTGCAAGAAAGAGGGCCATATTATCAATGACTGTTGAATACGGCCTCAGAACCGCCAATCCCAAGCTTTTCATGCTGATGTTCAGTCATCTGCTTCCTCTTCTGTGCCACCTACTGTAAGCTCTGATTCATCTGTTCTCACACCAGCAATGGTTCAACAGATGATTGTGTCTGCTTTTATGACCTTAGGCCTGCAAGGTACGAGATCTAACTCAACTTCTTGGATTGTTGATTCGAGCGCTTCTAATCATATGACTGGAAATATGACGAGTCTCCCTGGTGTTTGTAAGTATAGAGGCATGCAAAATATTCAGATCGCTAATGGTAGTACTCTTCCTATTACTGCTGTTGGTAATTTGGGCTTTCATTTCGAGATGTTTTTGTCTCTCCTGGATTATCTACCGATTTAATTTATGTTGGACAATTGGTAGATAATAATTATGATGTTCACTTTTCTCATGGTGATTGTCTTGTGTAGGATCAGGTGTCGGGGACTTTAATCGCGAAGGGGCCTAAAGTAGGACGTTTATTTCCCTTACAATTTTCTATTCCTATGTTGTTTCTTTTGCTTGTACGGCTACTGCCAATACTAATAAAGTTTGGCATAAGAAATTAGGTCATCTTAATTCTGTTGTCTTCACTCATATTACGAAACATGGTTTTTTGGACAATAAAGAATCCTTTTTCTTTTCCTCCTGTATCTTTTGATTGTGCTACCTGTCGTCTTGGTAAAAGTAAAACTTTACATTTTCCTGTACATGGTAGTCGTGCTTCTAACTGTTTTGAGATTGTGCATACTGACATTTGGGGGTGTGAGTCCTGTTATTTCTCATGGTCAGTATCGTTATTTTGTGACGTTTATTGATGATTATAGTCGATTCACCTGGATATATTTTCTCCGTTCTGACGTATTTTCTGTCTTTCAAACATTTGTTACGCTTATCGAGACAGTTCAGTACTTGTATAAAAAATTTACGCTCCGACTCAAGGGGGAGTACATGTCTCATTCTTTCCAAACTTTTCTTCAGCAAAAATGGATCATTTCCTAGCATTCTTGTCCTTATACTCCTCAACAAAATGGAGTCGCTGAGCGTAAGAATCGTCATCTCTTAGATGTCATTCGTACGTTGTTAATTGATTCTTTTGTACCCTCTAAGTTTTGGGTAGAAGCTTTATCTAATGCTGTCTATTTGATCACTCGTTTGCCTACTACCACTCTAGATTATGATTCTCCCTATTTTCGATTATTTGGCATATCTCTTGAGTATCAATCCTTTCATATCTTTGGGTGTGTCTATTTTGTTCATCTGCCACCTATTGAGCGTCACACACTTGCTGCACAATCTGTCATGGGTGCTTTTATGGGATATAGTTCTACTCAGAAAAGATTTGTTTGCTATGATGCTCATGCAAATAAATATCGAATCTCACGGAATGTGATTTTCTTCGAAAATCAATATTTCTTTCAGTCTCAGGTTATTTCTGATCCTCCTATTACTTTTCTTCCCGCTTTTGATGATGTTGGTTCCTCTATTAAGCAATTTCAACTAGGTATGGTGTATCATCGACGTCTTCCCCCTTCTTCAACGGCCCTTCCAGACACTGATCCGTCATCTCATTCTGTGGTTTCTATACCTCGACACTCCACCCGGGTTACACATCCACCAGATAAGTATGGTTTTCCTCATATCTCGCTTACTGCCACTCTCGACACTATTTCTATTTCTCACTCTTATACCCAGGCATCCACCCAAGCATATTGGTAGCAGGCCATGCAAGAGGAAATCCAAGCTCTTCAAGACAATCACACTTGGGACCTGGTAATTTGTCCCCCTGATGTCAAACCTATTGGTTGTAAATGGGTATACTTAGTCAAGTTTCGAGCTGATGGCTCACTGGACAGATATAAGGCCCGTCTCGTGGTTCTTGGGAACCGATAGGAGTATGGTATTGATTATGAAGAGACATTTGCACCTGTTGCCAAAATGACTACTGTGCGGACTATCTTGGCACTTGCGGCGTCGCAAGGGTGGTCTCTCCGACAAATGGATGTGAAGAATGCTTTTCTACATGGGGACTTGAAGGAAGAAATCTATATGTCACCACCTCCTGGCATGTTTGCTACAGTTTCCTCAGAGGTCTGTTAGCTACGCCGATCCTTGTATGGACTGAAACAGGCTCCTCATGCATGGTTTGACAAATTTCGCTCTAACCTGCTTGCTTTTCATTTTATTCAGAGTCAGTTTGATTCCTCTTTTTTCTTCGCAAGACTTCTCCAAGAATCGTATTGCTTCTCGTATATGTCGATGACATTGTGATTACTGGCTCGGATACTGAGTTGATTAAGCAATTACAACAGCATCTCAAGGCCTCTTTTCACATAAAAGATCTTGGTCCCCTACAGTACTTTCTTGGCCTTGAGGTGCAGCTTACTCCGACTGGTACTTTGTTACACCAGCATAAATACACGCAGGATGTTATTTCATTGGGTGGTCTCCAATCGGATAACTCTATTTTTACTCACTTGGAGGTAAATCTTAAGCTTTGTCAGGAAGAAGGGGAGCTTCTGTCAGATCCATCCATATATCGGCAGCTTGTTGGGAGTTTGAACTATTTGACGATTACTCGTCCTGACATTTCATTTGCCATGCAGCAAGTCAGTCAATTTATGTAGGCTCATCGACATCTTCATTTAGCTGCTGTTTGCAGCATTATCCGGTATCTGAAGGGCACCTCTACACGCAGGTTGTTCTTTCCTAAAGAATCTTCCTTACAGTTGATGGGGTATAGTGATGCTGATTGGGCACAGGCCAAATGTGCGGACACTCGTCGCTCTGTTACTGGCTGGTGCATGTTCTTAGGAAATGCACTTATTTCTTGGAAGAGTAAGAAGCAAGACAGAGTTTCCAAGTCCTCTACTGAGTCTGAGTATCGTGCTATGTCTTCCGCATGCTCTAAGACCACATGGCTTCGTGGGTTATTGGGGAAACTTGATTTTCCTCAGCTGCATCCCACTCCTCTTCATACTGAGAATACCAGTGCTATTTAGATTGCCGCTAATCCTGTATTCCATGAGCGAACGAAACATATTGAATTCGATTGCCATTCCATACATGAATCCTTTGGCAAACATATGATTACTCTCCCTCACATTTCTATCGAATGTCAAACTGCCGACATATTCACTAAAGCTCTTTCGCGACACCGGCATCAGTTCTTGGTTGATAAATTGATGCTTCTTGATTCACCAGCATCAATTTGAGGGGGGATGTTACAAAGATATTTTTAGTAACTAGTAACTTTCTATATTTAGATAGTATATGAGATAAATAGGTTGGATGTAAATAGACTTAACGTGTAAATATGTATGTGTACAGTAAAACCAGTAGCAATTAGGCGCTGGAATCACGCTGAAAATTTGGCACTCTATGTAACTCTCTTCTATTTAAATGAAGGAAACTAATGGAAAGAGGTATTGAGACCAAAACTAACATGGCGTCAGAGCCCCTAACCTGATATTCATCTCTGAAGTCTTAATCCTTCGTGAGCGACGGAAAGAAATTTTTTTCTTTCCCTGTTTCAGCAAGTCCCATCTTGCTTTGGGTGTGTCAGTCCTTTCTGTGGTGACCCACTTTGTGAGCTCACTATTCTATGGCAGTCGACCTCCTCTGCGGTGGTGTTCGACTCTCTCTGTGGTGATTAAGTGACTATCAGTGTCTTCTGTGAGTGGCTGAGTGATTGTCGGCATTTTCTGTGAGTGGGTGTAAGCTGTCGGCATCTTCTGTGAGTGGGTGTGAGCTGTCAGCATCCTTTGTGAGTGTCGGGGATGTCTTTGGGTTGCCATGTTGGAGTCGGCCCTTTCTGTTGGTGTTTCTGGTACTTTTTGCAAGTGCTGGACAGGTTTTCCTTTCACATTTCTGGGCTTGTTTTATTTTTCTGCCGTGGGATTTTAATATTTGCTTGGGTTCTCTACACTGGTTGAGTGGGTCTCGGGGCTCTTCATTAGTTTCATAACGCCGTGGGCCATCCGTTTGTTGTGGGCTGTTATTTTTGGCGTTAATTGGGCTTATTCTTGCTGTTTAAACTTGGGCCATCCTTTTGTTCTCTTTGCCTTGGTTTATTTAATTGGACTTGCTGCTTGGGCTCATATCTTTTAAGTGCATTTTTTTTCCATCATGTCTATTGAAAATACTATTGTCTGATTTACTGGAAAGAATTTTCCTACGTGGGAATTTCAGTTTAAGATGTTTTTGAAAGGAAAAGAATTATCAAATCATATTGATAATTCTGCTAAGATTCCCACTGATGAAAAAGAATTTGCTCGATGGGAGATCAAGGATGCCAAGGTAATCTCTTGGTTATTGGGGACCATTGAGTCTCACCTTGTGACCAATCTTCGCTATTTTACTACGGCTCAGGCTATGTGAGATTATCTTCACCGTATTTACTACCAAAATCATAGTGCTCGAAAGTTCCAATTAGAGTTAGAAATTAGTAATTATAGTCAAGGCAATTTACCTATCGCACAATTTTATTATGGTTTTATTAACCTTTGGAGCAAGTATTCTGCCATTGCTCATGCTAAGGTTCCTACTGCGGCCCTCGCGGCTCTTCAAACAATTCATGTTAAGAGTCAACGCGATCAGTTTTTAATGAAACTTTGACCCGAATTTGAGCCCATTCGAGCTGGATTATTGAATCGTGATCCAGTTCCTTCTTTGGACATTTGTTTGGGAGATTTGTTGCGTGAAGAACATCGGCTATCCACTTAGATGAATATGACTTCTGAGAAGGTCTTTTCCGAGACTGTGAATGTAGCCTATGCAGCACAAAGGAGAGAGAGGAACAAGTTGCAATGTTTCAATTGCAAGGAATTTGGTCATATTGCTCGCAACTGTTCTAAGAAAGTTTGTAACTACTGCAAGAACGAGGGTCATATCATTAAAGACTGTCGAATACGGCCTTAGAATCGCCAATCCCAAGCTTTTCAGGCTAATGTTCAGTCCTTTGCTTCCTCTTCTGCGCCACCTACTGTAAGTTCTGATTCATCTGTTCTCACACCAACAATGGTCCAACAGATGATTGTGTCTGCTTTTACGGCCTTAGGCCTGCAAGGTACGAGTACTAACTCAACTTCTTGGATTGTTGATTCGGGCGCTTCTAATCATATGACTGGAAATATGACGAGTCTCCATGGTGTTTGTAAGTATAGAGGCACGCAAAATATTCAGATCGCTAATGGCAGTACTCTTTCTATTACTGTTGTTGGTAATTTGGACTCTTCATTTCGAGATGTTTTTGTATCTCCTGGATTATCTACCAATTTAATTTATGTTGGACAATTGGTAGATAATAATTGTGATGTTCACTTTTCTCATGGTGGTTGTCTTGTGCAGGATCAAGTGTCGGGGACGTTGATCGCGAAGGGGCCTAAAGTAGGACGTTTATTTCCCTTACCATTTTCTATTCCTAATGTTGTTTCTCTTGCTTGTAAGGCTACTGCCAATACTAATGAAGTTTGGCATAAGAAATTAGGTCATCCTAATTCTGTTGTCTTGACTCATCTTTTGAAACATGGTTTTTTGGGCAATAAAGAATCCTTGTCTTTTTCTCCTGTGTCTTTTGATTGTGCTACCTATCATCTTGGTAAAAGTAAAACTATACATTTTCCTATGCATGGTAGTCGTGCTTCTAACTGTTTTGAGATTGTGCATACTGACATTTGGGGGTGTGAGTCCTGTTATTTCTCATGGTCAGTATCGTTATATTGTGACGTTTATCGATGATTATAGTCGATTCACCTGGATATATTTTCTCCGTTCGAAAGCTAACATATTTTCTGTCTTTCAAAAATTTGTTGCACTTATCGAGACACAGTTCAGTACTTGTATCAAAACTTTATGATCCGACTCATGGAGGGAGTACATGTCTCATTCTTTCCAAACTTTTCTTCATCAAAAAGGGATCATTTCCCAGTGTTCTTGTCATTATAGTCCTCAACAAAATGGAGCCGCTGAGCGTAAGAATAGTCATCTCTTAGATGTTGTTCGTACATTGTTAATTGATTCTTCTGTACCCTCTAAGTTTTGGGTAGAAGCTTTATCTACTGCTGTTTATTTGATCACACGTTTGCCTACTACCACTCTAGATTATAATTCTCCCTATTTTCGATTATTTGACATATCTCTTGAGTATCAATCCTTTCATAACTTTGGGTATGTCTATTTTGTTCATCTGCCACCTGTTGAGCATCACAAACTTGCTGCACAATCTGTCATGTGTGCTTTTATTGGATATAGTCCTACTCAGAAAGGATTTTTTTGCTATGATGCTCATGCAAATAAATCTCAAATCTCACGGAATGTGATTTTCTTTGAAAATCAATATTTCTTTCAGTCTCAGGTTATTTTTGATCCTCCTATTACTCTTCTTCCCGCTTTTGATGATGTTTGTTCCTCTATTAAGCGATTTCAACCATGTATGGTGTATCATCGACGTCTGACACTAATCCGTCATCTAATTCTGTGGTTCCTATACCTTGACACTCCACCCGAGTTACACATCCACCAGATAAGTATGATTTTCCTCACATCTCACTTACTGCCACTCTCGACACTTACTATTCCTCACTCTTATACCCAGGCATCCACTCAAGCATGTTGGCAGCAGGCCATGCAAGAGGAAATCCAAACTCTTCAAGACAATCACACTTGGGACCTGGTAATTTGTGCCCCTGATGTCAAACCTATTGGTAGTAAATGGGTATACTCAGTCAAGTTTCAAGCTGATGGTTCACTGGACAGATATAAGGCCCATCTCGTGGTTCTTGGAAACCGACAGGAGTATGGTATTGATTATGAAAAGACATTTGCACCTGTTGGCAAATTGACAACTGTGCGGACTATCTTGGGACTTGCGGCGTCGCAAGGGTGGTCTCTCCGACAAATGGATGTGAAGAATGCTTTTCTACATGGGGACTTGAAGGAAGAAATCTATATGTCACCACCTCCCGGCATGTTTGCTACAATTTCCTCAGAGGTCTATTGGCTACGCCGATCCTTGTATGGACTGAAATAGGCTCCGCGTGCATGGTTTGACAAATTTCGCTCTAACCTGCTTGCTTTTCATTTTACTCAAGAGTCAGTTTGATTCCTCTTTTTCTTCACAAGAATTCTGCAGGAATCGTATTACTTCTCATATATGTCGATGACATTGTGATTACTCGCTCAGATAGTGAGTTGATTAAGCAATTACAACAGCATCTCAAGGCCTCTTTTCACATGAAAGATCTTGGTCCCCTACAGTACTTTCTTGGCCTTGAGGTGCAGCTTACTCCGACTGGTACTTTGTTACACCAGCATAAATACATGCAGGATGTTATTTCATTGGGTGGTCTCCAATCGGGTAACTCTATTTTTACTCCCTTTGAGGTAAATCTTAAGCTTTGTCAGGAAGAAGGGGAGCTTCTATCAGATCCATCCTTGTATCGGCAGCTTGTTGGGAGTTTGAACTATTTGACGATTACTCGTCCTGACATTTCATTTGCCATGCAGCAAGCCAGTCAATTTATGCAGGCTCCTCGACATCTTCATTTAGCCGCTGTCCGCAGAATTATCCGGTATCTGAAGGGCACCTCTACACGCAGGTTGTTCTTTCCTAAAGAATCTTCCTTATAATTGATGGAGTATAGTGATGCTGATTGGGCTAGATGTTACTGGCTGGTGCATGTTCTTAGGAAATGCACTCATTTATTGGAAGAGTAAGAAGCAAGACAGAGTTTCCAAGTCCTCTATTGAGTCTGAGTATCGTGCTATGTCTTCCGCATGCTTCGTGGGTTATCGGGGGAACTTGGTTTTCCTCAACTGCATCCCACTCCTCTTCATGCTGAGAATACCAGTGCTATTCAGATCGCTACTAATCCTGTATTCCATGAGCGTACAAAGCATATTGAAGTCGATTGCCATTCCATACGTGAATCCTTTGGCAAACATATGATTAATCTCCCTCACATTTCCGCCAAATGTCAAACTGCTGACATTTTCACTAAAGCTCTTTCTCAACACCGGCATCAGTTCTTGGTTGACAAATTGATGCATCTTGATTCACCAGCATCAATTTGAGGGGGGATGTTACAGAGATATTTTTAGTAACTAGTACCTTTCTATATTTAGATAGTATATGAGATAAATAGGTTGGATGTAAATAGACTTAACGTGTAAATATGTATGTGTACAGTAAAACCAGCAGCAATTAGGTGCTGGAATCATGCTGAAAATACGATGCTCTATGTAATTCTCTTCTATATAAATGAAGGAAACCAATGGAAAGAGGTATTGAGACCAAAACTAACAATATGCACTTGACATATTTAAATGCTACGTTAGTTCTAATATTTAAATACTACGTTAGTTCTATGTGTGCATAATATTGGTATAACTCTGTAACATCCTTGTCAAGGCCCACATTGTCCCCTCCCAAACCAAAAGCCAATATAAAACTGTTCCCAAACTTGCTGACAAAGGGACCAAGAGGGTGCCAATTTTCATACCAAAGAGTGGTTGGATTGAGTCTGAAAAGTACACTGTTGGGTAGACTAAGCTCGTGAGCTTAATAGATTGGAAAAAGTTGATAGGATCCCTTTTTCTTTCGCCCCCCTTGTCGCCGCATGATGGAGGCATGGATGCCAAAAAGGAGAGGAATGGGGTTTCTGCTCTTTGGGGTCGTATCAATTGGTTGAAAGGTTTGTAAGAGAACGTTGTTCTCAGGGTGATGGTTTTTGTTGGTATGGATTTTGCTTTAATCACTTCGTGCCACATAAGATTACTAAATTGATTCTAATGCAAATGATCACAATCACTTATCCAAAATAAAAATTCACCATCCAAGGACACTAGCCACATTTGTGTTACATCCCAAAAAGACAGATCATATATAGAGTTCCATTGAACCACTTGTATAGCTTGGTTCCACCTTGTACACAACTGATGTGGGACATAGTGCATATTCACACAACCTTCACAATCCAATCCTATCCTATCCAGCATAATAAAAGTAAAAATTTTAAGCAACGCAAAAGAGTTCAAATTTTCTAACCTGCTTAACAAAATAAGTGTACTTTTGCTTGAATTGTTGTAGTACATGTAGCACAACATGAATATGATCCATTTGACCTTTAGCAACAAGAGCAATCTGTTGCTCAATGAAACTGCGAATATCTGGCAAACAGAGATCTGGATCAATACATTGATAGCCTCTTATCAAGGTGATACCTAGGCTAGTTGGAACCAACTTTCTGCCAGCTTGTACCTACAATTTGATTGTAAAGAGAATATTCAAACCTTTGAAAAAGACTCTTTCTATACAAACCCACTATTCAGCAAAAACAAAGTTTTAGAAACCTGCACATAGTTACGCTCGCATATGTTGTTAATATGCACAGGTATTGATGCATCTGTGCCTATTCCATTCTTCTCCATCAGGGAAATCAGTTCACTCTCAGTGAGATAATCCGGAGGTGCAGTACTCCCCTGTAGATTTTAGAAACTCAAAAGGTTTACATAGAGAGTTTTATTTTAACTTTTTCTATTGTTCTTCATTTCATGCATATTAGACAGTAGCGTTGTCCTTCCCTTAAAAGAGATGCAACATGTTAAAGTTCACGTCACTACCCATCATCCCACCCCTCACTATCTCTCCTCAAAATCTCTTCCCTCCGCCCAAACCAAAAAAAGAGGGCGAGAAACTCCAAAAGAGACGGTGAATATATGAACATTTTGAATTTCTTAAAGCTCAGAAGATAAAAAGAAAAAATACAGAAAAGTGAAAAGGGTACGCATATATAATAATCTTTTAGGTGGGTAAAAGCCCTACCTCATATAGCTCCACTTTTGATGCTTCTATCTTCTCTCCTTCTATAAACCGAGGAAGGTTTTTCTCCTTTACTGCCAACCATGGCATGACAGATGTAAATCCTTCAACCGTAACATGCTGCCCTGTGCAATGGAAGAATTCTCCACCAATTGAAAATTTGACATTTGTCCTAGAATGCATTAAAAGAATAAATAATTAGTTTGAGCTCCATACATAACACGTGGTTAGATCAAACTTTTCCTTAAAAACATATGAACAAAAAGCAAAAAGGTGAAACAATAAACTGAAAGTACAAAATATAGCTATTTACCTTACATACTTGCAGTCTGGAGACACAGTCCCCATAAAGTGTTGACATACATACTGGTATAATCTCCAAGCATCTTTGCCTAGCCTATCCTCGGTTGCTGACAGCATTGGGGTAATAGGAGGATGGTCACCTGCATCTGTTCCGGATTGTGGTTTACGAAACCCATTGTTGAGTAGTCCCTGTACATCATTGGCCCATGCTGGGTTGTTTGCCAATAAAGCAAGGGTGCCTCTAAAGTCAAATGAAGAAGGATAGGCCGTGCTCTCTGTACGTGGATAGCTAAAGGAAAAGCATAGAAAAATGATTTGATGGCCATTAGTCTCTAAACATATAGCCACGATCAATTAAGGGACCAATAATAAGCTGAGAGATGGATTTTATTAAGACATGGGTTTTATCAAGACATTACAGCATATACTATAAAAAAATTCATTCTTCAGTTCCTCCAAGAAAAGCTCTCCAAAAGGTTCTTGCTCCCCAAGTAGTTCCGGTAGAAGATATATTGTCCACAAATCATTATCAATTCTAAAAAAAATGACCAGAAATCGTAATCTAACAGGAATTATTTATTTATTTATTTAATCTAAATCTAACAGGAAATTAATATGCTACCATTTCTACAGTTTTTATTATAAATATGGACAAAGAAAAAATTCAAACTTTGAACACTCAACTTTCAATGAATATATCCTGAAACATCCCACCTCCAAAAACTACTCGGCTTTATCCATAATAAATGTATTTCATCATGTAGCAGCTGTTACAGTGCAGATAAACTACTATGAGAATTTTATTTTCATCATTGGAGAAAAAAGAACTTGTTCAGATGGGAAAAGGACTCTAAAACGGAAACAAAAGACTCCACAACTAAGATTACATGGCAAGTATTGGTTAGTCTTTGAAAACAATCTGTATTTATCGATTAACCGTCACTCCTTGAATTAAAGTCAGTTATCAAATAACAACCCTATTTAACTCCAGTATGTATTGTCCAATCTTATCATTTTTTCAGAAAAAGATCATAGCTTCGCCTAGGGCTGAACAAAAAACCCGAAAACATTACCCAACCCGTTTTCCGAAATTACCCCACCCAAAAACCCGGCCCGTTTGAGGTTAAAATCGAAAACGGGTATTACCCGTTACCCGATTTAAGCATCTTCTCCGTTTCCTTCTTTTTTGTATTTCTGGGTTTTTCTTCTAGGTAGTCAATGTGCTCTCTTTTTCTCGCATCATCCTATTTGGCGGCATCTGGGTTCCATCCGAGTGTCGTGCACAGACTGAAATTCCATGAAGAATTCCATCGGAGCCTTGAAGGAGTGAATGATAAATGAAGCAACGCCTAAACCCATGAGTTCCAGAGAAAGTTACTGGGCCTGAGAACACGGTTGAAGATGCTGGTAGAGTAGGAGAGGGTGGAGAGGGAGACGAAAAGGGTGACAACGAAGTGGTCTTGCTCAACGCCTTTGCGGATGATGTGGGCGTGGAGTTGGTGGAGGTGGAGGGAGGTCTTGCAGGCTCTCTTCTGTTTATAGCTTTTTCCCCTATTTTCTCTTTTCAAAACCCAAAATCGGTAAATGCAACAGCCGGTGAATGGGTTCCAACTTCCAATAAGAAAAAGGAATGTGAGTGAGTTTGGTAGGTGTTACACAGTACGGTGAATGCTGAGACAGATCCAAACTGGCATGGTTCATGGTTGGAACTTGGAACTTGGCTGGGCTTTATAGCTTGAGTGAGAAAATTGTAGTTCCACACGCGCTCTTGATGGTGAGAGTTGGGGTCGAAAATGGTTGCCAGACTATATGAGTCAAGACAAAAGGCAAGAAATCTGTAGATCCCACCAAATCATTAAACCAGGGATCCAGGCGACTCTGCTGGCGCTTTGATCAAGTGATTCACCGGCTGTTAGATCGACGAAAGAATATCTCCAAAATCTGCTCTTTTATCAGGCAAGGTGGAGATGGTGGCAGTCGAACCCTAAGCCACTTGAAAGAGAACTCCTAACAGAAGGTGGAAGTCGAGAAGTGGGTGATCTGTGTGCAGGTTCGTTTCGATTTCTTTTGCTTGCTTGGATCGAATTCTTGAAACTCATTTGAGTACTGGGCAGTGGTCTTAGAGAGGGCTCAACGTTCAGCCAGCCAAGTCGATGCTTCCAACAAGAAGAAGAAGAAGAAGAATTCGGATAATCGGTTAACGAGTAAGCGCCTAATCGGTATGAAACATATTCGAGTCGGGTCGGAAATTGGTGTTTCCAGGCCGGGCCGGTTTTTTTTGAAGTTTGTAAAAGTTGTATTGATTTTTTGTGTTTGGTTTTGAAATTTGTAAAAGTTGTATTGATTTTTGTGTTTTGTTTTGAGTTTGTAGTTGTATTGATTTTTTGTGTTTGGTTTTGAAGTTTGTAAAAGTTGTATTAATTTTTGTGTTTTGTTTTGAAGTTTGTAAAGTTTTATCGATTTTTTCTTTAAATAATGATTAGGTAAGGTTAGATGAAAAAGTTGAAAATTTTGAAATTGAAAAGTGTTTTGTATTTGAGTGATGTTTGAGAATGAAATTATGAGAAGTTTGAAGAATTTTGAGAATTCTCATGGTGTCCAAACATGCCCTAAAGATTGCTGAAGACTATCAGTTGATAGTTCTCCCCAAGGCCTTGAGTAAAATCAACTCAGATCCATTTCAATTGGACCTACTGATGACAATTCAATTTCTAGCTTAGTCCAGCAAAAACTGGGCTAACCATTGCACAATCCAACCTTTATACTATACTCAGATTGGGCCTATCGAAGCTTGGCCAGGAGTTCTTACTTCTGTCCAGCCCAACCTGAGGTCGGTTAACCCAACTAATTGATCTGGGTTTTTTTTTTTTTGGCCCATTCAGAGTTTGTCAACACAGAGTGGGCCAACCTGCTATACAATCAGTTTGGAACAATCAATTTCTCACCAGGTTCAAATCTATTCAACACAAGCCAACCAATTGGTCTGAATAAACTGTTTATTGTCTTAAATGAGATACATTATGCTTTGGTCTCACGCAAACACTTTTTGGCTGATCCTATTCAACTCAATTTAGTTCAAGGATTTCCTACCTATTTGCAGCTAAATTCCACTAATATTTGTTGCCGGTTGCTGTTATGGAGATAAATCCAGTACAGTTGCGGCTTCCAAGTAGGGTGTGGTACAGATGACTTCCCTTAAGCTAACTGGTAGTAAACACCTCCAGTAGGCTAGGTTAGTTGAGGTGTTTCTACAAGCCAAAAAAAAAAGGAAAAAGAAACCATTTAACTGTTGGTCCTCCTTCCTCTAATGTTGTACCGTATGGGAGCAAGATGATACATAGAGTATGACTTGATAATGGAATATATGGGATCCAAATATTGCATCTAACTTTATCTTTGTTCAAACTGCAAAGAAGATTTGGGACCGTGCCACTAAGTTATGCTCTTGTCAATAACCTAACCAGAATCTACCAAGCTCCTCATGAATATTTTTCTTTCCAATAGGAGAAAAATGTATTGAAGAAACACATTCATCGATAACTCGTATTTGGGAGGATCTCAATCAATACCAGCCCATTACTACAAATATCAGATTTCAGAAAATGGAAAAGCAACATAAAAACAAGCATTTCATTTCATTTCTTCCTGCTCATCATCCCAAAAATTATCCTGTGCAGTCACCATTTTAGTAAGTTCAAGCTTCTGTCACAATCTGACGTTTTTTCCTGATTGCAGTGGTCCAAGTTATCAGATAATGGCAATTCCACTGAACTTGTTGTCCCATCTGGATGTGGGATGGTCATGGTAATTGTGGTGGTAGGGGCTGTGGTAGAGATTTAAGGAAAAGGAGAGGAGTATGTGGTTCCCGGTGGTATACAAATTATGGACTATCGCTGAGATTTACATGGTCAACCCACTACCAGAAGGCTTAAGCCTCCTTGCAGATCAGAAAAAGACTTTCTCCTCAAACCAAGTGTCCTCCGCCGATCAGACTTATTTCCCTCTATCCCCTCAATTTTTGTTTTGGTTGAAAATACTTGTCATTTGTCTACTTTGTCATATTATAAGCAAAAGATAAGTACATGAACTGGATCTGAACAATGAAAACTTATAGCTGCCAACTTTGAGCAAGTGGAGCAACATTAGAGTTAGCTCCAACTCAAGTCGGAGTTCACAATCAACTTTGAGTCAAGAGTCAAAGTCGGGGCTCAGAGTTCTGGATTCCAACTCTGTTAGAGTTAGAGCCCACCCTTTAGAGTTAGAGAACACCCTTAATGTAAAGTCAAAAGACCTGTTGGCAAATTTGGTCTTGGACGGGCTTTATTCATTTGATCTATAGTCAAAATATATAATATACTCTTGGGGGGGCGGGGGTGTTAAGAGTGGTTTGTAGATATGTATATATAAGTAAGGCAATTTTATTAATAGTGCATATGGGCACTACCTAGTACACAAGAAACCTTTCTAGTACATCTGATACTGTCCTCTTACGATCTTCAAAAGTTCGTGTATTTGTTCTTGCCAAATGCACCACATTACGCAAAAAGAAATCATCTTTCAAACTTCTGAATTTCTATACTTCAATGAGGGCTCCGCCAGCATGCCAACTACTCCACTCGCCAAGGTGTGCCCCACTCCCTAGAATGTTGAACATCGCTGCCCACAATTCTCTAGCCAACTCAAATGCACCAAAGGTAATCAATGCTTTCCCTATTTTGCTTGCACATTGAACACCACCATGTTGTTACAATATGACTCATTCTCAAATTATGTTAAGAATATAATACAAATAATTAAATCTACCTCTTTCTATCAGTTTAAGCTTTTGGGACAAATGATGATTTCACATGGTATCAGAGTAGAGGTCCTGAGTTAAAACCCTGACTCTACACTCTATCCTATTTAATTAAATATTTCACATGTTGGGCTAACTCATTGAAGGGGAATCTGGCCCATAATGTTGTTAAGATATTCCCCAATGCAACCACCGACCTTATTTCTCCACATACATTTCCAAGGGATTCATGAGCCAACTAGAGGTATGGGTGCATGTAACAGAACCAATAGAATTGATCAACTCTGCCTCTTCTCCATCTAAAGGAATACAACTTAGAATGAAGATAATAGATCCATCTCACAATCATGGGCTGATCTACTAAAAGTAACAATCCATTGGGACATATTATAAAAAAATTTTAAGTGTCCTGCAACTAATGCCTCCTTATGATGTGAGATTTTTTTTTTTTTTATAGGTGACTAAGTTCTATTCATAATATAATAGGTAGAGCCAAGTGTTGGGTTGCATGTAGAGCCTGTTTTGTGAGCAGAAAATTGCAGAATAGAGAGTTCGCTTGACTGTCGCTTGACAGTGGGCTCGAGCGAAGCTCAACCTATGAGATCACTCGAGTCCAGCGCAACAGTGGACTCAAGCGAGACACAAACCCTAGTGTTTGCTTAAGCTACGCTCGACACACCACTCGAGCTAATGTTGATTGATTGTTTGCTTGAGGCACACTCGACACGCCGTTCTAGCAAAGGATCCAATTTTTACCAAATTAGGGTTTCCAGTGCCGTTTTCTATAAATATGTAATATTTTGGCTCATTATATAAGTTTTTCAGCAGTTTTTAGTGAGAACAAAGAGAGGCAAAGTGTGTGAATATTGTGAGAGAGAAAAAGCCCCAGAGAGTGTGAGTTGAGTTTGTGTGTGTCGTGTGATTTCTTGATCTTTGCTTTTATTTGTTTGCCATCGTTGGTGTGTGTTTTACACAACACCAAGTATACAAGGCATATACATGAGTAATACCTAACTAAGATTTACAACTGAAATAATAAACACATGGACATTTAGCCCATTAAAATCTATTGCCCTCTCCCAGAGGAACAAAGTATTAAAAAAAGAAAGCTTTCAACTCATCCATTGTCCTCTCACGATCTCCAAAGCTTCTATAATTTTTCTCCCTCCAAATACAGACACATACATATAAGGGTCATCTTCCAACTTGTTGTCACTTGTGGATTGCCTTGGAGACCACTCCCAACTTGCTACGAAATCCACCAGCCTTCTAGGCAAGACCCATGTTAAGCTCACTCCCATGATTAAAAAAAAAAAAAAGAATCATTCCATATGGTCCTAGCCACCTTCTAGTGAAGAAGCAAGAGATCTACCGTTCCCCCATTTTTCTTAATTATTATCATTATGATGGGAAAAAAATTTGAAACAACTCCAGGAAGACAATCTTCAATGGCTAGTCCCCACACCATAGATCATACCAAATCTGATTTTAAACCTGTCACCTAACTCATATCTAATGAAATGAGAGAAATCTCCCCACTCTCTCAAAATGTTCTTCCACACCCCAACCCCATAAGGCCCACCAACCGCAGTTGAACACCATCCACACCACATGGTGCCATATTTTACTTCCACCACCATCCACCACGAAGTCTCTCACTTCGCACCATAATGTCATAACCATTTCCCCAACAAGGCTTTGTTGAATAAAAGCATATTTCTAATCTAAGGAAATTGGAGTGCATGCAAATCCTAAACCACTTGACTACTTGGAATTTGAATTTATTGTCGACTCCTCCCCATAGGAAATCCCTCAAAACTTCACAAGCTGCTGGGCTACACCAACTGGGACAGGAACTAAAGAAATAATAAGTAGGAAGGTTAGAGAGGCTATCTTGATCAGAGTAAACCTACCACCTTTGGATAACTATAACCGTTCCCACCCAGCTAAAGGAGCGCTTTGTCTTCTCTATAAAGTCATACCAAATGAACTTTCGCCTTAAACAGTGCTCCTAAGTCCTAATTTTGACCCAGATACTTCATGGGAAGGGATGATACCCAACATTCAAAAATGTGTCAAACTACCCAATCTTGTACACTGCTCCTACCAGTACTAATTTTGACTTTTTTTTTTTTTTTTTTTGGGTTCAAACACAGCTTCAAAGCATAAGAATAAACTGCACAAATGATGGATATGCTCCTGGACAGCCTCACAAAAAAGCAATGTATCATCGGCGCATAGGAGGTAAAATAGGATTGGCTCTTCAATATTATAATATTATCTAGTTGTCACGATAAGACCATCACACTGTTAAGATATTTTTATCTTGATATGATCATCTTGAAATCTACGCAGAGTGTATTTCTAGCATAAACAATAAAAGAGAAACACTTGTGGGCATCTGAAAACAACCAATCATCTGTTTATGACAAATAGATCAGAGACAATCTGATAATGCCACATCTGAAAACAACATGGCGACCTTGATGAGCACATCAAGGCTTTGAGTATAACCATGGTCCTCTGGATTATGGATACTGGATTGTGCAAAGATATACACAGATGTCTTGAGTCCAATATATAGACAATCACTAGTAAGACCGGTCCAAGTAAAGTTATTACAAGCCTCGCATAGGAGTTCAGGCAAACCAAGAATATAAAACTTCAACACTCCCAAGTAAAATCTCTACAATCACAAGAAGCAATAATGTGCTAAATAGGAAAAGGCATAAACCAAACAAAATAACGAGAATAGGAAAAAGACTATTAAGGGACCTGATGAATCCTTGAGTATACAAACGTTCAGCCAGTTGCATTGCCATTTGAGGCCCAAAGCCAAGTCCACTAGATGCAACCTGGATAAATTAAGGCAAGGAATTTAAATCATCTCAATGTTCAAAATTGCTGACACAAAATACAAACAAAACAAGAAAGCTAGTAATGTTAGTAAATCCAAATCACACTCTAGCTGAGTTCTCTCCATCTCTCTCTCTCGGTGAGCTTCCCTCCTCCTAGTAGGTAAAAACCCTTCCCATTCCACCTTGTCCCCCTTCCACTGTCATCCTTTGTCCTGACCCAATATTCACTCACACTCCATTAAGCCATGTCTTCTCAATCATCGAATGCAGACATAGAAAAGCTCATCACCCAAGCTGAAGCTCTGTCATGGAATGATCTCAACTTAGAACCAGAAGTAGAAGCAGCAAAGCTCTTCTCCAACCTAGTACTTGTAGGTAGGTTTATCTCATTGAACCATTAAATAAGCAAACCTTCCATGCCACCATAAAAGCTGTCTGGAGCTTCATCATAGGCCTTACAATCGAAGACATCACCACAGATACTTTCCTCTTTACCTTCCCAACCCACCAAGAGAAAGACTGTGTCCTTACAAATCATCCATGGAATTTTAAAGGATTCCATACGGTACTCAAACAGTGGCCCCCAGGTCTCAGTATTGAGGAAGTCCCTTTCTACTCAATATTCTGGATACAAGTTCATGGACTGCCACTTGAGATGCAGTCGAAACATAATGCTGAGAAAATTGGCCAGGTAATTGGAAATCTCTTTGAAGTGGATTATATTTCCATATTTGGTGCTGCACTGAGAAGATATCTAAGGATATAAGTAGAGATAAGCATAAACAATCCAATGCCAGATGGCTCTGACCTATCCCGACCCAATAGAGCTACAACCAGAGTCATCTTCAAAATGAACGATTGTCTGAGTGCTGTTACTCATGTGGACGCTTGGGTCACATTCAGAAAGCATATCCAGCATACAACACTACCACAGAAAATCTGCCTTATGGTTCATGGATGAAGGTGTCAAACATTTACAGCAGAAGGGGAAACCCTTTCAAGGTACAACACGAGGAAAGTCCCCCCAGCAGCCAAGCAAAGTAACTCCCATCCTTGTGGCACCACTTCCCCTAGTTCGAATCAGAGAACCGGCAGAGGGTCAGCTTTCTAAGGGCAAAAGCATTCCCACCCATCCAACTCGCAAAGGCAAGGAAAAAGCTGCATCCTGAGTATAACAACACAACAATAATCCAAGGAGAATGGGGAAAATCTCTGCAAATTTCCACCACCAGTGCTAGTGTCGCACAGTTGAACCCAAGAGCAACCCTCCCATGCACAAAAATATGTCAACGGAGAAGGAGATGACGTGTCGAAAATCAGCTTACCTGGAGCCAAGTAAGATAGTCAATTAAAGAAGGCAGCGCGGGTCTCCATCCAGCAGTCCTAACCCCACCTCTGAACCCCCTAAATGCTTACTCCCACATTCAATCTTGCCCCCGGCACCCAAGACATCACACCAGGCCTCTTTCCCAACACAATCACATTTACTGCACACTTATCCCTATACCCCAAACCTTGAACCGTCATTTCCTATTGGAACCATCAATGACCCCAAGGGAAATACCCCAAGCTCTAACAGGCCCATCAATCTTCAAACATATCATAGCCTAGTTCGAAAATCTCTCAGACCCAATCCACACACAAAGTTTGGGGTAAACCTCCATAACCATTAAGCACACTGAATCCGAAATGCACAACCCACAAATAGAGCCCAACCCCAACATGAAAATGACCCCTTTCAACCAACCCATTCCTCAAGAATATCTGCACCCCCACTACAAAATTCCATCTGAAAATATACTCACCACCACAGCACCCCCATCTGAAAATCTAAATTCCATCGAAACACTCCCAACTGTTAAGTTAACTGTACCCATCTCTGAAATTCCAGCTCCCACTGTGATACCCACAATTGAAGAACTATTCTCCCTCGCAGCACCTTTGTACGAGAAATTACCCCCTATTGCAGAATCCCTCCCTGAGAATGCACAACCCACCAAATCCAGTGCCTACCAAGACGAGGGTTCTAACTCACCAAGAGAGAGAAATCCCCCCTAAGAAAAGGATCTCAAACTTCAGCAAGCCTCCAACAGAACAAGTGAAATTTGATAGGATGGCCTCTACTGACAAAAGCATCATCGAAGGAGCAAGCAATGAAGGAGAGCAAACCCCAACAACATTTCTTCAAGCCTGAAAGAAGGGCAAGAGAAGAAAACGTACACACGTCATAGCAAATACTCTCCATATCGCAAGAGCTCAGAAATTCCCCATGACGGTAACTCATCCAAGATTGCTCTTATGAATTATGTTCATTTTGATAGTAAGGCCGACGTGGCAGGGCCCACCTTGCCACCAAAGAAGATACAAGGATCCTAACATGGAATTGCAAAGGATTGGCCCATCCTTCTACAAGAAGAAGTCTACGGGCTCATATTAGAAATCACCAACTTGAAATGGTCTTCCTTTCGGAGACCCTTTTGTCTGATGTAAAAACACCTGGTGTTATTAATAGTCTAGGCTTTTCTTTGCATGTACATGTCCCCTCCAAAGGGAAATGGGTAGGTCTTTTGCTTATGTGGCGTCCAGGCATGGACATTGAACCTGTTAATATATCTAGTAATGCAATAGCTCTTTCAATGTACTCAGATCCCTCACATGTGCCATGGTTACTCACATTAGTTTATTGTCCAACTCACTACAGCAAAAAATCACAATTTTGGAACCTACTGAACTCCATCACCCTTGCATATCCTAGCCCACTGTTAGGAATAGGTGATTTTAATTCTATTCTCATCTAATCTGAAAAATGGGGAGGTAGACCATTTGCTTCAACTTCCTCCCCCAGTGGCCTTAAGTTGTTCATGGATATCAATGGGTTAGCGGACCTAGAGTATTCAGGCCCTAAATTCACATGGACTAATGGGCGCCAAGGACTAGGTAAATTCTTGAAAGACTAGATGGAGCAATAGCCAATTCACAATTGTCTCTTCTATTCCCTGATGCAAAACTGTATCATCTCCCATTCACTCCTCAAACCATTCCCCACTTCTGTTGGACACTCAAGGACTTGGGAATGTCCCTAAGCCTTTCAAGTTTAAAGAGTTCTAGGCAAGAGATCCTAGTGCCTATGTCATTAAAGAAGCATGGAGTCTTCTCATAAATGGATCACTAGCATTTTTTCTCTCTCAAAAGCTCAAGGCTATTAAGCAAGCCCTAAAACATTGGAATAGGAATAGTTTTGGTCACATTCAAACCTCAATAAACATTTGCCCACTCAATTGCACCACCTCCAATCTCAACCACCATCTAGAAATTCCATGCATCAAGAGGAACTCATTAGTGTTTGTCTTACGCAACTCAAAGAGGAGACAAAAATCTCGACTTCATTGGTTAACAACCACAGACCTTAATACTAAATTCTTCCACATGATGGCCACAATGAGAAGGAGAAGGAATGACATTAATTGCTTAAAAAATGCCTCGAATCACTGGGACACTAATCCTTCAAATATTCAAAACATGTCTCTTGATCACTTTCAAACTATTTATCAAACAACCTGCCCATCAATTCTTGAAGATCTAGCAAATATTTTTCCTGAAAAACTCTCTGAAGTGGATAATGAACACTCTGTATGATCCCCATTGATGAGGAAATCTTTTCCACAATCATGCAAATTCATTCCTCCAAATCCCTTGAGCTTGATGGGTTCACTGGTTTCTTCTACAAGCACTACTGGGACATTGTAAAGGAGGACCTCACTGCTGCCATTAAAAGATTTTCCACCAATGGACACCTTTTAAAGATTTTTTTTTTTTATATAAGTAATGGACACATTTTGAAAGAATTAACCACACTCTATTGTCCTCATTCCCAAAACAGCTCCCCCATCACAGTCCACCAATTCAAACCAATTAGTCTATCAAATGTTTGTTATAAAATCATAGCAAAAATGCTCACCAACAAACTCAAATTGTCATTCATAAGTTTATTCCCCCCCCCCCCCCCCCCTCTCTCTCTCTCTCTCAAACTTTTTTCTCCCTAGCAAGATTATCCAAGAAAATACCATTTTAGCACAAGAAATGTTCCATAACCTAAAAATATAAAGAGAAGACAAAGCCTTGTGGCTATTAAAATAGACATGGAAAAAGCTTTTGACTTTATAGAATGGGAGTTTTTACTTGCCGTCTTTTCTATCTTGGTTTTCATCAATAGTGGATAAATTGGATTAAAGAATGCATAACTTCAGTCTCTTACTCAATGGTAATCAATGGAAAACCTCATGGATTAATCCAGCCAACAAGGTGGTTAAGACAAGGAGATCCTCCCCCCCCCCCCACCCCCTCCTTGTTGTTCATTTTAGGAAGTGAACAACGAGCTGACGACAACCATGCACCACGTGTCCACATTCCCAAAGGCACCCCTCTCTTTCAAGAGGATTCGCGGCATGTCAAGCTCTGGTAAGGTTCTTCACTTTGCATTGAATTAAACCACATGCTCCACCGCTTGTGCGGGCCCCCGTCAATTCCTTTGAGTTTCATTTTTGCGAGCGTACTCCCCAGGCGGGATACTTAACACATTTGCTATAGCACTGCACAGGTCGATACGCACAGCGTCTAGTATCCATCGTTTACTTTCTAGGTTAATCTGCAAAGAGGAGCATCTTGGAAACGTTAGAGGACTAAGCATCAATAACAATGACCCTCCCTCACACATTTACTCTTTGCTGATGATCTCATATTGTTTGGGGCAGCCACTGCACAAAATGCTCAATCCATCAACAAACTGTCTTGAGTTGTATACATCCTGATCTGGCCAAAAAATTCACACTAGAAAATCATCTGTCTAGTTCAGCAAAAACACTACAATCAATACAATTAGGATGGTAAAAGAAATCCTTATGTTAAAGCTTGCCTCATCTAGAATAAAATATCTAGGCCTTCCACTAAATTCAGGGGATCCAACCAAACAACATTTCAAAGACATTTTGGAAAAAAAATCAATGGTAAACTGGCTGGATGGAAGTCTAAACTACCGTCTCAAGCAGGCAGAACAACACTCATCAAAGCAGTACCCAGTTCCATTCCCTCCTATATCTTGTCCTCTCTTTGGATTCCAACCTCCATCAATAGGACTATAGATAAAACTTTCATGAAATTCTGGTGGGGTTTTGACCCCAAGAAAAAAAAATGACAGACCTTCTCCCTCCAGACCCTTATGCTCTTCTCCACAATTTTTATTGAGGACCTCCATGCCTCGGGTGAAAACTCGAAAGCCTTCAATTCCACCCAAAAGAGCACAAACTGACCCATAATGGTCGGTAAACAAACGGAGTGAAACAGAGAACTATTTTTGGTAATCATCACCGGAAATAGCCATTTGTGCACTCATTTCACTGGAACAGCAAACCACTGGAGCAGCACTCAAAACCTTCAAATGAAAGTACACTGCAGATCTGTGCAGGTTCAGCGATGCAGGAGTCTGAGCGTGAGAGAGCTTCGATGCAGATCTGTACTCCCAGCCATGCAGGAAGCTTTGTCGGCGCAGGTCTGTGTAACACGACATAGAGAGCTTCGACAAAGATAGAGAGAGAACACTGCAGATCTGTACTCCCAGCGATGCAGGGAGCTTTGTCAGCTCAGATCTGTGGTTTGCAGGAGACTATCACGACATTCTCGGTAGCCCTACCCCCCTGCACTTTTAATAAAATTGACTTACTTATCAAAAACAACTATATTGGAACTATACCAACGAGGAAGTTTGTAGGACAGCTAGGTAAAATAATTTTGATAAGAGTAATCCACCTCCATTTTGAATCCACCTCCATTTTGAGAAGTACAACTTTTCTTTTTCCAACCTGTGAGGAGTCCACTTTCCATCTTCTCAATGGTATTGTTTTCTTTTTTTTTTCTCTCTCTCAATCTTTTCAATGTCAGTTATCCACATCACAAGAGCCCTAAAAGAAGAACCCAAAGGCATAGAAAAATATGTAGTGTGCAAACTCCTAATTTACATCCCAAAACTCCTGCCAACCCTTCAATCCCATCAAACTCTCCCACGGGAACAAAATAGAACAGCCATATACATGTTCTAGCTTAATTTTCAGATACAACATCAAAAAACAGTAGCAGCATCCGGAAACAGCATATTAGAAATCATCATAGCCCCACAATTACCTATGCCAACCTCAAACCCAGACAGATAGCCACCCATAGCAATTGCAACCATCATTCTAAGAATCACCGTTATTATATCAAAACCCAAGGTGATAACCAATGGCCTTTATTCAATGCTCTTGAACTCTTGAAGACGCCAGTATGTTTCTCACAGTTGACACTGGCTAAGAATATATCTAGCTGGTGAAGCTCACATCCCATAGCCATATTACTCTAAAGGCTTTGATATCACAGTGTACATGTATTTCGACTCAATATGGTATTCAATTAATAAAAAAGGCAAGTCAATCCGCAAATGTTTCTGACCTTCAGAAGATTCACCGTATTAAGACCAGAAGGACGACTTTTGCTTTCCTGTTTTTCTGATATTTCAGTAACTTCTAAAATTCCATCTTCCATTACCAACTTTTGAAACATAATAGTGACCTGAAATATGGAGAAGTATGAAACACATTATCATTGAAAAGTTAAGAAAGAGTACTGCAAGGATAAAGCAAATCTGGCCTCACATCTACGTCAAACAACTTGTTACGCTCCCATTCTAGCTGAAGTTCATATCCATCTTGTATTATGTAAGGTCGCAAAGCCCAAAACTTTTCTGGCTTAAAAGTAGTTATTTGCAAATAGCGCTGTACACAAAACCCTAGGGTGGGAGTTTGACATGGTCCATAGCTGAAACAAGCAATTCATAAGCATTATTCACTCCAATAGAAATCAGAACATATATCTAAAAATGAAATTTAGCTACACAGCACCTTGGAAAATATTTAAAATAAAAATGGTTTCATATTCACTGTTAGAAAATCAAGAACCTTGGATCCACTTGACCCCAGTTCACCCTTGTGCCAACTGAGCTACAGCTAAGGGAATAACTAATGTAACAATTAAAAAAAGAGAAATGATATTTGCAGTCGTGGTTGTGCAAGCGCCGCGCAGTCTCTTTGAAAAAAATAAATTAATACGGGACCCACATGAAAAAGAACTAACTTTTTAATCATGAACCCTACTTTTTATTAAAGCGATTGCGCGGCGTTTGCATATTCCACGACTGTATGTAGAATTACTCTTAAAAAAATGAGGGCAACGTTAACACAATATGGCAAAATTAACACAATACATAAAGTTGATAAAAAGGGAATGTAATCCACAATCCCAAGGCAATTAATCTATTTGCAGATAACCCTGGTCACATACTTGAAAGTAGAGGCACAAACCAACTTATAAGTGAAAGCCATAAGCTAAACTGATTCCAAAAGAAAACGTGTTCATGAGAATAATTGTATATCACTCAGAATACATACCAATGAAAATACCATAAAAATTATAAAAGCACAATGGATACGTCCATTATTCCATCCAGTGTGAGGCTATAAATTACTCGGTTATGAAAGCAAAAGAACATAGCGTCCTCAAGGTGCCTCTGATTCAGAAGTTAAAAAAATTATATCAAATAGAAGATGCAAGTATGATATTCAAGAAAGGGGAAAAAAGGCAAAGATTTTGTCTGATTAAAATATTTATTTTAAACACATTAATATATATATATAAGATGCCGACTCAGAAAAAAACTGCACTTTATAAAATACATACAACTATATATATATATAGATATTTGAAAAGGAATATTGAATCCACTTAGACAGGGAACAACTGAAAGCCGCCATGTGCCTACATTTGTCCAATTAACTTGGTTTTGTCATGTCTATCTTATCCTTTGGCAGTTACTAAAGCAAACGGAAGCCAAAACCCATCACTAAGACTGATATTTTCTCTACCCTTCTTTTAGTTCATCCATTCTATGTTTTTTTCTCCTTTCTTTTTTATAAGTAGTTCTCCCATTCTTTGCTCATGTTAGAATTTCTGGTCATATCTGGAATTTTAATATTTTACTAACATTCCTTTTTGATAAGTATGCATCTTACAAGCATTCTGAACTTTATTATGAAGAATACGGGTTTGCCAGAGGAGACAGAAGCAGAAGGTAGAATGAGAGTTTACTTGACATTCACATACATCAAAACAGACCACTAGTGCAAAAGGACATAGATAATATGTGGCATTAGATACATAAACTACCAAAAAGGATGTGAGAGAAGGAGAACCTACGAGATGACTCTAGAATCAAGATTCCCATATTTTCCCTGGAAATAAGTAGTTTGAAATCGTGTAAAGGCAACTCCAACTTTCAAATCTATCTCTTGCCGAGCATCCACTGCCAGTGCCTCATCTCTGTTGGGTTCAACAAGGTTGTCCATAGCCTTCATAAGGTCTTTGCCTATAACAGAAGAAAACCGTGCACGATAAACCCTTCTGCTAGCATCCCTTGTATGAAAGCCAGTGCACTCAATAACTGCAAAAAACGATTAACATTATGCTTTAGGAGTATCAAATGAAATTCATTAGGGAACATCACGTATGACAGATCAAAACCTCTCAACATACAAGAGGCTATAACCACACACAAAAGAGCTATCATCCAAGTTTCCATGCTTGTTAGAGAGGAGGAGTCTTGTTATCACTCAGTTAACTTTTCTTTTTGTTTAGATAAGGGCATTTTGGTCTTTAACTATTCATAATATTCCGATTTTGGTTAGCGGATCAAACAAACTGCTATAATGGTTCCATTCCCTATTTTTGAATAACACTATCTTTAGCTTACGGAATTCCTACATAACTGCTATAGTGGTTCCATTCCCTATCGTTGGATTAGGATAGCTTAAGGAGTTCCTGTTAAATGGATTCGATGATCCTTTTTCAAAGGATTTATTCACACTTATATAGAATTTACATGGCTTGTGTACTGTACTTTTGAGCGGGAAGATCACCTATCTATGACCCCTTAGATTACTCCTGATATTCAGCAGCACCAAGTGCAGCCTACCTCTATTTAGGGGCGTGTTAGCAGCACCATGTGCAGCCTACCTCTATTTAGGGGCGTGTTGACTAACCTACCTATATACAATCTATTGTAGACTATTGTTATACATTGACAACCCCCCTCAAATTGATGCCCGTAGATCAACAAGCATCAATTTGCTGCTTAGGAATCAATGTCGATGACGAGTGAGAGCCTTGGTGAAGATATCTGCAATTTGTAGTTCAGTGGAAATATGTGGAAGAGTGATAACACGAGCTTCAAATGCTTCACGGATAGAATGACAATCGACTTCAATATGCTTCGTGCGCTCATGATAGACAGGATTGGCCGTTATCTGAATAGCACTTGTATTATCGGCATGTAGAGGTGTGGGATCGGTCTCAGAAAAATCGAGTTCAGCAAGCATACCCTGAAGCCAAATAATTTCAGAACAAGCTAAAGACATCGCTCGGTATTCAGATTCCGTAGATGATTTAGACACTCTGTCTTGCTTCTTACTCTTCCAAGAGATCAATGCATTACCTAAGAACACACACCAACCAGTGATGGAGCGACGTGTATCCGCACAACCAGCCCAATCAGCATCGCTATAAGTAGCAAGACGAGTAGAATTGCTGGCCGGGAAGAATAAACCACGGGCAGAAGTGTCCTGAACATAGCGTATGATCCTACGAACAGCAACCAAATGAAGATGCCAAGGAGTCTGAAGAAACTGACTGACTTGTTGTACAGCAAAGAAAATGTCTGGTCTAGTAATAGTGAGATAAACAAGGCTACCAACCAACTTTCGATATAAACTGGGATCAGCAAGTAAGTCACCCTCCTCTTTGCAAAGCTTGACATTTAATTCCATAGGAGTATCAACAGAAGTAGCCTCCTGTAAACCAGCTGTAGCCACCAAGTCACTAGCATACTTATGTTGATTGAGTGAAATACCAGAAGAATTACGATGCACCTCAAGACCGAGAAAATATGTGAGAGATCCAAGATCTTTCATATGAAAGGACTCTAAGAGATGAGTCTTGAGCTGACCAAGTAAGACAGAATCGGAACCAGTGATCACAATATCATCAACATAGACCAAAAGAACAACAAGACCCATGTCTGATTTCCGAAGAAACAATGAAGTATCATACTTGCTCTGCTTGAATGAAAATTGTAATAAAGTTGTGCGGAATTTATCAAACCAAACCCTCGGTGCCTGTTTGAGACCATAAAGAGAGCGACGAAACTTACACACTTGTGAAGTCAGAGAGGCGAACAATCCCGGGGGTGGCTTCATATAAATACACTCCTTAAGATCCCCATGAAGAAAAGCATTTTTAACATCCATCTGATGTAGTGGCCAATCACTGGAAGCAGCAAGAGTTAGGATCATACGAACAGTAGTCATCTTAGCCACCGGAGCAAAGGTCTCTTCATAATTGACATCATATTCTTGATTATTTCCAAGTGCAACAAGCCGAGCTTTGTAACGTTCCAAACTTCCATCAGATTGAACTTTGACTGAATACACCCATTTGCAACCCAGAGGAACAATGGTGGGAGGACATGGCTCAATGTCCCAGGTGTGATTGACCTCTAAAGCAGCAATTTCTTCCTGCATAGCATGTCGCCAACAATCATGCTTGACAGCATGTGAGTAACTTGTGGGAATATCAAAGTTGGATAATGTAGCAGTAAGAGCAGAAGCAAACCACCCATACCTATCCGGAGGTACTGACATTCGAGAAGAGCGACGTACCAAGTGCTCTGAAGATGTTGCAACTGACTGGTCCTGGAGCATGGTAGAATCAGATATCGGTTGAGCCGCCGGAAGAGACTGTGGGCGGAAGCGTCTCGTATATACAACACCCGGTTTAAAACGAGAGTTGACTGGATGAAGATCTGAGAACTGCTGTTCAAAAGAAGGAAGGACCACAGTAGAAGAAGAAGATATAGAGGACACAAGAAAGAAATGTTGATTTTCAAATAAAATAACATTCCGAGAAATTCGTGTACGATGTAGAGTAGGATCATAGCAAACAAATCCCTTTTGACACACATTATATCCCAAGAATGCACATCTAACAGATTGAGCAGATAATTTATGTCGCTCATGAAGAGGTAAATGGACAAAGGGTACACAACCAAAGATACGAAGATTATCATAACTAGGTTGTTTAGCAAACAAGCAGAAATAGGGAGACTCCATGTGTAAAACTTGAGAGGGTAAACGATTAATCAAGTGAGTAGCAGTTTTCAGAGCCTCGACCCAGAACTTTGAGGGAACAGAGGATTCTAACAAGAGAGTACGTACCACATCAAGAAGATGACGATTTTTGCGTTCGGCTACTCCATTTTGTTGGGGAGTAGCAGGACATGAACGTTGATGAATAATACCTCTAGAAGCCAAGAATGCCTGAAACTCAATAGACAAATATTCACCACCAGAATCGGTGCGTAATGTCTTAATAGTTGCAGAGAATTGATTGTTAATGTACGCGAAAAATTCGGTGAAAGTACGGAAAACTTCAGATTTAGAGCGAAGAAAATAAACCCAAGTAAATCTGCTATAATCATCAATGAAAGTTAGATAATATTTAAAATTTTCATGTGAACTAACCGGGGAAGGTCCCCAAACATCACTATGGATAAGATCAAAGCAGTGAGAAGCTCTACTAGCATGCAAAGGAAATGGAAGAATTTTACTTTTACCAAGTTTACAAGAATCACACTGAAGAGATAAAGAAGAATGTTCTTCATTATCACGAAAATTTGAGTGCAATACATGAGATAAGATCTGAGCATTGGGATGACCTAAACGACGGTGCCACATCATACTCAGATCTGGAACATTATGACAAGTAAAAGACTTTATAGACGAAATTGAAGAAAGTACTGGAATAAGTAAAAATAGTGGAAACAAACGCCCCACTTTAGGTCCCTTCGCGATCGGCTCCCCCGTTACCTGGTCCTGCACAACACAACCATCACTAGAAAAATGAACAGCACAATGGTTATCAACTAATTGACCCACAGAAATAAGATTTGTGGAAAGTTGAGGAGCAAGAAACACATCAGTAAATTGAGAAGAGGCATCTCCGACAGCAGCTATTGGCAAAGAACTACCATTGGCAGTCTGAATGGCAGATTGACCAGCATATGGCCGAACATGACATAGAGCAGTAGGAGTATTCGTCATGTGATTAGACGCACCTGAGTCTACAAACCAGAGTTTAGTTGGATGTTTACCTTGAAACCCCATTGCAGATAATGCCGAAATTAGCATCTGTTGCACCATTTCTGGTGTGCAGTAATTTGTTGCAGGAGGTGCAAGATCAGAGGAAGCACCGGAGGAAGAGCCATGTGCTATAGAAGTCTGAAATGCTTGAACCTGACGATGTTGAGGCCGTATACGACAGTCTTTGATAATATGACCCTTCTTCTTGCAATAAGAACAATATTTCTTAAGACAATTAGCAGCAATATGCCCATATTCCTTGCAGCAAAAACACTATAAAGTGCTAAAATGTACAGGCGGTCCTCGTCGTTGAGCAACATAAGCCACAAGAGTGAACCCTGAACTACTATGAGAGTGGTCCAGAGAAGCTTGAGTACTAAGTCTTTGTTCTTCACGAAGTAACTCACCAAAACAAACATCAAGAGAAGGAACAGGAGAGCGATTCAGCAGAGAAGAGCGAACAGATTCATACTCAGGGCGGAGTTTCATAAGAAACTGATCACGACGACGAGTTTCATGAAGAATTTGAATGGTGGAAAGAGAGGCAACAGGAACATCCGTAGTAACCAAATCAGAATATTCGTTCCAAAGAGTCAGAAATGCCGAATAATAGTCTTGAATGGAACGATTGTCATGGGAAAACTAGGCAATCGTATGCTCTGATTGAAAACGACGAGCATCATTATCTTGATGATATACTTTTTTTAAGTAATTCCACATGAGTTGAGCGGTGCGATGAGGTCGTAAGTGAGTGACAATATGTGGCTCAACGGAACTAAGAAGCCAAGACATAATCCGAGCATCAAGCATAGCCCAATCCTTGGATTTATCAAGATCTGTTCCATCAATGTGATTCCAAAGATCTTTTCCCTTAAGAAAAAATTCAAACTGAAATGCCCACGTAGAATAATTGTTGCCCGTAAACTTGGCACATACAGGTGCAGAATCCATAGAGAAAAAAAAATAAACCCGAGAGAGAAAAAAATGAACTCTGTGGCAACTTGAAAATAAAAGGCCGAGAAATATAGAAGAATCACTCGCTCACGTGAAAATAAAACAAGCCGAAGTCAAACCAAGGAAATCAAGCCACGTGAAAAGTGAGGTACCTCTCTCCTGTAGAAATCAAGCCACACGAACAAAAATGTCAGAGCACTGAGACTGCCGAAACACCAAAAAACTGGACCGAGAACCTGCAGTACCTCTCTCCTATAGAAATCAAGCCACACAAAGAAGGATTGGAGAGCACTGAGACTGCCGAAACACCAAGAGCTGGGCCGAGAAGGACAGAGCAGAACCGAGATGATGTTGCCGAGAAGAACAGCTCACTGTGCCGAGAAGGACAGAGTAGAACCGAGAAGTGATCTGAACCGAGAAGAACCAAGAGCAGAACAGAATGGAACAAAACTAAGAACAGAACCGAGAAGAACTGAGAAGAAATGCAAAAAAAAAAAAAAAAGGCAAGATGGAAGTGTCGGTAGAGGAAAAAAAAATTCGGAAGAGCTTCAGCGGCAGCTCGGTGAGAATTTCTTTAAAAAAAATTCTTGTAGGACCACAACACTAGAGATAGACCGAAAAAAAATTTCAAGAAAGCTCTGATACCATGTTAAATGGATTTGATGATCCTTTTTCAAAGGATTTATTCACACTTATATATAATTTACATGGCTTGTGTACTGTACTTTTGAGCGGGAAGATCACCTATCTATGACCTCTTAGATTACTCCTGATATTCAGCAGCACCATGTGCAGCCTACCTCTATTTAGGGGCGTGTTAGCAGCACCATGTGCAGCCTACCTCTATTTAGGGGCGTGTTGACTAACCTACCTATATACAATCTATTGTAGACTATTGTTATACATTGACAGTTCCTACATTTAAATTCACAGTGCCACTTTCATCTATTAGCCAGGAGTCTAATGGTTCGAAAATGCTCTCTCATCCCCTAGATGAGTGAATGCGATAAAAGTGGCATTAAGGCTTCGTCAAACCTCTTCCAAAGGTAGAATCTATGGAAAACGTTCATTCACCATTTAGAGCTTGCAAGACATCAAATATATCACTTTCCTTGAAACTTCGTTCCATCCACCTATCTAGACTACCCCCAGACACGTCTAGAAAAAAAGAATTAGAGAAGTATCTGGAACTGGTGTCTTCTCACCACCTTAGAGCTTGCAAAACATCTAATATCTCGCTTTGCTCGAACCGTCATTCCATCCAACTAACTTCCTCCTCTCCAATGGCATCAAAACTAAGGCCATCCAAGTGGGATACCAACTGAATTATTCAAATTAAAGACAATTATAATACTGTACAATATGTTCACTTACTTTTCTATGGCCTGAATAGGAGGAGTTATTGATGACTAATGCTTCAATGAAAGTATTCCACCGATTTGAATTAGCTAACTGATGAAAAAATTTAGAGTTTCTATCTCCCTCCCTCTGCCAAATTCTATGTCTTAAAAGGTTAAAGTTGATATTTTGAGACCTTTTCTATCCTATGATTTTTTCCTTGATAAAGTCGGTCAATTTCATTGATAACAGAGAGGGTGGTGCAACGCAACCCATCTACACAAGTAGACAAGAGAACACACCTGAGTAAATAGTAGCGGCACAAAAATAGAAGTCTACAAAATCTAGAAAACTAGCCGTTAGGATGTGTCCACGATACTGCTCGCTGCAACCACTCTAAGAATAGGCCTACAGAATGCGATGTCAAATGCCATAAAAGACTTGAGTGTGTGCTACCAAACACAAATTAGTTTTAAGTGCCTTGCAACTCAATGGTTCGATAGTGGTATCAAAGCCAAAAGTCATCGGTTCGAATTACTGGAGCATCATCATGAGGGAGGGATTGTTGGAATGTGTCCACAATATCACTCTCTGTGACCATTCTAGAAACAAGCATACTGGGTGTGACGTGGAATACCATAAAAGACTTGAGTGTACATTCTCTAACACCAATTGGTTTTAGTTGAATTGGCAGCTCAACGTTCTGACACCAGCAAATCAAGAGCTGTTGTGGACAGCCATCCAACTATGAAGGGAGTCGATTATAATGGCTTTTAACCCTAACACCATCTTCTCGCCATCATCAAATGTTAATAGTATTGCACTTCTATCAAATACACCACATTAACCACAAAAGAACCATCCACCAAACTCCAATTTGATTGCGACTTCCCAAGGGCTTTGCCAACAACTACACCAACCATTGGGCTGCCCACTCGAATATAAGAATAAGAATAAACATAAAAATAAAAATAAAGATCAACACCTATAACCCCCTAGCCAACTTGCAATGAATCAAAAGGTGATCAATACTTTCTCCACTCTAATTTTGCCATGGCCCAACCCATTTCCTAAGCCTAGACCCATAAAATTCAAAAACCCAGCTTGCCCAAAAGGGGGAAAAAAAAGCACCACCAAATGGTGCGTTTTGATGCATTCCCTTTTTTACCCTTATCTTTTCACAGCCCCCCGATATCCCTCCTTTCCCCAACCCTTCTATATCACACTCAGCATGAGCTACCGTGTGATACCCATATGATAAGGATAAGAGTAGGTGGTGTATGGGATCCCACATCGTTTGGGAATGAAAAGTTTTAACTCTTTATAAGGTTCCAATTGGGCTCCAATTGGATCATTGACTAATCCTTTTAAAGTGGATAAGAGTAGGTGGTGTATGGAATCCCACATCGTTTGGGAATGAAAAGTTTTAACTCTTTATAAGGTTCCAATTGGGCTCCAATTGGATCATTGACTAATCCTTTTAAAGTATAGGCCATGTGGTTTGGGCCTTCCATTGGGGTGTTACAAATAGTATCAGAGTCTATCCCAACCAAAAATGTGAGACTTGAGCTGTGCCACCTACGATAGACTATCTCGACGAGAACGTCGGGAATTTAAGAGGGGAGATTGTGATACCCCATATGATAAGGATAAGGGTAGGTAGTGAATAGAATCTCACATTACTTGGGAAGGAGAAGTTATTACTCTTTATAAGATTATAATGGGATCCAAATTGTATCATTGATTAGTCATTTTGGAGTATAGGCCATGTGGTTTGGGCCTTCTATTTGGGGCGTTACATGCTCCCTCCTTTGTTCGTGCCATCGCTGCCATTCAAGCGGAACTGCACTACCACCAATGCTTTTCTCAGCTGCTTCTCTCTTCTATTTTGATTCTCTCTCTCTCTCTCTCTCTCTCTCTCTCTCTCTCTCTATTCAACTTCTCACCCTCTTTCGACGATTGTTTTCCACACCTAACACTTTCCCCATTGTTCACAACCCCTTAATTACTCACAATGACTAATCTCGCATCGATTCAAACCCAAGGTGAATTTTTTTTTTTTTTTATAAGTGTAACACCCCAATGGAAGGCCCAAACCACATAGCCTACACTCCAAAAGGACTAGTCAATGATACAATTGGAGCCCCATTGGAACCTTATAAAGAGCATGAACTTTTCCTTCCCAAGCAATGTGGGATCCCATACACCACCTACCCATATCCTTATCATATGGGGTATTAGAATAAGTCAAACCCAAGGTGAATTTTGCATAAGGTTTCAGGTTATAATGATTTCTAAAGAACCTTTCTATATGGGACCATAATAACCCAGATGATTGAATTGCTAAACTATTTCTAGGAAAGTCGTGGACTGAGATTTGTATTTCTAATTTAGTATATGGATTGCTCAGCTATTTATCATGTCGAGGTTGGTTTTGAGTGTGCTACAAAAGAGGATAATGAGTTACGTTGTGTTGTTTCATCACGCGTTGCTGAACTAAAAAGGGGTAAATTCGAGGTTCATGTTTGAGGTAGATGGATGGCCAGAAACTTTGGCATTGGGCAGCAATGTACCGAATAGAGGATTATTATGTGTCTAGGCAAGAATGGTGGAATCTTATCCTTTTATAGTCTTTTTTTATGAGTTTTGGTTGTAGAGTACAGGCCTATGTTGGCATGATTATTAATATGCTAGTGATAATTTTTGGTTAGGTTGTGGCATTGCTATTGTTCAATTTCAAAGCTTAGATAGTTCACTGTTAACAATTACACGATGCTCCTATGCTAAACTTTGATTTTGAGAAAATAGCACATTTTGCTATGAAAAATGACTCAGTTATTTTTTGCACTATTCTCTGCATTGAATATTTTTGCACTATTCTCTGCATTGAATATTGTACTAGATAACCTCCAAACCCAATTTCTTACTAACTTTACAGTCACAAGATATTTTACTTATCCTTGCACAATTACTATTATTGTATTGCATCTTAAAAACCCACAAAGCAGGAGAGAGAGAGAGAGAGAGAGAGAGAGAGAGAGAGAACCCTCGAGATACCGCCGCCATCCGTGGTCCGACGAGTGCCGCTTCACGTACGGCACAGTTAGGGCCGGCAAGCACCAGCAACATCGCCGAAGGGTATCCAGCGCTGGAAACCCTTCCGGCAACCTGAGTTTTTTTGTTCTTTCTAAGTTTCTTTTCTGCGTAGTCTCAAAGGAGCCACCCTCCGGTGGTACTGTGCCTACACGACTTCACAGAAGGGTGCGACAGGTCCCGGTGATCTTTTCTGGCCATCTGACGTCGGACTTCATCCAGCGACCGGGATTTTGGGTTTGAGTTTTTCTTTTTGCTGATGAGATCTGTTAGGTGCGGGGTCTTTGTGGCTTCCACAAAACAATCTGATGGGATCCGGCGACCTCTCGGAGAGCATTTCGGCAACAAACTTCTTTCCGACGATCGGGTTTTCTGCAGTCACTCTTTTTTCTGGGCACAGTACTATTTTTTTTTCCCTTAAGAGGATGAAGAGGGAGCAGTAGAATATCTCTGCTTTGGGTTTTGGAATCTGAAGATGACGACGCGCAATGTGGATTCATCTCAGTTGGAAGGCGAGAGGTGGTTGAAAGTAGAATAAAAAACTTTCATTTTTATGAAAGAGGGAGGTAATAGTTTTCGTATCTCTGAATGTAGCAAAAGGATAGCTAAGTTCATGTGTCTAAGTGGGATGGCAGCTTCGTGGGTGGCTAAGGGGATTGAGGATTGTTTAGAACTTAAATGTAATGAAGGTTTCTTCAAAGAGCTAAGAATGGATAATGGAGTTTTTATAATTCAACATCATGTCGAAAAAAGGGGCAACTTTCTGCAATTCTCATAATTCCGCAATGGAAGGAGGAAAGGTTTGTTGATGATTCCGGAGGGCGCAAATGGCTTTGGATGGAGAGGCTTTATGCAATCCATTCGTAGTGTTACTGGGTCCAAAGCCACTTTTATGAAGCATGCAAGCAGTGGGGAGTTTGTTGATGGAAAAACAGTGGGAAGGTCTTCCTCAGTTAAAGGTGCTTCGTACGCTGCGGTGTTGAGGTCAATAGCGAGTAGTCCGGCCGAGATCAGCTCAATGGTAAAAGGAAAGGGGAAGGCACTCAATTGAAGCGAGTTATGGAGTATGTGAGAGATCTGATGATTAAAGTGGATAAGGGGCTGGACCTAGTCGTGGGTTTTGGTGGTGGGTCGAGAATGGATGATGGAGGGCAGGGGGTTGGTCCTTCGAGTTTGAAGGCCACAAGTGTGCCGGCAAAGGTTTCAACACCGTCAAGATAGGGTCTTGGACACTGCATCTTTGTCCATGCCAATGTCACTATGCCTCAAAGGGAGTAGTAGGCCTCAGGCACCAATTGCAGATGGGGTTGGTACTTCTGTCCAGGGTTTANGCAATCGGGTTTTTTGCAGTCACTCTTTTTTCTGGGCACAAAACTATTTTTTTTTCCCTTAAGAGGATGAAGAGGGAGCAGTAGGATATCTCTGATTTGGGTTTTGGAATCTGAAGATGACGACGCGCGATGTGGATTCATCTCAGTTGGAAGGCAAGAGGTGGTTGAAAGTAGAATAAAAAACTTTCATTTTTACGAAAGAGGGAGGTAATAGTTTTCATATCTCTGAATGTAGCAAAAGGATAGCTAAGTTCATGTGTCTAAGTGGGATGGCAGCTTCGTGGGTGGCTAAGGGGATTGAGGATTGTTTAGAACTTAAATGTAATGAAGGTTTCTTCAAAGAGCTAAGAATGGATAATGGAGTTTTTATAATTCAACATCATGTCGAAAAAAGGGGCAACTTTCTGCAATTCTCATAATTCCGCAATGGAAGGAGGAAAGGTTTGTTGATGATTCCGGAGGGCGCAAATGGCTTTGGATGGAGAGGCTTTATGCAATCCATTCGTAGTGTTACTGGGTCCAAAGCCACTTTTATGAAGCATGCAAGCAGTGGGGAGTTTGTTGATGGAAAAACAGTGGGAAGGTCTTCCTCAGTTAAAGGTGCTTCGTACGCTGCGGTGTTGAGGTCAATAGCGAGTAGTCCGGCCGAGATCAGCTCAATGGTAAAAGGAAAGGGGAAGGCACTCAATTGAAGCGAGTTATGGAGTATGTGAGAGATCTGATGATTAAAGTGGATAAGGGGCTGGACCTAGTCGTGGGTTTTGGTGGTGGGTCGAGAATGGATGATGGAGGGCAGGGGGTTGGTCTTCGAGTTTGAAGGCCACAAGTGTGCCGGCAAAGGTTTCAACACCGTCACAGATAGGGTCGTTGGACACTAGCATCTTTGTCCATGCCAATGTCACTATGCCTTCAAAGGGAGTAGTATGGCCTCAGGCACCAATTGCAGATGGGGTTGGTACTTCTGTCCAGGGTTTATTTTTAGTTAAAGATGGGGGGTCCATCCATGGTCTTGAATATTTTTGAAGAAACAATCGAGCCTTTTTTAGAAGATGCAAATGGGGTTACAGAAGGTTGTGTTTCCCCTACCTATTCTCTGTCTCCTGAGGGAGCAGTAGGGTCACAAATTGGCAAGACAAGGATCGTAAAGGAGTGGAGTACATACAAGCAATGTTGATTGATGGAGGGGAGGAACCTGTAATGGTGACAAAAACAATGGACAACAACATTATTGTTGTCGAGCAACCATATGTTGGAAGGAAAATTTGTCGTTGGTGCCTCATGTGGAGGAAGGTTTAAAGTCGGGAGTGCAGTTGGGTACTGTGTCTGGGGATAATTCATTCCCCTATTTTCTCTTCCTCCGTTAAACGATATAGCAAGGTCACCATCAAATTGGGTTTTGAATAAAGTTAACAGATTTCAGCAAATCCTGGGGCTTACACATGGAGGATATGAAGACGGAATTAAAGCACTACTCACTACGATTGAGGCGAGACGTGTGAAACCAAATTAAATTTTAAGAAAAGCAGGGAGTTAAAGCGTCTTTCAAGGGTAATCAACTACGATGCTAAGGGAGGTAGCTCAAGTCAAGGGAAGACTAGAGGGAGGGCATTGTGAAGACGTTCTCATAGAGAGTTTTTTGGGTAGAGGATTAGTTCTATGGGGAACAGGGGGCTGGGGTTGGGGAGGTGTGTTCCTTTCTAATTTGAGCTTGGAGTTTTTGGGTAGTGTTTCACGGGCTGTCTAGTATGGGCTAGGTGTTTTCTTGTATACGTCCAGTGTACTTGGTTGCTCCTATTGATATATAAAATATATTTACTTATCAAAAAAAAAAAACCCACAAGGCATGAGATTCCTATTATTGCTTTTGCTCGGTTACCAAACTGTTACTAGCCCTGCCATGGGCGTAAAACATGGCTACCAAGTATGGATACTTGGTATTGCTCTATTACTAGCCCTACCATGGCCGTAAAAATGTGGCTAATGTTACTTATATTGTTACTGCTTATGTATTTACGGTAAATTTTTATTAATTTGCACTACAATTAGGTTTTGTTCATCATTGCATTGCTTGCAAGCTACTGACTCGTGTTCTACAAACTAGTATATGTTCACTATTTATAGAGACGAGATGGACTCACCCATTTATTCTCTTTCCTTTCAGATGACAATGAGGTACATGCTAGGGATTAGGAATAGAGAGCACTAGAGTGGGATAGCAGTGCAAAGTGAAATAAGTGCCAAAGGGCACATCTTACTAGAATAAGGGCATGTTGGACATTACGAGAATTCTTAAAACTTCTCATAATTTCATTCCCAAATATCACTCAAATACAAAACACTTTTCAATATCAAATGTTCAACTTTTTCATCTTATCATTACCTAATCATTATTCAAACATAAAAATCAATACAACTTTTACAAACTTCGAAGAAAAACACAAAAATCAATACAACTTTTACAAATTTCAAAACAAAAATTATATTCAAACAATTTTTTTTTTACTTTATAATATGTTTATTCAACTTTTTCTCTCTCATTTCCCAAAATCCAACAAAACATCTTCACTCAAACCATTTTATTACTATTCAAAAAATTCTGAGATTGATTTTTACTATTTGATTATTGATTTCTAGTGATAGAGACTCACCCCTAACCTTCAGGTCTAGAGCGTGACAACTTGCACATATAACACCAATATATTATTATAACCTCTCTTTCTCAAATTATTTACCATAAAAAATCTTCCTACAGACTATCATCAAACCAATGCATGGTACCCTTGAAGGTTCTTTTTGGGAGTAACCCAACATATTTTATCCCCCCCCCCCTTCCCCACACCCGATCTCGACCTTACAAAATACATTGGAGAAATAATTAAGAGATTTTTCTCAAGCTCTTAATCATGTATTGATTTTTAAATAAATGCATGATCAGGAGCTGGAGGAAATCAATAAATGATGAGAAGCTGGAGGAAATCTCTTAGGGTATTTTTTAGAACAAGAAATTTTTAAGATTTTTCATCTTCGAACCAAACAACGTCAACCCAAAAATACTCAAAAATAATTGTCATCTCAAGGTTTTACCTCGATTTCCCAAAAAAAAAAAACAAACCACCTTCTCAAACTCTAAAACATACTCACGAAAGTTTTCTTCCCATACAAATTTTCAACGGACCTCACCACGTTTTCAAATCCCAATAAAAACATCTCTTAGTAACATTCTCAGTTCAAACAATTTTTTAAATGGGTGAAACCACTTTGCAAAACCCACAAAAAAATCTTTAAAAGGTTTTCAAAACTTTTGGAAATTTTCAAGAAAATCTTGCGTCGAAGCATAACCTTATCTCTCCAAATCATGTACTGATTCGACAAATGTAATGTTCCATCCAGTTGTGAACGTTTCATGTGGTGAGGAAAGAAAATTTAATTTGATGAGTTGGAACAAGGTTTGTCAAGCGGTTTCATGTGGAGGTTTGGGTGTGAGAAATTTCAAATAAAGCTCTACTTGGGAAATGGCTTTGGAGGTACCATTTTGAGAATAATGCATTATGGAGAGAAATTGTGGAAATTAAATATGGGAGGATGTGGGGGAGCTGGTGCACAAATGAAGTTAAAGGGGTGTATGGGGTGGGCTTGTGGAAGTCCATCCGGTTAGTATGGTGGAATTTAAAAAAAAAAAATTAAAGTGGGGGATGGGGCAAATATTTATTTTTGACATGATACTTGGTGCGGGGTTCTTGAGTACATTTATCCTAATTTATTTAGGATTGCTAGAGATAAAGGGGCTGCAGTGGCTGAGTCTTATAAGATTTCTAATAACATGCTTTAGTGGAATGTGGATTTCAACAGAGATGTGCAGGACTGGGAAGTGGGTGAGGTATCTGATTTTTTGGGAAGATTATATGATAGGAAAATCGATCAGAATAGAGATGACAACATGCTGTGGTTGCAAACAAATAACTCCACATTTACTGTAATATCTTTTTATAAGGCATTAATTAGTCAGGGAGTTAAAGACTATCCCTGAAAATGTATTTAGAGGGCAAAGGTGCCTAGCATGTTTGCTTTTTTCTGTTGGTTGGTGTCTATTGGGAAAATATTAACCATGGATAATTTGAGGAAGAGAGGTTTATTTGTGGTTGATCAGTGTTTTATGCGTAAGAAGGATGGTGAATCTGTTAACCATCTTTTTCTTCACTGTTAGCAAGGGTAGGCATTCTTGGGTGATGCCTATGCATGTGGTAGATTTTTTGGCTTGCTGGCAAGGTTCAGTGGGATGTAGAGGCAGTGCAGCAGCATCGAGGATGATTCCCTTATGTTTGTTTTGGTGCTTATGGCTAGAAAGAAATGGGAGGTGTTTTGAAGATTGTGAACCTTATATGGGGGAGCTTAGGGATTTTTTGTTTAGCACTTTTAAGTTTTTGGGTGAAAAATCTTGTAAGGGATGGGAATTGAAATGTTTTATTTTAGTACTGTTTTGCTTTAGCTTGTATTTAGGTGTACTCACTTCTTTACATCCTATGTACTTGGGCTATGCCTATTTACTTGGAATAAAATCTCTTATTAACTATAAAAAAAAATGCAATGTTCCACTACGGTTTGTTATTAGAAATCTATATAGTTCTACAACCAAACCTCTTTATTACTGTGAATACTAAAGAAAGCCGCGAAAACTATCTTCGATGGCTTATCTTCGCACAAAAAATTATACAAAAATCTAACTTTTGACCCTACTCTCACCTCTAAACAAATGAAACGAGAAAATCCCCCATCCCATTCTGAGATTTTTCCACACTTGAATCCCAAAATCAACTAACCTCATTTGAAGCTCATTCTCCCCACACACTACCGCATTTCGCTTCTACCACTAATAACAACAATGCCTACCTCTTTGTAGCATACCATCATAGCCATTAGCCCAAAAGAGCTTTGTTAAACACGATTATGGGCTCATTTGGACACTTGGAGTATCTCGGAATTCTATGAATAGTAGTGAAATTATTTGTGAATAGTAGTGAAATGGTTTTGAGTTAAGATGTTTTATTGGGTTTTGGGAAAGGAGAAATGAAAGGTTGAATTAGCTTAGATGAAAGTTGAATAAAATATTATTAGAATATTATTTTTGTTTTGGGATTTGAAAAAGTTGAATTGTTTATTGTATTTTGTTTTGGAGTTTGGGAAAATTGTAATGATTAGATGAGATGAGATAAGATGAGTCGATATGGTTTGTAAAAACAAACCACCCCTAAAGTTGAAAAAAATTGTTTGAATATAATTTTTTAATATTATTTTTGTTTTGAAGTTTGAAAAAGTTGTATTGATTTTTGTGTTCTGTTTTGAAGTTTGTAAAAGTTGTAATGATTAGGTAATGATTAGATGGAAAAATTGAATATTTGAAATTGAAAAGTGTTTTGTATTTTAGTGATTTTTGGGAAGAAAATTGGAGAAGTTTTGAGAATTTCTCACCTCATCTCATTACCCAAACAAGGCCTATGTCTCTAACCCACCCAAACTGCCCAACGAGATCAGAGTGCAAATCTTAGACCACCTGACCAGGTGGAACTTGACATCATCACCAACTTTACCGCAACAAGAATCCCTTTAATTTTTTTAAAGTTAGTGTACTATACCATGCAGGATGGGAGTGTTATGCTCGCCCTTGAAGTTTTGGATGTGGTTCCTAGAAGATTAATACAACATTACAGACAAAACAAAGATTCAAGTCCTCGCTAGTTGCAAGTCAATGTTTCAAAAACCCTCATACATTTCCTTCATATTGTTGAAGATTTAGTTATTGAAACAAGAAGAGTGTACTTGAAAATAATGGCCGGAGCTTTGAAGATAAGGAGCGCTCTCCAGATGAGCTTAGAAGTTTCTTTTTCTAGACTTTATTTCATTGGGCTTCTACTAGAGTTTTCAACAGAGCCAACTTTCATGACTTTTTTGTATCACTTTCTAGCTCCTAATTTGTAATTAGGTATTCTCAGTTGATACTTCATGTGTACTTGGGCTATGCCTTTTTTCTTTTTTCAATAAAATTTTATTTCACCTATCAAAAAATTGTACTTGATATCATTCACAAGAGTTAGCATGAGAGAGGGTGGAAGAGGGGCAAGAGCTACCTTCAAAGCATATATTTTCTCCTTCACGATCACAATCCAACCACAACACCAAATGACCACAGCCACGAGCTTCTTGGTTCAAATGCCTACAAATATGAGCCTTATACCAGGAAAACTAGTCAAAATATTAAGAAAGAAGGAGAGTCTAAAAAATCCAAAGCAGCATGGCAGATGGTATTGCAATTAAACAAACAAAATCTTCTAACTCTAAATTTGACTTAAATTAAGGCCTATATGCAGACAAAATTACTTGAAAGACACCAAAAAGTTACAAATGAGAAGGCATGAAGTTTATATGTTCCAAAGAACAAGCACTTGAATAGATGATGATTTATGCGTTACATGCACACAAACATGGATATATCCATGCATACTAGTTATAAAAACTAAGGGAAACTACAATTTAACCCCCTAAATAACTATCTTTTTACAATGTGACTTCCAAACAACCAAAGTTGTGACTTGGTATCCCAATTCGACATACAAGTTGCAATGCACACGGTTGTTAAAATCTAACAGTTAAAATAGACAAAAATAGATGATGTGACACAATCTTAATGGTCAAATTGTAATGAGAAATATTTGATCTACATATAAATCTTACCCAAGAAAGTTTACACACTGACGTGATTTAATGTGATCCATCAGATTCTAAAGCTCTTTCATTATAAAGTAGATATGATGTATTACATTAAGCCACGTCAGTGTAAATTTTCTTGTGTAAGATTTGTGAGTAGACCAACACTTCTCAATCGTAATTGAGGGTGCACATTGTAACCTTTTCTAAAAGCCAGGAAACTAAGGGACAAATTCGGTACTTTTGAGGTCAAACTACAAAAGGGTGCTATTTTAGGGGGTAAAGTGTAACTTCCCAAAAAAACTTTATATGGGAGAAACAATTGTAACATCATCTTGATTTCCAAGCACTATAAAATCCAACCAATCAAATCTATACATAGTTTCTTGATACTTCAACAGAAAAAAGCTAACATTAATATTAATTAGTCATTCTTTTTCCATATAACGCAGCGTTTACGTGTCCAACAACAATATCCAAGCATGTTCCCCAAAAACCTTTATATGGGAGAAACAATAGTAACATCATCTTGATTTCCAAGCACTATAAAATACAACCAATCAAATCTATACATAGTTTCTTGATACTTCAATAGAAAAAAGTTAACATTAATATTACTTAGACATTCTTTTTCCACATGACGCAGCATTTACATGTCCAACAACAATATCCAAGCATGTAAAAGTATCTGCCAAATACTCCAAGAACTTTGGCTTTCAACAACAATGAGAAATTTATTCCAACCTCCCTTCCTTTTTTTTTTTTTCTTGTTAAGTAATCCAACCTCCCTTCTTAACGTTTACAAACTTCCAGAAGTAGTTTGGGAAGGAAGAAAAGAACATAAATGTAGAGGAAGATTAACTACAAACAGAAAGGAAGCATCTGAAAGCGCAATAATACCTTAGGGTTTGACTCTGCCTTAATAATTGGAGCATAGAAAAGATCCGATGGATCAGTGACTTTCCAATCTTGATATGTAACTGGAAAATCTACACTAGATTCACATAAAAAGAAAACACTCCAATGAAAGATCTATCCACAAGTTATAATGACAAACAAAGCATGAAAATCTATACCGGACAAAATTAACAATCCAAAAGCAGTAGTGAATTAAAGCTACACGTTCATGATTAAAAATTGCTACTTGCAAAATCTTAAATGAGAATGGGAGTTCTGATATGCAAAAAGACAATCACACTTACACCAATCCTAGGAAAAATGACTAATACCAAAAATTCCAGTGTCATTTGAAATTAATCATCAATTCTATCTCCAGACTGAACACCTGTTTCAGTCAGTCAATGAAGTTGTATTGCCATATCAAAATGAGGGACTATTATAAGTTGGTAAATTAATCTCAAGAACACCTCCCTACAAAGTTTTGTCATCCTCCAGCTTTTGTGATTGGACATCTATAAAGAACTCTTGGCCAAAGTTTTGAATACCATTTCGGTTAAGGCACTGGAACGAAATATTTTGGTACCGGTATGTTTCAGTGTACCGTTTTGGGATTCATTATATATTATATATAAATATTTATGTGTATATAAAAACGAACAACTAATAAAATAAATATATATATGTAAGTATGTATCATGTATATGTGTATATATATAGAAGAATTGAATATTTATAAAATAAATATATGTTGAAAAAAATCACAAACTTGAGTTAAGACACAAAAATAAAGAAAAAAAATAAAAGAATAGATAAATTATTAAAAATAATGATATTTAAAAAAAATAGAGAATGAGGGGACATATTTAAAAATTATAAAAAAATTAAAACTATATAAATATATTTATATTTTAGAATTAATTAAATACCATTTGAATTTAAAATTTACAAAAATGCCATTTAAGTATAAGAAAATTACAAAAACAGCCCGAAAAGGAATGGGGACCGAAACGCTCAATTCCGGCTAAAATGGCCGAAATTTGACTGGAATGGCCGAAACGGGACCGGAATGACCGGAATTTGAAGCGAAACGGAACAGAATAGTAGAGTGTACCGGACACTACACCGGAACGGCAAATTCCCGCCATTCCAGCCGGAATGGAACGGAATTCAAAACCTTGTTCTTGGCACCTAAAAAGCTGGTTTACAGAAATTTTTTTATTAAAAAAAAATGCTTCTTTGATGAAGAATTCTTAAAGCACTATTGAGCCCTCAAATATCTAAGAATAAGCTTGAGTTTCAAGTTTTTTTTCTGAACTTAATTTTATATTACATCTTTTCCCTCTTTCCTCGTCCTGCCATAAGTCTCACAGAATCTACAACTAGGCCTTTTGTTGACCTCACCAGAACTGATTCTTTCCACAAACCACACTTAAGTCTCTCTCTCTTCTCACTCACTTCTTCAGTTCTTCTAACTCTTTCATCCCCATCATATATCCGGCTTGTAAAAAGGCAGCAGATACCACACCAACACAGATAAATTACTAGAAGTTTTGGTTGTGGCAGCCACTCACCGAATCCATGTGATTCTCCTTTAAGCCAGGAAATACTTCACCAACAAAACACTGATTTTTTTGGTTTTGGACAATACCCTGCCATCAGACCACTAATCTTTTGAATGAATTTATATGTTGAACATGCCCTAAATATCAAACAATGTTATTGGGGGGTGCTTTGCACTACCAATCACAATCCCTAATTGGCTTGCACAGGGATCTGCATGTTCTATTCACTGGGTATAGGACACCGTTCTAATGAATTTTTTATGTAGATTTCTTATGCTAATCAACAGTTGATTTGGGTGCACTTGATACTTATACAACTACCATTCATATTTCTCTTTTTCCATAACCTGGAACCTAACTAAGGCAAGACTATTCGAATATGGTTATTAAGAATGTTTTTCCTTCCCTCTTTAGGATTGCAAGAGATCAAAATGCTGCAGTGGTTGATTCATTTGTTTTTTCAAACAACATTCCTCATTGGAATGTAAATTTTATCAGAAATGCACATAATTGGGAAGTGAATGTCATTTCTGATTTTTTTGGGAGGTTATAAGATATGAAGATTGTTCAGGGAAGGGACTTATCAAAAAAGATTGTTCAGGGAAGGGAGGATAGTTTGGTGTGGATCCACGCTGCAAATTTCAGACTCTCGGTTAGCTTCTATTATAAGGCATTGACTTGTCATTGTGTTAATAAATTTCCTTGGGAGTGCATTTGAGGAGCTAAGGTGCCTGGTAAGGTTGCATTTTTCTGCTGGTTGGCATCTGTTGGAAAGGTTTTGACCACGGATAATTGAGAAAGCAGGGATTAATCGTTATGGATTGGTGCTTCATGTGTAAGAAAGATGATGAATCTGTTGATCACTTATTCTTCATTGCGAGGTGGCTAAGACTTTTTGGGAAGAGATTTTTGGTAGGACGGATATTGCTTGGGTGATCACTAAGCGAATGGTGGATCTCTTAGCTTGTTGGCAAGGTTCTAAGGGGAATCATCTCATTGTTTCTATTTGGTTGGAAAGAAATGGGTATAATGGGCAGTGCTTTGAAGATAGAGAGCGTTCGATGGGAGAACTTAGGAAGTTTTTCTTAGAGAGTTTTTCTTTAGCATTTTGTGTATTTGGGCGAAGGCTCTTGTTTTGAATGGAGACAATCTTCATGATTTGCTCTTAGCCTATTCTAGTTCATAGCTTGTATTTAAATGTTTTCTCGTGTATATTTCCTGTGTACTTGAGCTATGCATATTTACTTGTCAATAAAATTTTCTTATTACTTATAAAAATAAAAATAAAATAAAAACAGTGCAGTATTTAATGAACTTTAAATATATATATATATATATATATATATATANCTTTTTGGAAAGAGATTTTTGGTAGGACGGATATTGCTTGGGTGATCACTAAGCAAATGGTGGATCTCTTAGCTTGTTGGCAAGGTTCTAAGGGGAATCATCTCATTGTTTCTATTTCGTTGGAAAGAAATGGGTATAATGGGCGGTGCTTTGAAGATAGAGAGCGTTTGATGGGAGAAATTAGAAAGTTTTTCTTAGAGAGTTTTTCTTTAGCATTTTGTGTATTTGGGCGAAGGCTTTTGTTTTGAACTGAGACAATCTTCATGATTTGCTCTTAGCCTATTCTAGTTCATAGCTTGTATTTAAGTGTTTTTACTTGTATACTTCCTGTGTACTTGAGATATGCATATTTACTTGTCAATAAAATTTTCTTCTTACTTATAAAAATAAAAACAAAATAATATAATATAAAATAAAATAAAAACAGTGCAGTATTTAATGAACTTAAAATATATATATAATTTGAGAATAGTGACCTGAAAACATGACCAATAACTGAGGTGACTTTAAAATGGGCATGAAATCCGCGAAACATTCCATCAAACTCATGAACATCAGTACTGCCCTTTCTCGTTGACATCTGTAACATACAAGTATTTGTCTTCGATGTTATTCACATTCAAAATTCAGCAATACAGTGTCATGTCATGTCATGAAATGTGATAAGAAGAAGAAAGTATTTCGAGAGTTCAAACTGGGTATAATGCAAGTCCAAAATGTCGTGTCTATATCTATTATAAATTCGTAATAATATACACGCATGTATCGTAACAATATACATATATATAATATGCATACATATATATTATTTCTCACCAAATTTTACATTAAGCAGACAGAAATTCACGTCAATAAGTTTTACATTTAACAAAAAATTGGGAAAAGAAAAAAGAATTGACGTGCTCTGTAAATAATGAAATATCGATAATCCTAAATCCTAATTTTCCCGTGGTTACTACATCTCCTTAGCGTCCAAAAAGAGCCTTAATTGAAGCTAGGGTTGCAGAGTGTGAAAATAAAAACACAGAGAGGGGAGAGAGAGAGAGAGAGAGAGAGAGAGAGAGAGAGGAACACCTGGCCTTGGGAGAGTGCGGAAGCAATTGAGAGAGCAATGCTAGGCTTCTCCGCCACCTGAAAACGAGATTGAAAAGAGAACACTGATAAAAATCGAAAAACCACACAGTAACAAAGAATATAGTTTATTTAGAGCTAAAAGCAATATGCGTGTGTATAAAAGTTGAATTGGTATCGAACCAACCATGAGAACTTTGGAAGAAGCCATTTCCTCGGCAACGGCACAGAGCCTCTCAGCCTGAGGAAGATAGTCGGAGATGTTGTACTCTTGTGCGGGTTTTGGCTTGGGAGCTACTTTGCTTCTTCTCTACTTTTCTTTATGGCGGTGGTCTTGGGCCCAAGGCGCTATTCGGCTTTCAAATTCGGCCATAGATGAATGGCTGCTTTTGCTTTTATTTTCTTTACATTCATTTTAGGTGATTTGAATTCTCTCTTTTCTCAAGTATTTGTCTTTTTGCGATTTACAGGGCGTGTAACTTTTGAAACATTATGCGAATTCGGTAAGGGATCACAGAATTTAAGATTCAACGCAATGAGGTTTTATAATAATTATATTTAAATGTATTTTCATGACATAAATTAGTTTAAAAAATAAATTTTAAAATTTAAATTTTACGAATCAAATTATATCTCATAAATTATGGATAATGTAATGGCCTTTGATTAAAACACATATATATAATTAAACATGTTTGATAAACGGTTCAATTTTCATGTTAATATGTTTTTTTTTTTTTTTTTGAAATCAACATTTTAACATTTCATTCATTCATAAAATAGGATCCATACAAAGTTTATCCTTAATTAACTCATTACGAGTACAATCTAGTCCTTCCTCTAACCATATCTTCTTTGCATCATTAAGCACTGCATACCTTGCCAATTTGTGAGTAATCATATTAGCTTCTCTATATACAAATTGGACTTTCCATGATGTATTGCAACAAAGAGTCCTCATAATATCTTCAAAAACCAATCCATTCCAAACCCAACTCTCATTTGTTGTAGAAACAACTTTAGCTACAGTCTGTGCATCACCTTCAAAAATTATATTTCTGTAACCCAACTCAGCACAAAAGTTCATAGCTCTTCTAAGCACCATAGCCTCTGCTGTGAGAGCCTCTACAACATGCTCAACCTTGCACAAAGACACATTTGGATTTTCCCTTCACAGGCCCTAGCCATAACTCAATCCCAATTCTTTTAGATTTTGAATCCATAGTTGCATCTCAGTTCACCTTGATGACATGCTCCTTCGGTCTATACCAGCTTTTAATACTTCTATCGACTCTTTAAACCATCTGGTCTCCTAAAATATTCACTTATGCATTCTTAAAATATTCTAGTCCTTGTAGAGCAACACAGAATACTTGTTGAGGTGCTTCAAATTTATTCTAAAAAAGAAATACATTCATTCTATACCAAATTCTCTTCATGACAGCAACCACGACTTCCAATTGTTCATCTTGTAAGCTAACTAGCAGTTTCTTCTATAGCTCTAGAAAATCATTAAACTGCCCAGACCACTTATGCACATGATTTTGATTTACAGACCACACATTAGTGGTTGCTGGGCAGTTCCATAGCACATGGCAAATTGTCTCCTCCTCCAACTCACATATGGGGCATAACTGTGAAGTGATCATTTGTTTCTTCATTAAATTCCATCTAGTAGGAAGAATCTCTTGACAGGCTTTCCATATGAGCATTTTAGCACTACCCGAGACATGTAAACTCCACACTTTCTTCAAATAGTTCTCTCCATCTGGTGGATCTGAGGTTTCACCTCCACATGATCTCCTTGTTAAGTGAGCTAAATGATATATACTTTTTACTGAAAGCATCCAATTTATAGTAAAGCCCCAAACCATCTTATCCTCCACTCCAATTCTGCTAATAGGAATGCTAAATATGGCTTCTGCATGTGAACACCTCTTCAATGACAGATTTCTTCCAGAAACTTCTATCCTCATGTATTGGCTCTTCTACTCTTGCCACCACTTAACAGGTGATCGGATTTTATAAGTAGATGGAAATGGTATCCATCTATCTTTCCATATCTTGATTTTCTTACCATCACTAACTCTCCAAAGTAACCCTTTCTTCAGCAAGTCCATAGCAGACCAAATACTTCTCCAGATTTGAGATGCCCAAATCCTATCTTATAATCCAAAAGCTCAGAAGATCTATAATATTTATCTTTCATAACTTAAGCAGCCATGGAGGATGGATTATAGAGAAGCCTACAAGCTTGTTTAGCTAGCATAGCTTTGTTAAAACATTCGAGATCTCTAAAACCCAAGCCCCCATTTCGTTAAGCAGCTTCCATTTTGTACCAACTCCTCCAATGAATTTTGACTTCATTTTCCTTATGTCCCCACCAGAATTTGTCCATTAGTGCCGAGATTTCCTTGCACATCTTTCTTAGAAGAAAAAAAACACTCATTGTAAATGTGGGAATAACTACTTTTAACAGTACATCTTTCCCTGCTTGTGATAAAAACTTGTTCTTCCAGCTATTGAGTTTAACCCAAATCTTCTCTTTAATGCCTCTAAAAGTGTTATACTTAGACCTACCCACAAAAGTGGGCAACCCCAAATATTTCTCATAGTTGGTACTTGCATTAACACCAGCTTCTTACAATCAGGTCCTTGTCTCTTTGTGCAATATTAGAGCTGAAGAAAATAGTTGTTTTTTGCTTATTAAGACATTGTCCTCAAGCTACCTCATATGTGTCCAATAATGTTTTCACATGTCTCCACTCCTGAATTGTAAATCTATAAAAAAAGAACATAGTCATTAGCAAAAAGTAAATGGCTAATCCTTAGTCTCCCTCTCACTACAACCACCCCTCTTGTTTCTCTTTTCTTGTTTGATTCTTCCATTAGAGCACTTAAACCCTCTGCACAAATGATAAAGAGATAAGGGGAAAGTGGATCCCCTTGTTTGATTACCCTCGAAGGAAAAATTGTTTCACTTGGTTGCCCATTAACAAGGACAACATACTGGATTGTCTATACACATTCCATCACCATTCTTATCCATCCCTCAACAAACCCTAACTTTCTCATAATAGCTTCTATGAAGGGCCACTCAATCCTGTCATAAACCTTAGTCATGTTCAACTTTAGTGCCATGCTCCTATATCTACTTTACTGTCTAGTTCTCATTGAGTGTAGCAATTCATAAGCTATCATTACATTGTTAGTGAGGAGCCTGCCTGGGATTAAGGCACTTTGGTTACAAGAAATTTAACCTGTTCGCAAGCATTTTAGAAACAACTTTATAAAGAACATTACAAAGACTAATAAGTCTATAATCACTTGCATGCTTTGGGTTTGTAACTTTTGGAATCAATGAGATATAAGTGAAATTTAGAGAGGAGTCTAAACCATCACCTTTTAACACACTAAGCACTGCATTGCACACATCTTGCCCCCATTATATTCCAATGATTCTAAAAAAACCAACCCCATAACCATCTGGCCTAGGAGATTTAAGAGGGGCCATCTGGTTCAAAGTTTCCTCAACTTCTACACTTATAAACTCCTTCAACAGTCCATCATTCATCTCAACTGTCACTCGAGTGTTTACAATTGCCAAGCATGCCTCTATATCTTCTTTTGTTGGATAGGAAGTATTGAATATATTCTTATAATAACTCCAAAAAGCTTATTCAATATCTTCAGGTTCCCTAAGAAGAGCCCCTTCAATATCAACAATCTATGAGATTCTATTCTTCCTCCTCCTCTGAGAAGCACATGCATGAAAATATTGAGTATTTCTGTCACACCACTAATACTAATTAGTTTTTTCCTTTTGCTTTCATTTAATATTTTCCTGGTCCAGCAACCAATTTAATTCTCCTTGCATCTGCTTGATCTCATCAACATTGCCACTATCTTCATTTGCTTGCATGATTTTCAACCTAGCAGTCTTTTCAGTTATGGTCTTTTCCCCACAATGAGTTCTAGTATGACTCCATTTGGTTAAAGCCCCACCACACACCTTTAGATTCTCTTGTATTATTTTCATAGGCTATTGAGGAACTAAACTTTCACTCAATACCCTTTTGAAAACCTGTTCACATACCTCATCTCTAGCCCAACTAGCCTCGCATCAACGAAGGCTTATGATCCAAACATCTACTAACACATCAACTGTAGCCTCTTTGAACTTGGAGATACAAGTTGCATTTGCCATTGCCCTATCCAATCTCTCATTGGTAAAAGTATCATCCTAATGTTTATTACTCCAGGTGCATTTGTCACATCTCCACACTAGATCAAAAAGATCATTTTCCTCTAGCACCTGTCTGAAACCACTCATCTAAGAATCAACTCGTGTTTGTCCTCCCAACTTCTCATCATGATAAAATATCTCATTAAAATCTCCAATTATACACCAAGGTCTATTTTCCACAGGTTTTAGTGTTGAATGGATCCCCCATGCTTATTTCCTCTTACACAATTCAAGGTGACCATAGAAACCAGTAAACTCCCACCATTCTCCTGCTATGTGCCCTTGATCCATGCATGAATATGTCTCTTTGAATAATTTTGAATTTCAACGGTTCCTTCTTCTTTCCACAACGAAGCCAAACCTCATTTCCTTCCAATGGAAACCACAAAACAGCCAAAAAATTCTATTATTGACCTTATTCTCTCAAGTTTAGAACTTTGTAATTTTGTTTCAATAAAAAATAAAAATTTGGGCTGCTTCTCCTTCACCATTAAGTAAAAGGTCTTGAACTATCCAGGAGTTCCCAAAACCCCAACAGTTCTAACTTAAGGCAATCATAATGCTTGATAGGGCTGGTTAGCAGCCTCTACCAATGAGATGGTAGCACCTTCAACTTCCAAATCACTCCCTTTCTTACTCTTCTTTGAACAAACATCTGTGTTAGACTCATTTTCACTAATACTCATCTTCCTTTTACTAGACTTATTAACAGAAGATAAAAATTATTTTTTACCTTGATCACAAGCTCTCCTCTTCCATTTCCTCCCAACTACCAAATCTTTATCACCTTTGCTATTAACCCCATTTAGTGGATTATCCTCAACAACTAACTTCTCTCCTCTAGTCTCATATAAATCTCTTTGGAAAACATTATCTGTAACTACCTCCCTCTCACTTAAATTTAAACTTTGACTCCTTCCTCTGTTAGACATGCCTCGCTTATCCATTATCTACTCAACAACCTTTTGAATTGTATCTATCTTATTAGTAACCATATCAGCATGATTCTCACCTTCATCTTTGGCGTCAGTAATTGAAAAAATTCTTCCCTGCTTACCAACTTCGATGAAATGTGGTGCCACCCTACTATTGGAATGGTCAGAATCCTCAGAATTACCTGAGAAAGAATGCCAATATGAATTGCTCGTTCTTCTATAATTGATTGCAACTACTCTCAGCCATGATCCAAACTGCTTTCCCACTTCATTCCTTTGTGATTGATTATTCCACATGCTGCTACATAAGCAATTATCCCACACTTAAAAACAAATCTTCGACAATTTCTCGTACTTAAGTAGCACCCAGATCTTTTGTCCCTTCACTTTGATAGTTTTGCCCCTTGATATCGGTTTCCTTAGGTCAATTTCGATCTTCATCCTAAGAAAATCACCTCATGCCAGTCTATCTTCTTGAACATCCACTTCTTTTACCACCCCAATAGTGTCTCCAATCTATCTTCCTATGTTAGAATTCATACAAGCTAGTGGAAAATGGTGTAACTGTACCTAGAATTCTTCACAATCAACAGTCATAAGGTGTGGCTACATCATCCTATCAAAGAGTTGCAAAGACAGAAGATGGTTATAAAAAAACCATAGTCTCCCTCCCAAGACTTTACTCTTATCATGTTAATTTTTAAACATGATAATGAACAGATTTGGCGTCAATTGTTAAAAAGAGAACATTTTCCCAACCCTTTATATCTTTGCCTTTGTATAACGAATGATTTCTTTCACCACTTGTCGCTTTGAATGCAGTCTGCCCACTAAACACAAATCACATTTCTTCATCACTTCTTCCAAATTTCCTATATCTAGTTGTATTGTGGCATTTTCTTCTTCTGTTAGACAGAATTGCTCCCAATTACTAATGAGTTCTTCCATACTTTTCCCTCTCGAAATAGCCAAAGAGCCGATTAGAGCACTCTAAGCACTCTTACTAAACAATTTTATGTGAGTTCCAAATTTACCCAATTTTTTCAAATGGAATGCACGAGACTTACATATCCTAAGACTACAAATATCATTTCTCATAATTAAATTATGTTTCTTCTTGTTATCAAATAAACCCTAACGATGATTTGTCGTGTTTTTTATCAGATTATAATACATATATATAGTTGCATTTTATTCATAGTTAATATTATTTTGATTGATTATTTAGATAATTTTAGAAGTAAGATATGTTAAATAATTACTGCTTTGGATATCAATCATAAATTGTTATTTTTTTCCATAACATAACTATAAATACATCTAACAAGTATAATTTTGTATTTTAAAATATGAAACAGATTAATATTATCTAACTAGTTAAATGGCCATATCAAGATTGAGATATTTGATCTCTTCAATAAAATGGATCAATTAAGGTTGGACCATATAATTGTTTATTTTTATTTTTTAAAACAAATATTCATTATAAAATAAATCAGCAGGTACAAAATTTCTCTTGAAAAATACTTCTGTTTATCGCTCGAGGTGACATGTGAGGTCCATCTTACATCCAAATTTGCTCTTCTATCTTCAGAAGACAAGACAAATTTAGCTAGCAGATGAGCAGCTTTATTTCCTTCTCTAGGAATATACTAATTTTCTACTTAATTCTTCATCTAAAAGACAACCTTATATCATCTATAAGTTGCCCATATAAAGATCCATTCTCATCATTACTGTTGACATCATTAACAATGGATTGTGCATCCCCTTCAAATACTATATTGGTGAAACCAATTTCAGAACAAAATCCCATGGCTATCCAAAGTGCCTTGATCTTGACCAACAAAGGTTGTGACACAAATCTTTGATTCATACACAATGTTGGCATAATCTCTTGTTTCTTTAATTTACTAACCATATCCTCCAAATCTTAAAAAAATTCTTCCTCCCTACAAGTCCATTTATGGACAGGACTTGAGAAATCAGCCCGTATATCTGTTCCAGCAGTACAACTCCATAATTAATTTGTCTTTAGCACCCATCTTGCTTATAGGTATACTAGATACCACTTTTGCCTCTTTTTCATACAAAACTTTCCTTATAAGATTTTCATTCTAGCAGCCTCTTTCTACCTCTATAAGCTCTTTAACATTTGAGTCGCTATTAAGAAACATCACTGGGGAATATATACTGAAAGTTGAAGGAGTAGGCAGCTATCTATCCCCCCAAATTTTGATTTCATGACCATTTTCAACTTTCCATTTTGATCCATTAACTCCTATATACTCCTCCATATCAATGAAAGACCACCTCCTAGTTTAGCCTCCAACAATTTACCATGTTTGTAATATTTTTCCTTCAATATCTTGGCTACGAGCAAGGTAGGTTTGGTCAATAATCTCGAGCAATGTTTGGCAAGCATAGCCTATTAAAGCTTTCAATGTTCCTGAAGCCCAGCCCTCCATCATTGCACGACATGATGCCAATCTCATCCATGAATCTAAACCGCTATGTCTAACATGTACTCCACCTTGGTTAGGTCTAAATAAACTAATTTATAATACACTTAAAACTATTGAGGGTGAAACGACTTAGGGTTTACTCCTCCACAAAAAATTTCAGAATTAAACAAAAATTATTTTTTAAGGTTTTTTTTATGAGGTAGACTATATAAAATTAATTTTTCCCTTTAAAAATTATTTTTTTGCCACTCTAAAACAAGGTTTTATGATTCTGCCCATTCTTATATCCTTCCTAAGATTATCCATATTGGTATAGTCAAAGTTTTATGCATTTTTTTATAGCTAATATGCATTTGAGCTTATTTGTTCAAAACTTAACCCCACGTTAGATTAGTCATAATGAGATATTAGATCACTCCGTCAATTCATCTAATGGTAGGCCAATCAGAGCATAACATGTGGCACATTTAGGGTGTGGTTAGTTGTTGGGGTGAGCTCAACTCATTCCAAATTACTTATTTATGAGACCAACTACTTTTTGAATTTCTCATAAAAAAAGATAAACTCATCTTAACCTACTTCATACATTCAAACACATCTTAATGGGATCTATAAAATACTACTATGCACAAATCAACTCACATCATCTGATATCACATCAGCATCCAAATGCAACCTTATCAAAAAATACAAAATTAAAAAAAAAACCTAAAAATAGATTAAACAGTTATAAAAACATATAAAACATTAAAAATCAAGACGAGTATTTCAAAAAGTGCCAATATTATTTAGAAAATTTGAAAATATTTTAATAAGCTTAAAATAACAAAATGATAAAGAAAAACGGGACTTAAAAAGAATTAATATAAAAAAGTGTTGAAATAAACAAATTAAGACTACAAATTTTTCATAGTTAATTTAGAAAATGATAAAAATTAAAAAAACTTATAATTTCCAAATTATAAGATTATATTGAAACAAATAAGAATATGAATATAAAATTATTCACATTTATAAGAAATTTTGGAAAATGAATAATTAAAAACTGAAAAACATAAAAAAAAAGTTAAAAATTTTGAAAAAAAAATATGGAGGTAGGGGATAATTTTCTTCAATTATTTTTCAAATTGAAGGAGATAATGATGGGAAGATGTCTTTGTAGGATCCCATGGGAGTCATTCCTTTCCTATTTTGCAAGAAATGTCTCATCAACATACCCTTTAGGAGTTTGTGAGCCTAATTGGACAATTTATAGTATTGAGAACTTTTATGTGTTAGAATGGTGTTGCCACATCCACAAATGAATTACACAAAAATAACTCACAAATTAATATGATTTCATTTGATTCGTTAGATCTACTTTATCTGATAAACCATATCAAGCCACATCACTATATGTGATTACTTTTGTGTAATCTCTTTGTAACTAAAGCATTTTCCATTTGGAAAACTCTCAATCTTAAGATAATGATGGACTTAATAGATATCAATTACTGATAGCTTTGATTTACCATCGATCGAGTGGAATTCTACATGGTCAATGCTAGGGATGTTGATCATAATAGAATACATATATAGTGATTTCCATTAGAGACATATCTATCACCTTGAGTTTAATGAAATTGATCATCTAAGTCTAGGGCATGCATCATAATTTTGGTAGCAAATATTAATATTTTCTCCCTTTGTAGAAATATTTATAGATGGCCATGTTCTTAAATTAGAGATGCAAAGGTTAAAGTTATAATTTGCAACAAATTATTTGATAGATGAATATTCATAGGAGATTTATTTGCATGCTTTAGTGAGATAGGTAATCCTTTTGGCCGAGGTTATGAGATAAACAAATATTTGAATTAATTAGGATTTAGGTTTGTGTCTTATTTAATTTGTTTCTAATGGGCAGAAATTTTCTGGTAAAAGCCGAAGTAACAAAGGCCCATCTTTTGGGCCCAAAGACAAGGTTGCTCTTGAAACTAGCATACAATTAAAAACATATGGGAAAACCTCGCCATCCCAAGTATTGCTAAATATAGTTATGGATTATGCAAGCGATGTGCACTCTTTTTGAGAAAGGGTAAGGTCCACCATTAAAAACTTAATTTTTATGTGAGTTTTATATTTGTTTATTTTTTTCAGTGCATGATGCTTGCATACTCTATGTCTAGAAATATCATTTCTCATATAAAAATGCTAACCAAAAAGTGCTCGCACAGGAATGAGTCTTCATCTACGAAAGTGCTTGTACATGATCAAGTCTACATCCTTGAAAGTGCTTGCCAGAATGGTACTCTCACAGGAGGGGGTCCTCATCATGGGATGCTTGCCCAAAAGGAGTACATACCCAAGGGACGGTGCATGTAGGAAAGTGCTCGCCATTCCCCCTTAAACAAGGATTGTAAATCATCAACGGCACGAGGAAAAGTTAGTCGAGATCAAATTAAAGAACAATTGATTTATATGGGATGAGATCGACCGCTGAGAAATAAGCAATTAATGTGAAAGTGACCTAACAGCTCATTGAATAAATGAATACATAAAAGCTTATAAGTATTAAATGAGGCACGTACTTGCTTGTGGAAGCCATTTATTAGACCAAACATTGAAGGAGGTAGGTTGTGGAAGCTATTTATCATACCAAATCTTAGCTCTTTCTCTATTTTCAATTCTCCAAAAAACTGCAAACAAAGGTCTGGTCTTTACCCAACTTGGCTTGGTGGAAATCCCCTTCTAGAAAGTATGTATGAGTGAGAACTCTTTGTAGCTAAGGATTGTGGATTTTGCACTAATCTCCAGCATTGCTAAGTTGAAGGTTTCTAAGTCTATGAAACCAAGACCTTTTGCTAATTTGGTGTTGTCCATTTGATGCCAATGGATCCAATGAATATTCCTTTCACTCGCTTTATGTCCCCCCCAATATTGCTGTATAATGTTTTTTTATCTCTAACAAGATAGATTTAGGGATTTTGAATACTCCCATGCATAATAGGTGGGAATAGCTTTTATCACATATTTGAATAATATTTCCTTTCTAGCTTGTGAAAAAAATTTAACCTTCCAATTGCTTATTCTTGATCTCACTTTATCCAAAATACTTCTGAAACAGCCTGATCATCAAGATCTTCCCACTAGAGCATGTAAACCAAGGTACCTCTCATAAGTCTGTGTTGAACTTATCCCAGCTCTCTATATGATAATTTCCTTTGTTTCTTCCCTTGTGTTCTTGTTGAAAAATATTGAGGTTTTTTTTCTTTTTTCTTTTTTTTTCGGTTAAGCCTTTGACATGATGTCTGCTCATAGGTATCCAAGAGACTTAATAATTTGCTCTATTCTAAAGAGTTAGCCGTGCATAAAAGAAAATCTTTAGCAAAGAAAATATGATTTATGTGAATTTGACGTTGGGCTAAAGGAACACCTATTAATATGAGGCTTTTTGCTTGGTTAAGAAGGTTACCAAGAGCTTCAGCACATAGACTAAATAGATAAGTGAGAGATGATCACGTTGTCTAATGCCTCTACTTGGGGTGAATGTTTTTCGAGAGTCCCATTTATGATCAGGGAGTAAGATACTGTGCAAACACATCTTGTAATCATCTCAATCCACCTACAACCAAATTCCTTCTTTGCCATGACAACTTTTAAAAAAAACCACTCAATCTTATCATAAGCCTTGTTCATATATAATTTCAAAGCCATGAGCACATCCTTTCATTTCATTTTGGCTTTTCATGGTATGCATGGATTTATAGAGCCAAGCAAAAATCCGAAAATCCAACTTTGACTCTAACTCAGCACCAACTCTAGAGTCAAAGTTGGAGTCTTTTTCACCAAAAAAGTCGGAGTGAGATGTACTGATGTATTACTTCCAACTCCGATATTGTAAATATTTTATAAAAATATATATATTTTTTATATATTAATCATATATATTTTATATAACTATAATTTATATAGTTAGTTAAATATTTCAATAATATACTAGTATGAGTAAATTATTAAAAATTACTTATATTGTAATATAAATAGACTAATTATAATTTAGCATATGTAAATACCAACATTGGTATAATATTATATTGCTGTTTTATTGTATTGCTATTTTATTGATATATATTTTATGATAAATTTCATGATGAATTATTATTATGCTCATAGTGTTGGTTTTTGTGATCTTTATGATTTAAAATGTCTAGAATGAATTATATCAGTTAATGGATAATTTAAATGAACTTAAAAGAAAACAACAATTAATGAAACAAGATTATGATTTAATGATGACTAAATATCATGTATTTCAAAGTAAACAAGCAACAATAGAGGAATGGGAAGATCATTACGACTTTCTAAGAGCAGAAATTAAAAGTATAAGAAATCATCTAAGTATTCTTACTTAAAAATAAATAAATTTACTGATACAGATTTTTAACAACAATAACCTATATAACAGAAAATGAAGTATATTGAGAGTCTTGTTTTCATAAGCTATGAAAATCTGTTGATCAGCNAGAGGTAGTGATGTATTAACTCTGACTTCAATATTGCACATATTTTATAAATCTATATGTATTTTTTATATATTAATCATATATATTTTATATAATTATAACTTATATAGTTAGTTAAATATTTCAATAATATACTAGTATGAGTAAATTATTAAAAATTACTTATACTGTAATATAAATAGACTAAATTGACTAATTATAATTTAGCATATGTAAATACCAACATTGGTATAATATTACATTGTGTTTTATTGTATTGTTATTTTATTGCTATATTATTTTATGATAAATTTCATGATGAATTATTATTATGCTCATAGTGTTGGTTTTTGTGATCTTTATGATTTAAAATGTCTAGAATGAATTATATCATTTAATGGATAATTTAAATGAGCTTAAAAGAAAACAACAATTAATGAAACAAGATTATGATTTAATGATGACTAAATATCATGTATTTCAAAGTAAACAAGCAGTAATAGAGGAATGGGAAGATCATTACGACTTTCTAAGAACAGAAATTAAAAGTATAAGAAATCATCTAAGTATTCTTACTTTATAAAAAAAAAAAAAATCACTGATACAGATTTTTAATAAAGATAACCTATATAAAAGAAAATGAAGTATATTGAGAGTCTTGTTTTGATAAGCCATGAAAATCCGTTGATCAGCCAATTCATGCGAGAAAGCTTCAAGGGTGGTCCTGATGGTGTTCCCTCAAGATCTTGATCTACTTATTTCTCTTTGAATATAGGAAATCTTTGTTTTAAAAACCCGTCTCAATGACTTCTTTATTTAAATAAGATGAAACTACTAGTATACTTGTAAAATCTGAATATGATAATATCAACCAAGAAGACTATAGTATAATAGATATAGAAAGAAATTTATAAGATTTGACAATTCCTAATATTCCAAAAAATCAAATATACAAAGAATCTATTTTTTCTTCTAAATTATCATTTCTTACTAATTATACTATTAAAATGGTAGAATAAACTATTAGTTTAAATAATGATTATGAATCATTACAATTATTAACAAAAGAGACTATTAAACATTATAAGGAACATAAATATTCTTTCATACATATTGAATTAGTATAAGTGACTATAAAACCAGTAATTAGAAACCGATTAAATGTCTTAGTATTATTCTGTCCAAGAGACAGAAGACACTATAATTTTTATAATTCATTACTTGGTATGGTAGAGTCTAGCTTGTTTCAAGGGCCAGTTTATTTCAATTGTTATTTTAATTATTCACTTTCAGTAGTTGATACTAATATTTTACATGCTTTAATATTAAATATTAAAACAAAGGATCAAATCTTTTAACTGTAGTATATAGAATCCATTGTAAACTAATGAAAACAACATTAGAGTCCCAAACTCTTATTACCTATTCAAAAAGCTATACATTATTATTACAATCTAGCACACCAAATTCTAACATACAAATTCTTTTTAGAATTAAATTACTCTCCATAATGAATGGCAGTTAGAAAATATTATTCCATTACCTAAAATAGAAAACAATTCTAAAAATAATCTAGATTACATAGATAAAAAAACGGATGAAATAGTCTAAATTGCCTTTCAACCTTTTAGAAGATCATTATCACAGTCACATTATTCTTGACCGGCATCCTCTAGTTATCATACACTCAGATCTATTCTTACTTCAATTTCTATGAATAGATCTCAACATTTTGACACTAGATCTTAAAATTTGGACACTCAGATCAGGAGAGTTATTCCTAAAAATATTATTGATATATCAATATATACTCACTACAAGAGAAGTAAGCTTTTGTGACCAAAATTTAGTGACCAAAAGGACTATTTCCTACGGTTTTGGTCGGAAATAGTCATTTTGGTCATTAAATTTTGGTCACAAAAGCTCACTTCTTTTGTAGTGACTGTTAATCATCCTGATATTGCATTTACCTCTCATAATTCCCAATAAGTAAAAGAACCTTCTTTTCCAACATATTCATAAGTAGTTGGAGATTATGCCTAAATATTCACCTTGAGTAAAGAAGAATTTAGAATTAATAAAGAATATCTTAAACAAGATTATATGAAAGAAGAAAATAAATAAAAGATTAGCATTTTCTCAACTTTCCATTAACAAGGACAACATACTGGATTGTCTATACACATTCCATCACCATTCTTATCCATCCCTCAACAAACCCTAACTTTCTCATAATAGCTTCTATGAAGGGCCACTCAATCCTGTCATAAACCTTAGTCATGTTCAACTTTAGTGCCATGCTCCTATATCTACTTTACTGTCTAGTTCTCATTGAGTGTAGCAATTCATAAGCTATCATTACATTGTTAGTGAGGAGCCTGCCTGGGATTAAGGCACTTTGGTTACAAGAAATTTAACCTGTTTGCAAGCATTTTAGAAACAACTTTATAAAGAACATTACAAAGACTAATAAGTCTATAATCACTTGCATGCTTTGGGTTTGTAACTTTTGGAATCAATGAGATATAAGTGAAATTTAGAGAGGAGTCTAAACCATCACCTTTTAACACACTAAGCACTGCATTGCACACATCTTGCCCCCATTATATTCCAATGATTCTAAAAAAACCAACCCCATAACCATCTGGCCTAGGAGATTTAAGAGGGGCCATCTGGTTCAAAGTTTCCTCAACTTCTACACTTATAAACTCCTTCAACAGTCCATCATTCATCTCAACTGTCACTCGAGTGTTTACAATTGCCAAGCATGCCTCTATATCTTCTTTTGTTGGATAGGAAGTATTGAATATATTCTTATAATAACTCCAAAAAGCTTATTCAATATCTTCAGGTTCCCTAAGAAGAGCCCCTTCAATATCAACAATCTATGAGATTCTATTCTTCCTCCTCCTCTGAGAAGCACATGCATGAAAATATTGAGTATTTCTGTCACACCACTAATACTAATTAGTTTTTTCCTTTTGCTTTCATTTAATATTTTCCTAGTCTAGCAACCAGATTTAATTCTCCTTGCATCTACTTGATCTCAGCAACATTGCCACTATCTTCATTTGCTTGCATGATTTTCAACCTAGCAGTCTTTTCAGTTATGGTCTTTTCCCCACAATGAGTTCTAGTATGACTCCATTTGGTTAAAGCCCCACCACACACCTTTAGATTCTCTTGTATTATTTTCATAGGCTATTGAGGAACTAAACTTTCACTCAATACCCTTTTGAAAACCTGTTCACATACCTCATCTCTAGCCCAACTAGCCTCGCATCAACGAAGGCTTATGATCCAAACATCTACTAACACATCAACTGTAGCCTCTTTGAACTTGGAGATACAAGTTGCATTTGCCATTGCCCTATCCAATCTCTCATTGGTAAAAGTATCATCCTAATGTTTATTACTCCAGGTGCATTTGTCACATCTCCACACTAGATCAAAAAGATCATTTTCCTCTAGCACCTGTCTGAAACCACTCATCTAAGAATCAACTCGTGTTTGTCCTCCCAACTTCTCATCATGATAAAATATCTCATTAAAATCTCCAATTATACACCAAGGTCTATTTTCCACAGGTTTTAGTGTTGAATGGATCCCCCATGCTTATTTCCTCTTACACAATTCAAGGTGACCATAGAAACCAGTAAACTCCCACCATTCTCCTGCTATGTGCCCTTGATCCATGCATGAATATGTCTCTTTGAATAATTTTGAATTTCAACGGTTCCTTCTTCTTTCCACAACGAAGCCAAACCTCATTTCCTTCCAATGGAAACCACAAAACAGCCAAAAAATTCTATTATTGACCTTATTCTCTCAAGTTTAGAACTTTGTAATTTTGTTTCAATAAAAAATAAAAATTTGGGCTGCTTCTCCTTCACCATTAAGTAAAAGGTCTTGAACTATCCAGGAGTTCCCAAAACCCCAACAGTTCTAACTTAAGGCAATCATAATGCTTGATAGGGCTGGTTAGCAGCCTCTACCAATGAGATGGTAGCACCTTCAACTTCCAAATCACTCCCTTTCTTACTCTTCTTTGAACAAACATCTGTGTTAGACTCATTTTCACTAATACTCATCTTCCTTTTACTAGACTTATTAACAGAAGATAAAAATTATTTTTTACCTTGATCACAAGCTCTCCTCTTCCATTTCCTCCCAACTACCAAATCTTTATCACCTTTGCTATTAACCTCATTTAGTGGATTATCCTCAACAACTAACTTCTCTCCTCTAGTCTCATATAAATCTCTTTGGAAAACATTATCTGTAACTACCTCCCTCTCACTTAAATTTAAACTTTGACTCCTTCCTCTGTTAGACATGCCTCGCTTATCCATTATCTACTCAACAACCTTTTGAATTGTATCTATCTTATTAGTAACCATATCAGCATGATTCTCACCTTCATCTTTGGCGTCAGTAATTGAAAAAATTCTTCCCTGCTTACCAACTTCGATGAAATGTGGTGCCACCCTACTATTGGAATGGTCAGAATCCTCAGAATTACCTGAGAAAGAATGCCAATATGAATTGCTCGTTCTTCTATAATTGATTGCAACTACTCTCAGCCATGATCCAAACTGCTTTCCCACTTCATTCCTTTGTGATTGATTATTCCACATGCTGCTACATAAGCAATTATCCCACACTTAAAAACAAATCTTCGACAATTTCTCGTACTTAAGTAGCACCCAGATCTTTTGTCCCTTCACTTTGATAGTTTTGCCCCTTGAAATTGGTTTCCTTAGGTCAATTTCGATCTTCATCCTAAGAAAATCACCACATGCCAGTCTATCTTCTTGAACATCCACTTCTTTTACCACCCCAATAGTGTCTCCAATCTATCTTCCTATGTTAGAATTCATACAAGCTAGTGGAAAATGGTGTAACTGTACCTAGAATTCTTCACAATCAACAGTCATAAGGTGTGGCTACATCATCCTATCAAAGAGTTGCAAAGACAGAAGATGGTTATAAAAAAACCATAGTCTCCCTCCCAAGACTTTACTCTTATCATGTTAATTTTTAAACATGATAATGAACAGATTTGGCGTCAATTGTTAAAAAGAGAACATTTTCCAACCTTTATATCTTTGCCTTTGTATAACGAATGATTTCTTTCACCACTTGTCGCTTTGAATGAGTCTGCCCACTAAACACAAATCACACTTTCTTCATCACTTCTTCAAATTTCCTATATTAGTTGTATTGTGGCATTTTCTTCTTCTGTTAGACAGAATTGCTCCCAATTACTAATGAGTTCTTCCATACTTTTCCCTCTCGAAATAGCCAAAGAGCCGATTAGAGCACTCTAAGCACTCTTACTAAACAATTTTATGTGAGTTCCAAATTTACCCAATTTTTTCAAATGGAATGCAGAGACTTACATATCCTAAGACTATAAATATCATTTCTCATAATTAAATTATGTTTCTTCTTGTTATCAAATAAACCCTAACGATGATTTGTCGTGTTTTTTATCAGATTATAATACATATATATAGTTGCATTTTATTCATAGTTAATATTATTTTGATTGATTATTTAGATAATTTTAGAAGTAAGATATGTTAAATAATTACTGCTTTGGATATCAATCATAAATTGTTATTTTTTTCCATAACATAACTATAAATACATCTAACAAGTATAATTTTGTATTTTAAAATATGAAACAGATTAATATTATCTAACTAGTTAAATGGCCATATCAAGATTGAGATATTTGATCTCTTCAATAAAATGGATCAATTAAGGTTGGACCATATAATTGTTTATTTTTATTTTTTAAAACAAATATTCATTATAAAATAAATCAATAGGTACAAAATTTCTCTTGAAAAATACTTCTGTTTATCGCTCGAGGTGACATGTGAGGTCCATCTTACATCCAAATTTGCTCTTCTATCTTCAGAAGACAAGACAAATTTAGCTAGCAGATGAGCAGCTTTATTTCCTTCTCTAGGAATATACTAATTTTCTACTTAATTCTTCATCTAAAAGACAACCTTATATCATCTATAAGTTGCCCATATAAAGATCCATTCTCATCATTACTGTTGACATCATTAACAATGGATTGTGCATCCCCTTCAAATACTAATTGGTGAAACCAATTTCAGAACAAAATCCCATGGCTATCCAAAGTGCCTTGATCTTGACCAACAAAGGTTGTGACACAAATCTTTGATTCATACACAATGTTGCATAATCTCTTGTTTCTTTAATTTACTAACCATATCCTCCAAATCTTAAAAAAATTCTTCCTCCCTACAAGTCCATTTATGGACAGGACTTGAGAAATCAGCCCGTATATCTGTTCCAGCAGTACAACTCCATAATTAATTTGTCTTTAGCACCCATCTTGCTTATAGGTATACTAGATACCACTTTTGCCTCTTTTTCATACAAAACTTTCCTTATAAGATTTTCATTCTAGCAGCCTCTTTCTACCTCTATAAGCTCTTTAACATTTGAGTCGCTATTAAGAAACATCACTGGGGAATATATACTGAAAGTTGAAGGAGTAGGCAGCTATCTATCCCCCCAAATTTTGATTTCATGACCATTTTCAACTTTCCATTTTGATCCATTAACTCCTATATACTCCTCCATATCAATGAAAGACCACCTCCTAGTTTAGCCTCCAACAATTTACCATGTTTGTAATATTTTTCCTTCAATATCTTGGCTACGAGCAAGGTAGGTTTGGTCAATAATCTCGAGCAATGTTTGGCAAGCATAGCCTATTAAAGCTTTCAATGTTCCTGAAGCCCAGCCCTCCATCATTGCACGACATGATGCCAATCTCATCCATGAATCTAAACCGCTATGTCTAACATGTACTCCACCTTGGTTAGGTCTAAATAAACTAATTTATAATACACTTAAAACTATTGAGGGTGAAACGACTTAGGGTTTACTCCTCCACAAAAAATTTCAGAATTAAACAAAAATTATTTTTTAAGGTTTTTTTTATGAGGTAGACTATATAAAATTAATTTTTCCCTTTAAAAATTATTTTTTTGCCACTCTAAAACAAGGTTTTATGATTCTGCCCATTCTTATATCCTTCCTAAGATTATCCATATTGGTATAGTCAAAGTTTTATGCATTTTTTTATAGCTAATATGCATTTGAGCTTATTTGTTCAAAACTTAACCCCACGTTAGATTAGTCATAATGAGATATTAGATCACTCCGTCAATTCATCTAATGGTAGGCCAATCAGAGCATAACATGTGGCACATTTAGGGTGTGGTTAGTTGTTGGGGTGAGCTCAACTCATTCCAAATTACTTATTTATGAGACCAACTACTTTTTGAATTTCTCATAAAAAAAGATAAACTCATCTTAACCTACTTCATACATTCAAACACATCTTAATGGGATCTATAAAATACTACTATGCACAAATCAACTCACATCATCTGATATCACATCAGCATCCAAATGCAACCTTATCAAAAAATACAAAATTAAAAAAAAAACCTAAAAATAGATTAAACAGTTATAAAAACATATAAAACATTAAAAATCAAGACGAGTATTTCAAAAAGTGCCAATATTATTTAGAAAATTTGAAAATATTTTAATAAGCTTAAAATAACAAAATGATAAAGAAAAACGGGACTTAAAAAGAATTAATATAAAAAAGTGTTGAAATAAACAAATTAAGACTACAAATTTTTCATAGTTAATTTAGAAAATGATAAAAATTAAAAAAACTTATAATTTCCAAATTATAAGATTATATTGAAACAAATAAGAATATGAATATAAAATTATTCACATTTATAAGAAATTTTGGAAAATGAATAATTAAAAACTGAAAAACATAAAAAAAAAGTTAAAAATTTTGAAAAAAAAATATGGAGGTAGGGGATAATTTTCTTCAATTATTTTTCAAATTGAAGGAGATAATGATGGGAAGATGTCTTTGTAGGATCCCATGGGAGTCATTCCTTTCCTATTTTGCAAGAAATGTCTCATCAACATACCCTTTAGGAGTTTGTGAGCCTAATTGGACAATTTATAGTATTGAGAACTTTTATGTGTTAGAATGGTGTTGCCACATCCACAAATGAATTACACAAAAATAACTCACAAATTAATATGATTTCATTTGATTCGTTAGATCTACTTTATCTGATAAACCATATCAAGCCACATCACTATATGTGATTACTTTTGTGTAATCTCTTTGTAACTAAAGCATTTTCCATTTGGAAAACTCTCAATCTTAAGATAATGATGGACTTAATAGATATCAATTACTGATAGCTTTGATTTACCATCGATCGAGTGGAATTCTACATGGTCAATGCTAGGGATGTTGATCATAATAGAATACATATATAGTGATTTCCATTAGAGACATATCTATCACCTTGAGTTTAATGAAATTGATCATCTAAGTCTAGGGCATGCATCATAATTTTGGTAGCAAATATTAATATTTTCTCCCTTTGTAGAAATATTTATAGATGGCCATGTTCTTAAATTAGAGATGCAAAGGTTAAAGTTATAATTTGCAACAAATTATTTGATAGATGAATATTCATAGGAGATTTATTTGCATGCTTTAGTGAGATAGGTAATCCTTTTGGCCGAGGTTATGAGATAAACAAATATTTGAATTAATTAGGATTTAGGTTTGTGTCTTATTTAATTTGTTTCTAATGGGCAGAAATTTTCTGGTAAAAGCCGAAGTAACAAAGGCCCATCTTTTGGGCCCAAAGACAAGGTTGCTCTTGAAACTAGCATACAATTAAAAACATATGGGAAAACCTCGCCATCCCAAGTATTGCTAAATATAGTTATGGATTATGCAAGCGATGTGCACTCTTTTTGAGAAAGGGTAAGGTCCACCATTAAAAACTTAATTTTTATGTGAGTTTTATATTTGTTTATTTTTTTCAGTGCATGATGCTTGCATACTCTATGTCTAGAAATATCATTTCTCATATAAAAATGCTAACCAAAAAGTGCTCGCACAGGAATGAGTCTTCATCTACGAAAGTGCTTGTACATGATCAAGTCTACATCCTTGAAAGTGCTTGCCAGAATGGTACTCTCACAGGAGGGGGTCCTCATCATGGGATGCTTGTCCAAAAGGAGTACATACCCAAGGGACGGTGCATGTAGGAAAGTGCTCGCCATTCCCCCTTAAACAAGGATTGTAAATCATCAACGGCACGAGGAAAAGTTAGTGAGATCAAATTAAAGAACAATTGATTTATATGGGATGAGATCGACCGTTGAGAAATAAGCAATTAATGTGAAAGTGACCTAACAGCTCATTGAATAAATGAATACATAAAAGCTTATAAGTATTAAATGAGGCACGTACTTGCTTGTGGAAGCCATTTATTAGACCAAACATTGAAGGAGGTAGGTTGTGGAAGCTATTTATCATACCAAATCTTAGCTCTTTCTCTATTTTCAATTCTCCAAAAAACTGCAAACAAAGGTCTGGTCTTTACCCAACTTGGCTTGGTGGAAATCCCCTTCTAGAAAGTATGTATGAGTGAGAACTCTTTGTAGCTAAGGATTGTGGATTTTGCACTAATCTCCAGCATTGCTAAGTTGAAGGTTTCTAAGTCTATGAAACCAAGACCTTTTGCTAATTTGGTGTTGTCCATTTGATGCCAATGGATCCAATGAATATTCCTTTCACTCGCTTTATGTCCCCCCCAATATTGCTGTATAATGTTTTTTTATCTCTAACAAGATAGATTTAGGGATTTTGAATACTCCCATGCATAATAGGTGGGAATAGCTTTTATCACATATTTGAATAATATTTCCTTTCTAGCTTGTGAAAAAAATTTAACCTTCCAATTGCTTATTCTTGATCTCACTTTATCCAAAATACTTCTGAAACAGCCTGATCATCAAGATCTTCCCACTAGAGCATGTAAACCAAGGTACCTCTCATAAGTCTGTGTTGAACTTATCCCAGCTCTCTATATGATAATTTCCTTTGTTTCTTCCCTTGTGTTCTTGTTGAAAAATATTGAGGTTTTTTTTCTTTTTTCTTTTTTTTTCGGTTAAGCCTTTGACATGATGTCTGCTCATAGGTATCCAAGAGACTTAATAATTTGCTCTATTCTAAAGAGTTAGCCGTGCATAAAAGAAAATCTTTAGCAAAGAAAATATGATTTATGTGAATTTGACGTTGGGCTAAAGGAACACCTATTAATATGAGGCTTTTTGCTTGGTTAAGAAGGTTACCAAGAGCTTCAGCACATAGACTAAATAGATAAGTGAGAGATGATCACGTTGTCTAATGCCTCTACTTGGGGTGAATGTTTTTCGAGAGTCCCATTTATGATCAGGGAGTAAGATACTGTGCAAACACATCTTGTAATCATCTCAATCCACCTACAACCAAATTCCTTCTTTGCCATGACAACTTTTAAAAAAAACCACTCAATCTTATCATAAGCCTTGTTCATATATAATTTCAAAGCCATGAGCACATCCTTTTATTTCATTTTGGCTTTTCATGGTATGCATGGATTTATAGAGCCAGCAAAAATCCGAAAATCCAACTTTGACTCTAACTCAGCACCAACTCTAGAGTCAAAGTTGGAGTCTTTTTCACCAAAAAAGTCAGAGTGAGAGGTAGTGATGTATTAACTCTGACTTCAATATTGCACATATTTTATAAATCTATATGTATTTTTTATATATTAATCATATATATTTTATATAATTATAACTTATATAGTTAGTTAAATATTTCAATAATATACTAGTATGAGTAAATTATTAAAAATTACTTATACTGTAATATAAATAGACTAAATTGACTAATTATAATTTAGCATATGTAAATACCAACATTGGTATAATATTACATTGTGTTTTATTGTATTGTTATTTTATTGCTATATTATTTTATGATAAATTTCATGATGAATTATTATTATGCTCATAGTGTTGGTTTTTGTGATCTTTATGATTTAAAATGTCTAGAATGAATTATATCATTTAATGGATAATTTAAATGAGCTTAAAAGAAAACAACAATTAATGAAACAAGATTATGATTTAATGATGACTAAATATCATGTATTTCAAAGTAAACAAGCAGTAATAGAGGAATGGGAAGATCATTACGACTTTCTAAGAACAGAAATTAAAAGTATAAGAAATCATCTAAGTATTCTTACTTTATAAAAAAAAAAAAAATCACTGATACAGATTTTTAATAAAGATAACCTATATAAAAGAAAATGAAGTATATTGAGAGTCTTGTTTTGATAAGCCATGAAAATCCGTTGATCAGCCAATTCATGCGAGAAAGCTTCAAGGGTGGTCCTGATGGTGTTCCCTCAAGATCTTGATCTACTTATTTCTCTTTGAATATAGGAAATCTTTGTTTTAAAAACCCGTCTCAATGACTTCTTTATTTAAATAAGATGAAACTACTAGTATACTTGTAAAATCTGAATATGATAATATCAACCAAGAAGACTATAGTATAATAGATATAGAAAGAAATTTATAAGATTTGACAATTCCTAATATTCCAAAAAATCAAATATACAAAGAATCTATTTTTTCTTCTAAATTATCATTTCTTACTAATTATACTATTAAAATGGTAGAATAAACTATTAGTTTAAATAATGATTATGAATCATTACAATTATTAACAAAAGAGGCTACTAAACATTATAAGAAACATAAATATTCTTTCATATATATTGGATTAGTAAAAGTGGCTATAAAACCACTAACCAGAAATGGATTAAATTTCTCAGTATTATTCTGTCTAAGAGACAGAAGACACTATAATTTTTATAATTCATTACTTGGTATGGTAGAATCTAGCCTGTTTCAAGAGCCAGTTTATTTCAATTGTTATCTTAATTATTCACTTTCATTAGTTGATGCTAATATTTTACATACTTTAATATTAAATATTAAAACAAATGATCACATCTTTTAACTGTAGTATATAGAATCCATTATAAACTAATGAAAACAACATTATAGCCAAAAGGTCTTATCACCTGTCCAAAAGGCTATACATTATTATTACAATCTAGCACATCAAATTCTAGCATACAAATTCCTCTTGGAATTAAATTACTCTCCCTAATGAATGGTAGTTAGAAAATATTATTCCATTACATAAAATAGAAAACAAGTCTAAAAATAATCTAGATTCCCTAGATAAAAAAATAGATGAAATAGTCTAAATTGCCTTTCAACCTTTTAGAAGATCATTATCACAGTCACATTATTCTTCACCGGCATCCTCTAGTTATCATACACCCAGATCTATTCTTACCAATTTCTATGAATAGATCTCATCATTTTGACACTAGATCTTAAAATTTGGACACTCAGATTAGGAGAGTTATTCCTAAAAATATTATTGATTTATCAATATATACTGTTAATCATCCTGATATAGTATTTACCTCTCATAATCCCCAACAAATAAAAGAACCTTCTTCTCCAACATATTCATAAGTAGTTGGAGATTATGCCCAAATATTTACCTTGAGTAAAGAAAAATTTAGAATTAATAAAGAATATCTTAAACAAGATTATATGAAAGAAGAAAATAAATAAAAGATTAGCATTTTTCTCAACTTTCACAAAAATAGAAAGAGATTATATTAAAAAATATATTATGAGTACTTGGAAAGTATACAAATTAACATACCTTTCTTTACATAGTTAGAAATATATAAATCAAATCAATTATCAATCATAAATAGGACTAATGATCAATGGATTAAGGAAGATAATAATCAAATCATTTATGAAGAATATTCCCCTTTATGAAACTATTAAGTATAACCAAAGAAGTAGTCAAATATTAGCCTCACCAATAAAGAAATATAATTCTACAACATAAATTAAAAATACTGATAATATAATCCAACAAAATAATTATACCATATTTAAAAACTATGAGTAAACAATTAGAAGAATTGAAACCCAAATATCTCTTATTAATCCTACTATTAAAGAAATAAAAGAAACCCCTTTATTTATTCCTCATGAAATCTCATCTCACCTAAAACCCAATTTTTTTTAAAATCAAATATGATTTATTAGAACAAATTTCTAATAAATTAGAAAAATTAAATATTACTGATACTGCATCTACTTTAAAAAAATCGTATATTAATGTATTAAATAAGACAAACTCAGTACCTGATTTATTTGATTCTGAAATTAGTAACATTGAAAATCAATTTAAAAATCTAGATTTACAATTAAATAAAATTAGTGGTTATCATGTTTATAGTTTCTCTGCTAGAAACTCTAAATATCATGTTTCTATTACTCGTAATTGGTATCCGAGGCCTACTCCACTGGATATGCAATTCGAAGAAAGGGAACATATAGTAAGATCTGCTTTTCATCAGATGTATTATATGAATGAAATATAGATGAATTATTTGAATATTAAATATTAAATCATTTTCAGGAAATGATTATGATTGCTAATGTTTATAAAAGAAATGGAAAAACAGATCATCAAGTAGCTCATATTATTGTAACAGGTTCTACTAGCCAATTAAAAGGCTGATGAGATCATTATCTTTCATAAGAACAAAGATTAAAAATATTATCTCAATATAAATATGATGAAAATATGCAAATTATTAAAACAGAAAATGGTCAACTATTAGAAGATACTGTTAACACTTTGATATTTATATTAACCAAACATTTTGTTATGATCTTATTCAATTCAAAGAAAGAACTAATGATTTGTTAATTAATTTAAGATATTCTCAATTATCTAATTTTCGTAAGTATAAAGATGTATTTCTAACTAAAGTTATGATAAAAAATAACTGTCAACAACCATATTGGAAGGAAAAGTTCATAGCAGGACTTCTATATTACTTCACCCAAAAGGTACAAGAATCATTGGTAAAACCTAATGGTACTATTGATTTTATTAATTTCACATATGGTGATATAATAACTCTTATTAATAATACTTGTTTAATTATGTGTAATGATCTAATATTAAAAAAGGAAATGGATAAAGAAAAAAAATTGCTAAGAAAGAATTAGGTACCTTTTGTGAACAGTTTGGATATACTTCATAATTGACTCCCTCTAGAAGACATAAAAAGGGAAAAAAATTTATAAGAATTATTCTAACAAAAAATGAAAATATAAAAAGAAAAAAGATAAAAAAAAAATATAATAAACCTATTAAAAATATAAAAAAGTATAATTAAAAGAAAAACAAATTGTTTGTTATAAATGCAGAAAAGTTGGACATTACAAGTCAAATTGTAAGGTTAAATAAAAAGATTAATGAATTAAATATACCTGAAACATTAAAAAAAATTATTAAATATTTTTATAATTCCTTTAAGTGAAGAAGAAGAAAGTTCTTCGGAAAAAGAAATTTATCAATTAAAAAAATAAGTCGATCTCCCAGAATAATCTTCTGATACTAAATCAGAGAAAGATGAGGTACATATTTATAATTGCTTAAATTAGAATAATTGTATTTGTAATAAAACCATTAATGTTCTCTCAAAATATGAAGATATTATATTATATTTAATTTATAAAATTAATGATCCACAAGAAAGAAAAGATTATTCAACAAAATTAAAAGATACTTTCATTAATCATACTACTTCAACAATACCATCATATAATTTTTCAAAAATAGTAAATAAATTTAAAACAGAAACACAAAAAATTACATTACAAGACTTACAGCAAAAGAGTAATGAAATAAAATAAGAAATTAGAAATTAGAAATATTCTAATATTAAATTTAAAGTTTCAAATGTACAATTATTATAAAAAATCATATTATTAAAAATAGATAAAAAAAATATTAATACTCTTGATAAAGAACAAGGAGAATGTTCAATAATAGTGATTAAAGATGAAACAGATAATTTTATTAATATCCGTGACAAAATAAATTTCCAAAAATGATATACTGAAGCAACAACGTCTATTAATTAAGAATTTTCTTTTACAACAATTGCCCTATTAGACATAGACGTAGATTTAAAGTGAATACAAGAAGGGTTAATACTTTCTAAATATTAAAAAAAAAATTATTTCAAACTAATAGAACAAAATTAAATATAAGTTATAAATTATCTAATGCACATATTTGTCATAGTGAAATTTGTTTTAAAACAATATTTATTTTAGTAAAATATATTAACACCAAAATAATATTGGGAAATCCATTTCTTACCTTATTTTATCACTTCTCTGTAACAGGAGAAGAACTCTCAAATTATGACGCACAGATCATTATATGATTGTAGAAGATTATTGTTATTTTAGTTATTCGACATGGCAGATTAAAGATGTCAGAATCATTATTTTTTCAAAGGATAAAGACAAATAACTTCATCTAGTATCAAGATTATTGTCTACCGTTCTTAAGATTATTGTTCAAAAGTCAAGACAAGAAAATACTATTCAAGAATAGGACAAGGAACTTTGTACAATTTTGATATTCACTTGATGAAGGAAAACAAGTGACCAATAGGACAAAAGACTTTGTCCATATTTGAAATCCATTGAACACCATCCATTATTTGTTGCCAAAGAAAAAGAAGATATCAGAAAAGAAGATGTTAAGTGGAACATATTATTAGTTTTTACTGTGTTAGTGTCAGACGACACGTATGATTAGTCTTTACTGTATTAATTAGGGCTATACAAAAAACCGAGAAACCGGCCGGAACCGATCAGATCGGCCGCCGGAGATGGGAACCGGCCGAAACCGGAAGAAAACCGGTCGGCCAGCGGTAGGATTTAAGCTAAACCGATGACGGTCGGTTCGGTTCGCGGCCGACGTCAGCGGTTCTATATATTTTTTCAAATATACTTGCATGAAACGACGCCGTTTCACTTCAATAAGTGGAACGACGTCGTTTTTGGGATGGAGTGTGTAAATCAAAACCACCAAATGGTGCCGTTTTGATTTAGGGTAAATACCCTCTCTTCGTGTTTTCCTCTTCGTTCTCTTTGTGTTTTCCTCTCTCTCTCTCTCTCTCTCTCCCTCAAGCGGCGCAGCCATGGCCCGTTGCCACTACCAACCTCTCCCTTCCAGCGATGGCCAACCTCTCCAGCAACCCTTCCAGCGACGGCGCATCGGCACTTCCAGCTGTTCCAACGGCACTTCCAGCGGCCAATCTCTCTGTCTCTCTCGGTTCCTCCTCTCTGTCTCTGTCTCTGTCTCTCTCTCTCCACTTCCAGCGGCACCATCACAGATCTACATTGTGATATATTGTATAATGTATTTGTAATTTTGTTTTGTGATTTTTTCAATCAAAGTTTACTTCTATTTTTTTTTTTTGGATTGTATTTGCTGTTTGGAAAGCCTTGGTTTATGGATTGTGAAATGCAATTGAGTGATGAGAAACCGATTCCCAAACCGCAAAACCGATCGATGCCGACCGATCGAACTCCGGCCGGTTCCCTTTCTCCCTGTGATCGGTTTCGGTCGAGATAGATGTAGATTTTAGGTGTCGGTGGAGTTTCGGTTTTGGACTGAAACCGTATCGATGGCATCGGTTTACACCCCTAGTATTAATGTCAGGCAACACATATTATTGATCTATACTGTGCAAGTGTTTATAAAAGGAGGATCTGTAAACTAGGAAAGGCATTCAAAATCTCTCATCTGAAGTCATTCATTTTCTTGACTTTCTCACTTCCAAAATACTCTCTCTTGTAAACTTTTTTTTTTCATGTCTTTTGCTTCCAATTTTCCTGAGAATTAATCTCATTGTAAGTATAATATCTTTAATGAAACTAAAATTTTCATATATGATTTCTGTCTTTTATTTTTATTCATGCGAATGGCTGGTTATACAGTCTATTATTACTGACTTCTATTATTTATTATATATCTATTATATAATACCTGGGATACGTATTTGGTATTAAAGTCATTGGCAATTATATTGGTATAATATAATAACATGTAATGCTAATGCATAATAACTAAAGTATAATAACATGTACTAGTAATGTATAATAATCATTATGTAGTAACATGTAATACTAATATATAAACATTAATATATAGTAACATATAATACTAATATATAATAACATTAATTTTTACAATGATTTATTTTTTCAATTTTGGTTATGTTTTAATAAAATTAAAATTTGAAAAAATATTTTTAAAAAAAAATGAAATTTGGAAGCACAAATCTAATTAGTGAGAGCCCAAAATTGTTAAATTGAAATTTTAAATTGGTTAAAACCAATAAAAAAGCCCAAATCTGACTCAAGGTGGAGTCGGAGCCGGATCAGAGGCTATGCGAATCGGAATCTAAGTCAGAGGTAAGGTACTCTGACTCTGACATTGTCGGTGCTCAGCACTATGGATTCATATGCAACAATAATATTATCTATGATTAACCTTTCACGCACAATAGCAGTTTGAGTAGTGGAAATGATCAATGGGAGGATGGTCTTCAATTTGTTAGCCAAAATTTTAACAATAATATTGTAAATTACATTGCATAGGCTAATTAATCTAAACTCAAAAACTTTGGTTGGGTTTGTAGCCTTGGGAATTACGGCAATTTGGGTGGCATTAAGATCACTGGTCTACTGATTTGTTTTAAAAACTCTAATAACAGTATAACATACAACAGACCCTACTATATTCCAATGACTTTGATAGAAAGCAACCAGGAAACCATCAGGACCTGGCGAGCTTAAGGGACATCAGTCTACTTCTATGGCAGTGAATTCTTGAAGTAATTGAGCATTCATCTCTTTTGTAACAATAATCACCAAGGATTGAAGGCACTCCTCTATTCTTGCAAGTTGAGAGGTTGTAAGTGACTGCTGGAAGTAGCTTTGGAACATGAGATTGATTTCCTCTAGTGTGTTTGCTCAGTTCCCTTCCCCATCTAAAATCCTTTTGATAGTATTGGTCTTTCTCCTCTGATTTGCACACATGAAAAAATTTTATATTCTTGTCTCCTTCACTTAGCCATTTTTGTTTGACTCTTTGCTTCCATTTAAGATCTTCTTCTTCGAGCAAACTATCCAACTCCTTTTTCAAGGCTTTGATTCTCACTGTGCAACCACCTACATTAGCGTCTTGAAATAATTTGATTTGAGAGTAATTTGCATTAATAATGTGACACCCCGTTTTTACATGTACTTTCACTGAAAGAATATTTTAATTTAATTAATATAATAGTTCTTGTATTTTAAATAATCAGATTTTAATTGGATTTTATTTGCTGTTGAGTTTAAATTGTTGTTTAATTTATTTTAGCTTGTTTTTGGATTTAAAATTTAATAGTTAGTTTTCACTAGTTATTTAATATACTTTAGCTTTATGTTGTGTTTAAAATATTTTCTTGGTTTTTATTGCTTTTAAAGTTAATTTCGTTGGATCAGTTGTTGGACTCCAGAAGTGAGGATTGGACCTCATTTCTTTTCCTTCATATTTGCTTCTCTCTTTTTCCTTTTTCCTTCTTCTCTTTTTTCTTTCTTTCTTTTTCTTTCTTTTTTTTTTCTTTCTTTTTCTCTTCCCCCGTGTGATTTCCCTTCCTCCCCGTGCTTCTTCTTCTTCTCTCTCTCTCCTCACCCACGCCGTCCAGCCCTCCACCCCCAGCCCACCGCCGGATGGTGGTTTGCCTCTGGATTACTGTTTTCCAAGAATTAGTTGATTTGGCCACTTTTGCAGAGCGTGAGGTTAGTTTGAGCGTGGGCTCCCCTCCAGGTCAGAATAGGCTGAATGTTGATGGTGAAGGAAGCAGTTCTGGATCACCACAAAAGTTTATACAGAGGATAGGAATCCAATCGATGACAACCTCCGGTGTGCGTATGGGAGGCCGAATTCCGGTTTGTGGCAGATGTAATAGAGCTCACGGAGCCGAGTGTCGTTTGGGTAGGAACCAATATTTCGAATGCGGTCAGACGGGGCACTTTGCTCGTGAGTGTCCTAGTCGAGTTCAAGGAAACTGTGGAGGTCGACGTGGTGGTAGAACTAACCAGAGGCAATTAGTTCGGGCTCGAATGTACGCAGTGACTCCTGGTACCGTTGGAGGCGGGGTTCCGGAGGCTCAGGATGCTTGAGTTATGGCAGGTATGGAACTAACCTAATCTTTCTTGATGAATACCTGGTATGATTTTCTCTAGTATAATCTGAGTTGTATCCTGCTTGGCGCTGGTGTTTGATCTCGCAAATTTCGAGGACGAAATTTATTTTAAGGGGGGAGGATGTGACACCCCATTTTTACGTGTATTTTCACTGAAAGAATACTTTAATTTAATTAATATAATAGTTTTTGTATTTTAAATAATCAGATTTTAATTGGATTTTATTTGCTGTTGAGTTTAAATTGCTGTTTAATTTATTTTAGCTTGTTTTTGGATTTAAAATTTAATAGTTAATTTTCACTAGTTATTTAATATACTTTAGTTTTATGTTGTGTTTAAAATATTTTCTTGGCTTTTATTGCTTTTAAAGTTAATTTCGTTGGATCAGTTGTTGGACTCTAGAAGTGAGGATTGGACCTCATTTCTTTTCCTTCATCTTTTCTTTTCTCTTTTTCCTTTTTCATTCTTCTCTTTTTTCTTTCTTTTTCTTTCTTTTTCTCTTCCCCCGTGCGATTTCCCTTCCTCCCCGTGCTTCTTCTTCTTCTCTCTCTCCTCACCCACGCCGTCTAGCCCTCCACCCCCAGCCCACCGCCGTCCGGCCGGCGTGGCAGACACAGCCACCGGCGATAGAACCCCCTCCGGCCAGTGAACACCCCCACCAAAAATCTCCCCCATCCGGCCAGCCGTTAGCCACCTACAGCCCATTTAAGCTGCACGGTTTTGAGCCGTTTCCTGCGCCGTCGCACCACCTCCGGCCACCACCTCTTCACCACTTCTTCCCCCACCTCTTGCCGACGTAACTCACCTAATTTCGGCCCCGATCTGTTGCCGGAGTAGCTCCCACGAGCTCAACTCCGATTTTTCCTTTTTCCGCTTCCACTGCCGTTTCCACCGCCACCCACGGCTAAAGCTCACTTCCCTTAACTTCATAAACACCTCTAGGCCATTCCCTATAAATCCCGAGCTTTGGTTTGTCCCCGTTCAAAAGTGGGTATTTTATAACCCACGGCTACAGTGCATTTGCACTGTTACGTTACTTTTCCTTCACCGTTTTCTGCGTGCCGATCCATTGAAAATTAATATATAGGGCCGTAAGTATTTTTCAAACTTCGTTTTAGATTTAAATGTATTATTGCCTTTACAATAATTAGTTGTCATCTGGTTGGTTATTCCGGACTGAGTCCGAGGACTCGAGGGTCGGTTGGATTCGATGAAGGAGTTGTTTGTTTGATTGTTATCGATGTTTGGAATATGTTGGTGCATTTGTATAATTTTATTTGCATTACATTGTGCACGCATATGCATGTGTTATTTATTGAAAACTGGGTTTTCGAGTGAGGTATGGTTTTATTGGTAAACGTGAACGTGTGGATTGATTGGTTTGATTCAGAGGCACGTGTAGGATGGTGGTGAGCAGGGATGGTGGTAGAGTCCCGCCTACGATTCCCGCTTACGGTGCACGCGGCGTAGGGATGGTGGTGGAGTCCTGCCTGTGATTCCCACGTACGGTGCACGCGTAGGGATGGTGGTAGAGTCCCGCCTGCGATTCCCGCCTACAGTGCTCTGATGGTTTGGTTAATGGGCCATTTTTTGGGAAAATGGCGAGACTGGTTTTTGGGTCATTATCTGGGATAATGGCGATGATATGTTTAAGGGTAATGTTTTTGGGCCAAATGGGATTTTGGCGTGGTGGAAAAAATGTGTTTTATGGGACATGTGCATTGGGCATACTTCATGCATATTGTTTTGGTTGTAATATGTTTTTATCTTGCGTTGTTTGGATTATTACTTACCTGCGGCACCATTTTTGGTACCGTAGATTTTGGTGCAGATGTAGAGGAGGAGGAGGCTGAGCCCGAGGAGGCGGCTCCGCCGGAGGAGTAGTTTGGATGGCTTTTATATATTATATTTGTTGTTGTTTGTATTGGTATGTATTTGTATTTGAGATGTTGAACTTGTAATATTTTATTTACGCTTGTTTTAAGCTGGTTTGTAATTAAACAAAAATTCTGGTACTTAGTTATATGGCTTTTCTATCCGCTGCGTGTTTTTATTTGACACATATTGCATGTGCACACACTTTTGGCACTTGGCGATGGGATGTGTGATCCGTGTTGTCATCATCCCGACGTCTCGATTTCCACATGGTCGTACGTGGGAGTTGGAGGCGTCACAAATAAGACCCTTTTAGTTTTTGAATGTTGCCTTACTCCAACCCATAAGACTTTCCATGCATCTTTTTAAACCATTTGTTGCAAGAAAAAGATGGCTTTGTGTGCAATTCCAAGCATTACTAATAACAACAATGCATTCATCATTTTAAAACTATTTCCCAATTTTTGTAACCAACAAAAGCAACCTAAAATCTTATTTCCCATACTGTGCAACCAACAATAGCAAGATGAACGATTATCTAAAATTATTCTCAACATAAAAAATTATACCCAATGTTTGCAAAACGATAAAAAAAAAAAAAAAAACTCCTATCGCTTCCCTCACATTGCTCTTCCTTTTTGAGCCAAAAAGATGACGAGCTTCGCCTTCGCCCATGGATTGGGATAGAGGAGCAACACAAACATGTTCATAAGCATCACCAGGCTTCTGCCCACCAAATGTTCATACAATCACTAGCTCCAGAAGTCAACATCAACGACGAAGTCTCTGTGGCTTTGCTGCTTCTATTTGAAAATGGAGAGTGAGGGAGAGAGTTTGAAAAAAGGAGGGCAAGGCAGACTAGGGTGCAAGGTAATGAAAAGCAAGAAAAAAAACAAAACAACAAAACTAATGTGACACGTTAGTTTATGGAAACTTTTGTGTGGGATTTATTTGTGTCTCTAATAGTTTTCTTGAAGATTTTGCTAGGAGGTTGATGAGTGTACAAAAGTGCACTCTAAATTTCCTATTATTGAACTAAAATGCTAAAATGTGAATAGAAATCATAAAAATTAATATGTATTCTTGAATTGAGTTTTTATTTACTTAGAGATACTCATAAGCAGATTTTTATATTTAATTTCAGAATCTATAAAAGAGCAAGTCAAAACATAGTCAAATTCAAAAGAAGACTTTCATGGAGTTTGAGAGCAATTTGGATCAAGAAAAAAAAAAGAAAAAAAATCACAAAGAGAAACCGCAAGAAGTCCAAGTTCAAAATTTGCTAGGAGACAGCATAGACATACTTTAGCATTTTGATTGTAACTTTCTACTCACATATTGGATTGATGCTATTCTTAATTTGTTAGAAAGCTATATTAAAAGGCTTCAAATTTGTGTCTTATAAGGATTTCTAAATTCAGACTCTTAAAGCATGTACAGGACTATCAAACTGAGTCCTAAAAGTTAGGCTATTTTTCAGAAGAGAATCAGGAAAACATTAGGGTTTCTTTTCTATCATATAAGCATAGAATTGGCACGAAATTGAGGAGAGGAGAGAAGAGGCACAAGAGGCAGATCTAGATTTGAATAGAGGAGAAAATCATTTTTATTTTTGTACTTATTAAGTTCTCCCATAGAGAACTAATTCTAGGGTAAAATCTAGAATAGAGATTGATTGGTGAAAATATTTCGAAGAAAATATTTTTTGTTCGAACAAAAAGTTGGTAATTGACGTTAGTTCGAAAAAAAATATTAACTGTTCGAACAAACAATCTATTGACCGAAAATCGTCTGTTCGAACGAATTTTTAGAAATGAAGTTATTTGAATGAGTATTTAATTGTTTGAACGAACGAAAGGATTGTATTTCCATGTAAGTTCGAATGGGTATATTTTTGTTCGAATGGGTATATTTTTGTTCGAATGGATATGTTTTTGTTCGAATGTATGCATAAATGGTAATTTAGCATTCGAACGGCATTGATCAAACAAAATGAAATTGATACTAATACAAATTGTAATCTGTATACATCAAATTGTAATCAATATACATCAATTGTTCAAATGTTTACAACCATCATAAATATTAAAGGCAATTTAAAAAGTCAAATGAATTATGATGGTGGTGGTTGTGGTGGCATAGGGTTTTGGGACATCATTAATTGAAATTGTTCAAACATTTTTTGGTTATTTAATTGTAGCCTCTCTTCTAATCTTGCTTCTAATTCTGCTGCTTGATCTAATCGGGTCAGCAACTCTTTTTCCTTCGATCTCAATCGTTCTATCTCAAGTGCAGCTTCCTCTAATTTTTTAGTCTTGTCGTCATTCGATCTAACTTTAGAAGAGGATGAAGATGTTGAGAATGGCTTCACGCAACGTCCTAAGCCCCCTCAAATATCCAGAACGTGATCCAAGAACTTGAGAAAAGATTTGAGCATCGTTGACAGATGATTCATAAGATGGATCCGCAACAGTGTCTCTAAGAGATATCATCTTGTCCTGGAAAAAGAAAACATTAAAATTAGTATATGTAGCAAAAATATATTTAGACAATGAAATTAAATAAACTTAAACTTACATAATTTGCCTTTGCTTCAGGATTGCTCCAAACACCATCACGATTTTTATGTGCTTTAGCATACAATTGGGTCAGATCATAACCAGTAGGATTTTCTTCTTACTGCAAAATGAAAATTAATATCATAATTTATACGAAAAAAGTGTATATATTAAATATTTAATGGAGACAATAAGAACTAACCATTTTTTTTGACAAGCGATGAAAAGATCGAGAACCCACGTGATGGTGTATCATTAAATTTGATCTATTTGCTTTATTCACTGTACTTCGTTTCTAAAAAAAAGTATTATAATTTTTACATTTTATACATCTATAATTATAAATTATTAAAAAATAGATGGTAGCGAAATTACCTGATAAGCAGAATCTTCAAATAGATCACATACTTTCTCCCATTCGTTTGGTGGCATTGCTTGGAATGGATTTTGACACGCCTCTATCGGAGTACTGAATTTATGATAGTGTGCATGACATCGACCTTTGTACCTCCGGAATGCATTCGACATCAGTTCCTCAATCGTTTGTCGATCCTCTCGTCGACCAAAATTTAGTTCAAACTCGTCATTCAAATAATTATAAACAATTAGTATAATTTCAAACATTCTCATTTAAATAAAAATGTTATACAAAGTAACTTATTACCAGACAACGATTTTTGATGTGGTCTTTCACATCTTGGGAGACTTTAGCCCAGGAGGATGTAGCCATCGGTGCATACGTGCGAGTAAGTGTACCAACATAAGAAGCAAGCCAAGCTGCTGAATCCCCAGAGCCACCGGTGTGATCATCAGATATATCAATTTTAATTCTACCCACTTTCCTTACTTTTTCTATGGAGACACCCCTCGTAATGCCTCTAACTCGGCGCTAGTTTACAACAGCTATATATACAAAAATTAAAGCATATATTTTAATTAAATTAATTTTATTTGAAAGATATACAGTGATAAAATACCTTATTCTGGTTCTAGTGACGGTGGCCCACCATTGTTGGTAGGTGAAGTACACGGAGATTCAGTAAGTGGTGGGGATGGCTCACGTGTTCTTTATCAAACATTCTCATTTAAATAAAAATGTTATACAAAGTAACTTATTACCAGACAACGATTTTTGATGTGGTCTTTCACATCTTGGGAGACTTTAGCCCAGGAGGATGTAGCCATCGGTGCATACGTGCGAGTAAGTGTACCAACATAAGAAGCAAGCCAAGCTGCCGAATCCCCAGAGCCACCGGTGTGATCATCAGATATATCAATTTTAATTCTACCCACTTTCCTTACTTTTTCTATGGAGACACCCCTCGTAATGCCTCTAACTCGGCGCTAGTTTACAACAGCTATATATACAAAAATTAAAGCATATATTTTAATTAAATTAATTTTATTTGAAAGATATACAGTGATAAAATACCTTATTCTGGTTCTAGTGACGGTGGCCCACCATTGTTGGTAGGTGAAGTACACGGAGATTCAGTAAGTGGTGGGGATGGCTCACGTGTTCTTTATCAAACATTCTCATTTAAATAAAAATGTTATACAAAGTAACTTATTACCAGACAACGATTTTTGATGTGGTCTTTCACATCTTGGGAGACTTTAGCCCAGGAGGATGTAGCCATCGGTGCATACGTGCGAGTAAGTGTACCAACATAAGAAGCAAGCCAAGCTGCCGAATCCCCAGAGCCACCGGTGTGATCATCAGATATATCAACTTTAATTTTACCCACTTTCCTTACTTTTTCTATGCAGACACCCCTCGTAATGCCTCTAACTCGGCGCTGGTTTACAACAGCTATATATACAAAAATTAAAGCATATATTTTAATTAAATTAATTTTATTTGAAAGATATACAGTGATAAAATACCTTGTTCTGGTTCTGGTGACGGTGGCCCACCATTGTTGGTAGGTGAAGTACACGGAGATTCAGTAAGTGGTGGGGATGGCTCACGTGTTCTTTTACGTTTAGGAGGCATATCTGTTTGAAATTATAATAAATTATTATTCGAACTAGATACATGAAATATTTTTATAAGAATTTTACCTACACAAATATCTGTTTGAAAATCATTCGGTATCAGTATTGCTGGACCAATCGCTCTCATCCTCAGTTGACACTTCAGTTGATTCATGTTCTTCCGACATGTCACCTTCCATTACTTCGGGTTGAACATCTTCTCTGCGCAATGGGACCATGTCATAATGGCTTAGATCAACAAATAGATTGATGTCTGATTCATTTTCTTGATATGCTTCTTCATGGTCTGGACTATCAACTTCTTCATGTGGTTTGTCTGCCTCTGGAATATAATCATATACATTTCTTGGCGCAAACTTCTCGACTATTCTCCATGGATTTCTGAACTCCAGATCATCTAAATAAAAAACTTGATTTGCTTGGCATGCGAGAACGAATGGATCGTCCTCATACCATTTGCGAGATGTATTGACACTTACAAAATATTCATCCTTACGCACTCCCAACCTAGGATTTGAGACATCCCACCAAGTACATTTAAATAACCAGACCATATATCCCCTCACATACTTTAATGCTATGATATCTTCCACAATTCCGTAAAAATCGATATTATCATCCCCATGACTTCCTTCGACAACAACCCCACAATTTTGAATTTTCCTATATCGTTCTCTGTCTGTTGTGTGAAATCTATATCCACGCACCAAACATCCTGAATATTGGATAGCCCGCTTAGACGGACCACATGCCAAAGCATATACTTCTGGTGAAATTTCACATGAATGGTCATTATATTTCGATACAACCCACATAAATAAAATAAGGATGAAATTTAAAACATAATCATATTTAAAATACTTGTGCATAATTTTTTCCCGAATAATACCGTATGTTCAAACCATGAGGCAAATTCTTCTTCGTGCATCTTTTCTACGTCAGTCACACCATTCGTGTGAAGTAGTTGTATATATTCGCTGCGTATGTTAATGTGAGTTATTAATTTGTATCAATACATACTAAAGTATTAGAAATGCATATAATACTATTGCCAAATTAGATGATCATCACTAACCTCAAATATTAGATGATCATCACTAATCTCAAATATTGTTCAATCTCTTCACAATTATTTAAGACATACCATCGAGCTCTTTCAAACTCTCGCCCACATAGGTCATAGCCCCCTTGTGCACCTATAGGACGTACTTTCTGGGAGAACACGGTAAATGTTGAGGAAACTTCCATTTGTCCACCTTCATAATTTCGATCCGGTCTCGTAAATCTAGTATCAACCCCATGAAAATACATTGAACAAAATGTATGCCACTCATTATGAATATATGACTCTGCGATCGATCCTTCCGGACGAGCCTTATTTCCCACAGATCGCTTAAGTTTTTCCAAAAACCGTTCAATAGGATACATCCATCTATACTGAACGGGGCCAACAACTAAAGCCTCACGAGGCAAATGCACAGCCAAATGAACCATTACATCAAAGAATGAAGGCGGGTACAAACTCTCCAATTTACACAATATCATTGCAATGTCAACTTCTATTTTAAATAAGGCATCAACTTTCAATGTTCTACTGCAAATATTTCTGAAAAAACGCCCTAATTCTGTAATAGCTGTACGAACATCTGGAGTAAGCTTTCCGCGCACACCAACTGGCAACAATCGCTGTAAAAATATATGGCAGTCGTGACTTTTTAGACCAGTTATCTTCCAATCATGAGGTCGGACACATCTTGACATGTTCGAAGCATAACCATCGGGTAATTTGATTGTCATGAACCAATCACAGAATTTCTTTCTCTCATCACTTGAAAGTGTATACCATCCAAGGGGCTTATAAGCTGATAACCCAGTATCTTGCAAATGCAACTCCGATCTGATTCCCAACTCTTTCAAATCTTTACGAGAGTTGACTGTATCTTTTGTTTTCCCTTGTATTGACATTAGGGTACCCAAAATATTCTCACATATATTTTTTTCAATGTGCATTACGTCTAGATTGTGACGCAGTGTTAATGTAGACCAGTATGGAAAATCAAAGAAAATACTTTTTTTGGTCCAATTCAATTCCACTGGTTGTCTTTTCCTCTTTCGGCATCTTGCATTCTTTCCAAATCTGTTGTCTGGAACATCAGTCAATTGAGTGAGAATATCACTACCAGAATACTTTGGCGGTGATGACCTATGATCAACCCTTCCATCAAACATTACTCTATTTGAACGCCATCTATGATCATGAGGTAGATATCGGCGATGTCCCATGAAACATAATTTCCGGTCATTCGTTAACCACTGAGACTGTGTATCTTTGTTACAAACAGGACAAGCCATTTTTCCCTTTGTGCTCCACCCAGACAAGTTCCCTTATGCTGGAAAATCATTTATTGTCCAAAGTACTGCAGCATGCATCTTGAATTCACGCTCAGCGGCCACATCATATGTAGTGACACCCTGTTCCCACAACTCTTTCAACTCTGCTATCATTGGTTGTAAATATACGTCTATTTTATTTCCTGGTGACCTTGGCCCTGGGATCAATAGAGTCATCATAAAATAAGGATCCTTCATACACTTCCATGGTGGCAAATTATAAGGCATTACTATGACAGGCCAGGTGCTATGAGAAGTGCTCATGTTGCCAAATGGATTAAATCCATCAGTTGCTAAACCAAGACGTACATTGCGAGGTTCTTCGGCAAACCATGGATACTGGTCATCAAATTTCTTCCATTGTAAGGAATCAGCAGGATGAGTGAGGAATTGATCATTTTGAACTCTTTGTGTGTGATGCCAAGTCATATCTTTCGCAGTCATCCGGGAAGTAAATAATCTTTGAAGTCGAGGAATAAGCGGAAAATGTCTTAGCACTTTATGGGGTACATTACGCTTATCTGATGTCCATCTTGACTCATGACACACCGGACATGATTCACATTCTGCATATTGCTTCCAGAAGAGAACACAATCATTCTTACATGCATGGATGATATTATAATCAAATCCTAACCCTCGCTTCAATTTCTTCGCTTCATAAAAATTTCGAGGTACTACGTTATCCTCTGGCAGAGCCTCTTTAAATAATTCAAGCAGCATATCGATAGCCTTTGCAGAAATACGACAAATAGATTTAATATGTAGCAACCTGACAGTGAAGGACAACTTGCTATGACGGGTGCACCCTTCGTACAATGGATGTTGTGCATCCTCCCACAATGCCTTAAAGTCTTCATTTCCCTCAAATGACTGGGTAGATGTTCCCTCTCCAACCCTAGCACCAAATATGCCTGCGCCAAGATCCCCTAACATTTCAGTCATATCTTCTCCATTATCATAACTATCATCAGAAACATCAACATTTATGTCATCCGTGTCGATCTCGTTACATTCATCCATCTGGTTGAGATGACTGCCAAATCTAACTCCTTGGGGAAATGGTTCTCCATGTAAAACCCAATGTGAATATTTAGAATCAATTCCATTTACGAATAAATGATCTTCCACAGCCATCATATTATATGAACTAAGGTTTTTGCACTTCTTGCATGGGCATCTTATAAATCCTCGACTATCAACACTCCCACAAGCAAATTCTAAGAAAGACTTCACCCCTTGTGCATATTGCTTATAGTCTCGACCAAGTCTATCTCCCAACAACATCCAACTCTTATCCATCTATAAAAGAAACCGAACAAAATTCAATAAACACTAATTCTATAATATGTTGAGATATCACGTGTTTGTTTTCCCTGTACTTTTAAGGTAGTTGGTCCTATCCCATTCGAGAGACTATCATCTATATCGCATATGTACTCAGTCTAAAACTCGTATGTTAGTAAAAATTTCGGCAGCATTTCCCTACAATTCTCCAAGTATGCTAGTCACGATAAGTCGTCGACCCTATTCATGGGCCGAAAAACTTATGAACTACATACTCGAAGAATGTAGGAAAATGCTAAACCAAAATTTAAATTGACTAACACATGAGTTTTAACTAAATATATATGCCATATAGATGATAGAATCCCAAACTGTCCACTTTGGACAATTCAAGAGTTATACCCAAACATTCTTTAAGAGAATATTTGGCCACAACTCTCGAACGGGTCTAAGGTTTAATTGCATGTAAAATAACTACAAAATTCAAGCGCTCAGTAGTAAACATAAGAAGCATACATCACAAATACATGAGAAGATTACATTACAAGTATACATGATGGGCCCTTAAAGATCTTGAAATATCTTAAGACTTGAGTTCTTAAATATTTTTAAATATTTAAACATGAGTTTTTTAAATAAATATCTTATTATTATATCCTAAGTATTAAGCTATTTAATTAGAGTATTTAGATATAATGAATTAAATAGTATGTATTAATCTATTTAATACTTGAGTTCTTAAATATTTTTAAATATTTAAACATGAGTTTTTTAAATAAATATCTTATTATTATATCCTAAGTATTAAGCTATTTAATTAGAGTATTTAGATATAATGAATTAAATAGTATGTATTAATCTATTTAATACTTGAGTTCTTAAATATTTTTAAATATTTAAACATGAGTTTTTTAAATAAATATCTTATTATTATATCCTAAGTATTAAGCTATTTAATTAGAGTATTTAGATATAATGAATTAAATAGTATGTATTAATCTATTTAATACTTGAGTTCTTAAATATTTTTAAATATTTAATTACAATTTTTTAAATAAATATCTTATTATTATATCCTAAGTATTAAGCTATTTAATTAGAGTACTTATCTATAATTAATTATACAAATATTATGTATTTAATCATCTTAATACTTGAGTACTTAAATATGGTTATCCATTTAATTATACATTACTCTAATTAAATATCTTATACTTATATTTTAAGTATTACACTAAAATACTACATGCCAAGTTTTTAATTATAAGTATTTTAATACTTGAATACTTAAGTTGTTTTCAAATATTTAATTATAATACCATAATGATATATCTTATTATTATATTTTAAGTATTAAGCTATTTGATAATGTCTTCTTAAATACTTGAGTTGATTATGCATATAAATACAGGACTTCAATATTTACAATTATACATTATAATTACATTATCATAACTATCAGCAACAATATTTAAAATATATTGTTCGAACAAAAACTTTTTAATTCGAACAAAATCTGAACGCGTTATATTATCTTCGAACTAAGAAAAGTCCATTCGAACGGTGTTCAGAGCGTTCGAATGAAATCAAGCCAGAAACCAGTCACGAAACAGAGCAACAAACTGAACCACAAAACACAATTTTTACATTCATGATGCCATATTTCAATACAACACATTGAAAACTATATGATTATCCCTAAATATGATTAATAAACAATTTAGAAAACTAAGAAAACACACCTCTTCTCCCTCTTCTTTCTCTCTCAAGAAAACAACAATCCACAATACCTATATACAAATAAAACACATTCAGCCATGCTGTTCTATCCCAACAAAAAACTTGTAAACGAAAATCGGAATGAAAAATAACAAAAATAACATATTACCTCTTCTCTTCTTCTTTCTCTCTCAAGAATCTCTTCTCTCTCAATGCTTTCAAGCTCTCACTCTCCACAACACTCTCTCAGAGCCTCTGCCACGCTCTCTCTCCCTTTCTCACAATACAATCCGAGTGAAAATGAAGTGAAAGGATCGGATTAATAATATGTGCATTTTAGTTCGAACTAATTTTTATAAGTTCGAACGCGAAAATCCTCAAACCGCGAATTTTTCCCACAAAATTTTTCCCGTTCGAATTAATATTTTTCGCGTTCGAACAAAAAAAAAGGAATATTCTCCAGTATATTCTGAAATGTTGGCGCGAATTTTCCCACCGAACAAAAAAATTCGTTCGAACATGAAATATATTTATTCGAACTGTTTTATTTTAGTTCGAACAGATAATTATAGAAATATATAAGTATAATATTATATATTATTATGTATATGTAAAAATTATATACACTATATAATACTAAGTGTCACTAAACGCATAATACTAAGTTTCTTATCAATCTATAATATTAAGTATTTAACATAGTATATTATTTTATTTACAATCAAACATAATGTTATACTTATAGTTAGTATCACTATAAGTACTATACTAAGTAATATAATAGTATAATAGTAAGTGATATTAAATTATAGATAGTATAAAAATATGAAAACTAATAATACTGTAATACTTTATAATATAGTCTAAGTACTTTGTTTATTACTAATATATAAACTAAATATATTAGAAATATGTATTTTATACTTATATTTAATGCAATGTTTTACTATATACAAAAAATATTTACTTTATAATGCAATGCTTTACACAATACTATTTTATACTCATATAATGCATAATATATATACTATTACATATATATATACTAGTTAGTCACAATATATATAAGTAATTAGATCAAAACTCAATACTATATACATATAGTTATCTAATATATATTATATATACTAGTTCGAAATTTGTTATTAGTATATATAGTAGTATTATATACTAGTATTACTAATATAAAACGTTTTGTTTTACCTCTTCTAAATATATATATATATTTTTTTGAAGTATTATATATTTCATTCGAACGTATACCCTTTCAATTCGAACTTATACCCTTTTAGTTCGAATTAATTATGCTTCTGTTCGAACGAATTTACGTTATTTATCCCGCGAGACAGCTTATTCTCCGACATTTCGTGCCTCCTCTCATTCGAACTTACGCTCACACCTCCGCCGTTAGCAGCCTCAACGCCGCCACCAACTCCGCCGTTGTCCTCAGATCTCCTAGAACAAGAGGTTAGGCTTAAATGAGTGTTATTTTTATGATTTTTTCGGTTAGTTTTGGGGGGGTCAGATTTTGAATGAATCCGACCCCATTTTGTTGTTTTGGGGCTAAATGACTCAGTATTAATCGGTAGAAATGATAAGGATTTACTCCTAAATCATTTCTACCGATTAAAATGTAGGATTCTTCAAGAAAAATGATAGTGTCGATTCGGGACTGAGTCGACTCAGCCATGTCTGTTTGGCTCAGTTCCGTTCGAATGAGCCAAAATTTTATTCGAATGGAAGTCATCGCATTCGAATTAAATTTAGGTTTATTCGAATGGAAAAAAATTTTATTCGAATGGAAGTTAGGCTCATTCGAATTAATTTATATTTTATTCGAATGAATATAATTTAATTCGAATGGAATTAAAGGCCATTCGAATAAGCAGTTGTCAAACATGCTATGAGAACATCATGCATCCTCTAATTCACTTTAATTACATCACATATATATTTTATACATCAACAATATACTAATGGCAAGCAGCAGCGGAAGAAAACGTTCCCGACCCCAGACAATCGAAAGTAGCTCCGCAGCTACTGCTCATTCTCAGCCGGCCGTGAGGCCTATACTAGTTGAGCGGGAGATCATTCTGGGCGACTTCCTTGACCTCACTTGGGAGGGGTGGAGCATACATGACATCATCACCGATCGTGGATGGACCACGATCTGTCAACAGAGAGGCACAGCATATCCTGAGATGGTCGGTGAGTTTTACCGTGCCATGGGTGAGCAGTCTGGTGATGCTCTGTGCTATAACTTAGTGGTCCAGGGAGTGAGTATTATATTCTCTCCCCGCGTTATTGCTGAGTTTCTAGATTTGCGGCGAGAGCCGGGTGCATATCCTGCAGCAGCAGCAGCGAGAGCAGCAACTGCACCATCTGGAGAGGACACAACAGTCGCATCCTCATCGCCAGTGCCAGATGTCCAGACCGCAGAGCTGGATGCTGGCTCATATGATAGTGAGAGCGGCGATGAGGTACCTGATGATGGTCTCACAGACGATCAGGTTCGTGACCTAGTGCGAGACCCTGAGGCTCCTCCATATGATGGCGGTAAAGTGATCCGACAGGCCGACTGTACAGCATTTTTCATAATGCTTAATTTGATTGTCGGGTATAACATTGATCCGAAGAAACACAAGACTGATTTCGGGATCGAGCGGGCCAGATTTTTGTTACGGTTAGCACAGGGGGAGCCGATTGATCTGGCATTATATTTCTTCCTCCGCATTCGCACAGAGTCACACTATTCGGATGGAGGTAGTCTACCATTTGCATTGTTGATATCTAACATCCTACTCCGTTCAGGGGTTACAGTGACTCTGACTGAGCGGAGGTCGCCACAGATGGGGCCTGTTAACAAGATCACATTCAGTAAGAGTAAGGGTCACTTGCCAAAGACTCGTGCAGTGCAACAGGATCAGCCTCCGCCTATTGATCCAGCTTCTACTACTGCTGCCCCTATTGAGAGACATCCTGCTGGGGCTACTCCAGATGAGGTACGGGCTATATTGGCGGAGCACCGTAACATTTTATTGAGGGACTTCATTCACCTCATGATGGAGAAGCTTAAGGACCTAGAAGGACGCATGCAAACTTTACAGGAGGATTTTGATTTATTTAATAAATAAATATTGTTAGTTATTATTTTACTTTTTTTTATGTTGTATATAACGTCTAACTCATTTTGGGATGTAATTAATGCAGTATGATTTTTATTTTTAGTGTTTGCTAGCCTCTTTATTGTTAATTATATTTTCTTCTCATTATACTTAATGTTCACGATAATTGAAAAAATGACACTATCTTCATTTTTAATATTTAGTTAACTAAAATACTTTTAAATTAATTACATAAAAATAATTTATGAATTTGTAAATATTTTAATTCATTGTAAATCATAATATATAATATATAGAAATTTTTATTCACTTTGGAAGTGATAAATAATTAATAGAAAAAATATGTATTCTTACAATTTTAACAATATATCTTTTCAATTAAACATTACCGTTCGAACGCGTTAATACTAATTCGAACAAATAATATTTCATTCGAATTAATTAATTTTTTGTTCGAATTAAATTTTATTAGTTCGAACGGTATAAATTTTTGGAGACGACCTAATTCGTCTCAGAATCTCCAGTTCGAACTACTAGGTTTTAGTTCGAACGAATTTATAAGGTTTTCCATGTTTTGAAACGAAATTAAAATTTCGTCTAAAAAAAGTACTTTTAGGGACGAAATTAATTTCGTCCTAAGAAATTTCATCCCTAAAAATAAAATTTCTTGTAGTGAGAATTGAATTTTCTATTTGTTTTGGATTTTTATAAGTTTGAGACAATTATATTAAATTTTGTTATAGTTTTTCATTGAGCTATATGAATATGAATATATGATTTTGACTTAAGCAGTTGTTTTTCATGTCATTGATGTGATATTTTGCTACACTATTGTTTGTGAACATAGTGTCGTCTCTAGATTTGATATTTTTTTTTATATATGAAAATTGTGGTTTGTAAAAAGGGGGAATAGATCCTAGAATTAAATTTGAGAAAGTAAATGAACATAACGTCATATCTTCCAATTAGGAATTTGGTGATATAATTCTTAATTGTGTATATAGTTTGGATTGAAAAAGTCAGAGTATTAGATCTGGTTGATTGAAGCCTGAAACTCTACTTACCTCTTTATCCATGCTCTAATCTCATTTTAATTATGTGTTTTAGGTAGAATTTTCAGATTCTTGTCATATTGTCATTTAATATTTTTCTTTAAGCTTGTATATTGTAGTGTTTCTTCCGACTCTCTGTGGATCAACACCCTGAACTATACTATAACACAGCATAATAGTTTGGGCGTAATTAAAGATCGAAAATTATATCAACAAGTACTCCCACAATGCTCTATATATAAGCCGCATTAATTATATGATGTGGCTAACCGCTAAAAGCAGAACTATATATAGTTATTCGCAAAATTCTCATCCAATATGTGTTGGAGAAATAGAAAAAAAAATTCCATAGTCACAACATAAAAAATAAAGAAAAAGATCGAAAGATGGTATAAGCTACGTGCCTAATCAAAGATTAAATTTAAATATTATTTATACAAAAGGGAGGATCAAATTTTCTGTTTGGAATTTAGATCTTAATTTTAGAAAGAAATGAGTAAAAGATTGGTAGGATTTATTCTTAGGCCGGCTTAGTTTGGTTACACAGATTAATTAATTTCATCTTATCTGTGTAATTAAATGAGGCTTTAAAAACATTAGGTTTGATATTTCAAAATTAAGATCAGTATTCAAACATATATAATATATATATCAACATACAATAGTTTTCCATCAACATAAAATATTATCTAATGCTGTCCTTATTACGAGAGAAGCAGGACAATGAATAAAATCCCAAATAAAAGTTGTTGTAGTAAGAAAACCCAAAGAAAACTATTTCCAAATAAATTAATTAGAAAAAACAGAGAGATATTATATATATAAGACAATAAAAAAACAAAGGAAAAAACAATAGGCGAACCAAAATCATTAAGCCCCCCCCTCTGTCACTTATATCATGATTAATTCCACCAACGTTCTGATTAGCTCGAAGAGACTTCCGAAATTGTTGTGCAAGGCTTCTGACAAAGGAAATATAAATTACACACATACAGAATTATAAACTACATGAGCTTAATTAATTACTTAGCCTCGTATGCTGTGCCAATGGTCGAACCAGATGAAAACACGTTTCATGACAAGTATAATAAAAACTGGGGTAATCAGGAAGTGCATGTGAAATCGTGTATCAATGATTGAAGGTCACGTTAGATCAAACAAAAGGGTTTGCATGAATTCATAGTGCCGACACAAAGAAGGCATCTTTGAACTTTGATGAAACGCTATAATTCAAAACGAAAATGGTGGGCGGTGGGAACTGGTAACCAAAGAAAGCGATAAAACAGTGACTGAGAGAAGGAGTTGGGGACATTGGATCTTGACCTTAATTCTTTTGAATTCTTTTTTATTTTTCTAAAACATATATTATTTTCTTTCCTCAGGCTTCTTCTGAATTCATTCGTTCATTCATTCATGCATGTCTTTAACTACTACGCACGTTGGAGTACAGTATTAATTCTTTCTTTTCGAGGTCATATATATATATACTAGTTTAAGCTTTTGTGCATGGGAATCCATGGAAGATCAAGAGGTAATCAAGACAGATGTCCACACTTATTAAAATTATAACTAGCTAGAGGGTTTATCCTTATTATTCTCTTGTCATTAACTGGTTTTTTCACCCTGCAGATCCCTAAAGATTAGTTGCAGTACTTAAAACTACGTACGATATGTTTATAAAAGTCTGCATCTGATCTCGCAATATCATTAGATGCCCCTAAACTATACATAGCAAGTACTAGAAAACGCAAAAACGAATAAGAAACAGAGAAAATGAGCCCTTTTTTAATCACGAAAACAAGACTTTACAGCTAGCTCGGTGTATCTACATGATATTTATCATGTTTTTCTACAGTAACACATTCTCATAGATTCCAGTTTGAAGACGGAAACCGCATGTTTTAATAATAAAATGCGTCCAGAATCACTGTCTTGCAGAGTGATTCGTCAATCTTTTCAGCTTTGCCGCCCCTCGTTAAATTAGGATGATGATGAGGTACGTACAGTATAACTCACAGAAAGGGCAGTGCCTATTCCTCCCCCCCCGCCCTGCCGCCCAACTTTGCTGCCAATGCACGGCATCTATATCTTGGCAATGAGCACGTATCTTTTAGAGCTAGCCAGCTATATATGCTGTTTCACATACAGCAGAAATTACCGTGGGCTTCGATTTTAGTGCCTTTTCCTAAGGACAATGCATGCATCTGTCCTTTTATGCGTAAGAATATAGTCATGCAAACGAACGTGAAACCGAAATCCTCTCCCATAAATATATATGGTATTGAATGAAGATCTATATATGTATATATATATATATATACACACACATATCTATAATATTAATTGTGCTAATTCATATATATAAGTTTTTCTTTATTTTGAATTTTATTTATTTATTATTTTAAAATAATCACTAAATTAAATTAAAATATAATATCTATATATGGCCAAGGGATAATTACACGTACATTGGCCGGTAAAATTCCACGCCTTACGATTTAGTTATTGTACGTCCAACTATCTTAATTCCTTCTACGTATTAGTTGGCCGGCCTGCTGATCAAAAACTTAAAGAAAAGGACACACACACACACACACACATATATATATATATATATATATATATATATATATATATATATGTAATCATCATAATGTCATTTTAAGTAGAGATAATGTAATTAGGTAAGGTAAAAAAAACTACCTTATTCTTTTTCTTTTAAAAAGTTTTCCCACTAGAGCCGGCCTCCTTAATCTAGATCGACAATATTGAATATATAATATGCAGGATATCATATATATATATATAGTCTTTGGGATTAGCTTTCTTATGTAACAAGCGAGGGTCAGTTTTTATTGTATATAGAAATGATAGTTATAGCCGTGAGTATATAAATGTTTTATAATTATTTAAAAAAAATGAATAAATACAGAATTCATATAAAATAAAATTAATTTTTTAATAATAAATCTCACTTTTTTTTAAAATTAATTATATAATATTTACGTATTCTACGACTATATATAACGTTATTATGTTACAAGAGTGATGGGAAACGAGTAGGCGTTATAATATATATGTATAGTACGAAAATTTGTTCTTCTGCATGCTTATTATTATAATTAAGTTTTACTAATATTATATTAACATTTAAAGTTGTGCAGTATTTAATAATTTGTTTCTAAGGCTTACAAATTAATTAGTCCCATCCGCCCATCGCTTTACTGCTTAATTAATTAACTCGAAGGCCAATCCGAAAAAAAAAAAAAATATATATATATATAGAGTTTATGATGACCAGAATTTATAATTAAAATCTCCGGCTCTCATGCAGAATCTAAAAGTACCACGCCAACCCAATTTCAAAAAGTACTCGCGCAAGAGATCATGAGGGGGAGAAGCCCCATGCAATTTTCTGATCACTGATCTAAACAAGCTGTTTAATTTCCTCCTTCACTCTCAATTTTTTTTTCTATCTTAATTTCTTTCTTTCTTAATTTTCTAACTAGTTAAAGTTAGAAAATGAAGGTTGTTATGATCAAGAGTGTGGTAAACACGCTTGTACGTGGCCCATCGATCATGTGCCTCCTAGCTTGTTTCAACTAATCTTCTCGTTTATCATCTTCATTTACAAGTTTATCAACAATTTACAAGTTTTCCCTTCCTTGAAAGTAGTTGAAGTTTAGATTGATCATGTGCTCCCTAGCTAGCTCAATTAATCGTTGATGTGAAGATCTCCTTCAATTTCATATATACATGATGATGATGCATGCAGCTCACACTGAGTACTGATCTGCTCATGTGGTCCTCATACACTATTAATGTAGTTGTTGTAGAAGTCAGCTCTAACAATTCTTTCACTCAATTACCAATTAACTTAAACCAGTACCCATACATGAGGTGGTATATATTTTCATGACCAATACATTAGTTTAAAGATTAGCTAAGAAAACATGGAGTTGTCAAAAAAGTATAAAATTAGAGTTCTCTATTATTGCTTTCAAAGAACATGATTGTATCACTTGATATTGTATCACATGAATGTTCTCTATTACTACTTGGCATTTTGATGTAATAAGTCTGGAATGTGAGCTAGGAATTTGACGATCCAATCATTTTTTCCCAAAGAGTTTTAATACATACATATATATATATATGTGGATGATCTCTTTATATCTATAATCTTTGTTGTGAATTTATTTTTTTAAAGTAGAAAAGCTAAGATGTGACACATTGATAAATTGTTTTATGGTTATAAGAAAAACACTAATGATCACAAGAACAATATTTAATCATGTTTTAATTATCTACTAACATATATGGCTACGTACGTACTTTGAAATCAAAATTTGAATAAACAATTTTATCAAAGCAACTCTTCTACATATGTTTCTAATTTGAAATAACTTATAAAAAAATGTTTCTAAATAATCTGAATTATGGTTAATAACTATATCAGATTACTTATAATCTGAATTCGTATTCTCGGAAATATATATTAGTGGAATAAAAATTCAAATTAGTGAGATAAGTTATTTTATGGTTAACACGAGAACAAGTCATCATGATGAAGAAGTGCAATTAATCAGGTTGTAATTTTCTACATTTAATCTATATTTAAGATTTGAACAAATTGCGTATCTATGATCACACTTCGTAATACTATTTTAATGGCGCCCTTTGGAGCACTTGGCAATATAAATTTTCAAATTGATATTAGCTCAATTACTAAAAGATTTCGTCCATGATGCATAGTTACTTTGAAGTTTAAACAAGTGGTGCATTATTCTTTATACAAACCATGCATGGATGTATCTAGTGTAGTTTTGATGAATGTATTCGGTTAAGAGATTTTTGGGCAGGCTAAAGCGCATAGTTGGAAAAAAAGTCTGATTAGAATGGTTAATATAATAGAGATTTATTTAAAAGATGAATAGTTGACATTTTGCTCACTATATAATTTCCGGTTAAGATGCGTTTCAACCAATAAGAGCACAATGTTGATTTCGGTACCGACCACGCTACTAGTGAGCTCTCTATATTATTCCAAAATATATGATCATTGGGTGCACAATTAGGTTATGACTTATAAAGTTCACTTATTTAGTTCAATGGTACAAATTGAATAATTGTCGTGAGATTAATGAATATCTCATATATTTACTCTTATAGCTTATAATTTAATTCACATGTTAAGATAATGGAGTAAAAAAGCATATTCATACTAAACTTTTATTTTGCTTGGTGAGCACATAGGCAAATTTAAACAACAAGGCATAGAGAATATAATAGCTACGCATGAAGAAGGATTTCCTAAATTGTTTGAACATCATGAATGAATTTAATTTATCAGTTAAGTCCATTTCATTTATTTATTCTTTTACTTCACATTAAAAACACTAGTATTTGTTATTTCACATTTTAGATTTTACAACTACGTGACCACTGTTGACGACGTGTTTCGCGGACTAGGCAGCTATGCGGGCCAGCCCTATGTACCTACAAGACGAGTAGAGGATGGGCTCGGGGGAGTCCTTTAGTCCTCCAATGGTTTTGTTAGTAGGTGTTTCACATGTGTGTAAAAAGGATCAACCAACCTTTTTCGTAAAAGGTTTGGGGCTTTTATACCTGGACTAAACCCTGTCAATTAGGAGAGGTGTGGGATTTCGAGGTATGTCTGGGTTAGACCTATCTCGTCTCTGGCTTGGCAATGGCTTGCCATGTTGTGGTCGCGTGAGGGTATACCCTACCACATAATAAATGCGACGTGTTCTTGGTTTTTCGTGACTGGGCTAGTAATAAATGCGACGTGCCCTTGCCCACTCGGGCCTGGGGATGCGTGTTGCCCTTCCTTGGGTGGGTGTGACACGCTTTGGAAACCAACATAAGTAGGGCTTTGAGGGAGAAGACATTGGATTGGAGATGGGCTTTCAGCTGGACCGAGGCCCAGGTCCCGAAAGTCCCTCCTGGCCCCAGGACCCGATCCCCCCACTTTACCCCGTGAAATCTCACAGTGGCCACATGGCGGGATTTCCAAATGGGATGACCTTCTTGATTCCCCAACTATTTCGACCAGCTCAGGGGTTGCGGTCACGTGGCGGGGTTTCCAAACGGGACGACCTTCCCGATTCCCAAACTGTCTTGACCAGCCCAGGGGTCGCGTGTTATGGGCTTCTGGCTTCGTTGGACGTCTTTTAATCGCTGTTTTGGTTTCCATGCCTCCTGTTCTCTATCAAACAGGCGGGCAGTTTCTGGCAGGAATCGATGCGACGACTAGATTGCACGTCCTTTGGTCCCATTGAGACCTCACAGGACTGTATTACTCGCACGCCTGACAACCCTTTCATTGCCCATGATGGTTGGAGATTGGCACGTATCTTCATCGTAGCCAGTCATGTCGGTGCTGCTTCATTTCTCGCGCCTTACCCCAACGCCTTGGCTATTTAAAGCCCTGGGTTCGTCTTCATCTTCGGCATTTTTGCAGCTTCCTTCCTCTTGAGTATTTCTTTCCCTGGGCCTTTCTAAGCCTTTCCCTTACCTTTTTGACTCTGACACCTTTCTTCTTTAGTTTCGGTGGCCGCACAATCATCCACCGATATTCCTTCCCCTTTCTACGATGGTCGATGCTGGATCTCTATAGTCACAGACAAGGATTTTCAATCTCTTCAGAGGGAGTTCAACATTCCGCGATCGGTCATCCTGGTGGTTCCTCGACTATTGGATCATGTTGTATCCTCTTCAGGGTTGGCATCTTGGATCGCCCTATACCTTGGGATGTTCACCTGCGAAGTCCGCCTCCCATTCTGTCGCCCTGTCCAAGAGGTTCTCCACTACTTAGGGTTGGCTCCTGCCCAGTTTATCCCAAATGGATGGAGATTACTGATGTCCAGCTGCATGATCGCCAGGAAGGCCCTCTCCCGGGCCGGGAAGTTGTACCCTGACCTAACGGCTTGAGAGTTTCTGTCGGTATATCGAAATCAATCGTCGTTCGAGCAACATGTGAGGGTTCCAGGCTAGGTTCTCGAGTCAAAGAATCGCTACATTGGAGTCTCACTACTCGAGTGTCAAGGACCACACAAAGAGGTTCTTTTTCATCTCTGGTTCGGGTTGGGAGTTTCCCAAAGAAGAGCAGGCTCATGGGGAGTTTCCTATCTAGGCCAACTGGGGGCTTCTCTCCACTACACAGAGCGTGAATATCTAGTTGACTTTGGAGGAGGAGGTTCATGTCGAGAAGGTAGTGGATTGGGCTCAGAAGCATGAGTACGATTCGAACATTGACATTGAGCTCTCAGATCCCTGCGTGCGGGAGTATTACCGGTCGACGAGCAGCTCACCCCACAGCATGTATACATCCCCTGCCCAAGGATCAAAGAGGTCGTCCGAGCCTTCCCAGCAAGCAGCCAGGTTGTCGAAAGCTCGCTACGACTCCTTTCTTGGCTCCTCAAGTGGGGCAGGCCCTCAGAGCCGCCTTCATGATGGTGGGGAGCGCGCCGATCCCTTCCCCGTCAGAGTCCTTACTCCTTACTCCTGGGGAGGAAGACTTCGTATCCTGCTAAACCACACGACGCGGCAGGTGCGTCTTCCACATCTGTCCCTTAGCCTATTGCTAGGCCGTCTTCTCTCGCTGGCTCTCAACCTGCCCCAATTGAGCCTCTACTTCTCATTTTCGAGGAAGAGGATGACTTGATTTTTGAGGCAGCCTTTCTCGAGTCCTTTCTCTGCTTTCCCTCACAGGTGCCGGGTGAGGGGGAGAGGTTCGAGTCATTCGAGGACACCTTGAGGGAGGAACTCACCAGCAACAGCACGGGGACAGTTGATGAGACGAGACTGAGAGGGGGGGAGGAAGGAGAATAAGAAGAGGAAGAAGAAGAAGAAGAAGAAAGAGAAGGAGAGGAAGAAGAAGAAGAAGAAGAAGAGAGAGAAAGAGAGGAAGAAGAAGAAGAATAATAAGAAAAAGAAGAGATGAGAGAGTATAGGGATGTATACAGGACCAGGGAGCGATCCTTCGAAGGTAGGGGAGAGAGCTCGTAGATGAGCTCCTCCGGTTCTTCTTCCGGATCTGGGTCTCGTCGTAATGAGGAATCCCTAGATCAGTCCCCCCCTTTATTGTCGAACTAAGCGACAACGAGAATTCTAAGGGACTGGGATTGAACAATCATCACAATTTCCATGTGTGGTCACCCCCTGAGGGTTCCCAACTGGGCCGCTTAGATGGTGACGGTGGTCGTGGTTGTGGGTTTGAATCCCACAGACGACGCCACTGTTAACGACGTATTTCGCAGCCTGGGCAGCTGCACAGGCCCTCCCTGTGTACCTGTAAGATGAGAAGAGGATGGACTCGGGGGAGTCTGTTAGTCCTCCGATGGTTTTGTTAGTAGGTGTTTCTCGTATGTGTAAAAAGGATCAACCAACCTTTTCCATAAAAGGGCTTTTATACCTAGCCTGAATCCTATCAGTTAGGAAAGGTGTGGAATTTCGAGGTATGTCTGGGTCAGACCTCTCTCGTCTCTGGCTCGGAGATGACTTGCCATGCTGTGGTCGTGTGAGGGTATACTTTGTCACATAATAAATGCAATGTGTTCCTGGTTTTCCGTGATTGGGCTAGTAATAAATGCGACGTGCCCTTGCCCACTCGGGCGTGGGGAGGCATGTTGCCCTTCCTTGGGTGGGCGTGACTCGCTTGGGAAATCGACATAAGCAGGGCTTTGGGGGGGAAGACATCGCATTGGAGATTGGCTTTCAGGGCTTTTAGCTGGACCGAGGCCCAGGTCCCGAAAGTTCCTACACCTAGCTTGGCTCTAGGCTGCTGGATTGCTCTAGGTCGGGCCACCTAGCCCCACGTCCCGATCCCCCCACAACTACAATCTAGAATTAGTATCTTCTAAGTTGTATGCATTGACAAGTGATCATTCTAAATAGTCATTTGATACAGTATATGGTTGCACAGTTCGAGGTTATAGGTTTCATACCAGAGAGTTTGAGCGTAATTGAAAGATTCAAAACTGTAGTGTATTGGTTAAGGGTAGTCATGCGATGGAAGACATCGACTACTATGGTTTGAATACATTATTGGATTGTAACACTTTGATAGAAAAGTAACATATTATTTTAAATGTGATTGATGAGATCTAAGTGGTGGTAGATTATTAATACATAGAGATCACCACTTCATAAGTCTCAACACTACATATAAATGGTATGAATATGATCCATTTGTATTGGCTTGCCAAGTGATCCAAGTGTATTACTTGATTAATCCAATTAAATATTTTGATGAAAATAGTGGAGAGATAAGTTAGCGAGATACTTTTTTTTCCTATCTATCCATCAACGCCTATCATAAGTCTAGTAAATACTTGACGCTTGTAACCCCATGCACACGAGCAAGTGAGGCCTATGTGCTGCCACACCCAGTTTTGTTTCGAATGATTTCTTCTTTATCATCTTTATTTACAAGTTTACATACTAATTACAAGCTTTCCCCTCCTTGAGAGTAGTTAAAGTATAGATTGATTTGTTGCCTGCAAATCACTCACACTCACATGGTTTTTTGAAAACTTCTTACCCTTTACTCCACCTAGGGCTGTAAGACTATCGATCTAGATTGAAAAAATTGACCGGATTGGACCGATAGTCTTATCGGTCAGTCTTGAGGTATGGTTTTTTTGGACTGAACCAAGACCAAGACTGACTGAATGTGTATATATATTTAAAATAATTTACATATATAATATTATTTTATATAGTAGTTGTATAATTTAATTATGTGATTTTCATCCAAGGGATCACCATTGACCATATATACAATGAAATTACTTAATATTCAATAACTATATATAAAATGTTAAAGAGATTACTTAATTTTAATTTTACTAATTTAATTAATTTTTTGTATTAATTTTTCTATCAAAAAAAGAAAAAAAGAAGAAAAAATGTCCGTGGACCGAGTTAGATCAAATGGACCAACTAGACCGATAGCTAAAGGTCCAATCCAACAAAAATGATGAATCAGAAATTTCAATCAATGACCCCCTGGACCAGACCAATTACACTCCTAACTCCACTGGCCTTAATGTCATGCACCCCCTTATAAGCGTGGGCATGTCTTCATGTGACGCACATTGTGTAATTGGTCTATCTTTCTATTGTCTCTGTTCTATATGAAATCATCAATTTCATATATGATGTAGTTCACTAGCTCTATTGTGGTCCTCATATATACTATTACAATTGTGTAGAAGTCTCCGACATTTCTTTCTCTAAATTACCCCTTCAAACCACTCATAAGGTGGTATATATTTTCATGACCAATGTAGTCGTTTAAATAATGTCCAAGAAAGCATGGAATTGAGACTAAATTAAATTCGCTTGTCTCAATTGCTTTCATCTTCTTGTATATATTTTCTACATTATTTTGACTATTTAGCACCTTAATTAGAATTTATTGGAATGATTGTAGGGTCCCAATCCCAACTTCTTGATCATTTGAATATTCTAATGTTATCGAGCCTTGAAAAAATAATTCAATTCCAAGAAATTTCGTTTAGTCAAAGGAATGGAAAGGTACGTGAGTAATGTTATATAAAATCGTAAAATGCACAAGTGCTATATAGCTATTTTAAAAAAGAGTGAGATCTACAATTTAAAAATTAATTTTTTTATATATAAATTTCATATTTATTTATTTTTTTAAAATTAATTATACGACATGTACATATTTTACAACTATCATTTCTCTTAACAAATAATAATTAAAGAGATCACAAAATACTACAAGAAGAGTCAGATTGAGAACGGGTGTCATCATATCAAGATGACTGGCCGCCTACTGTTAATAATTAATTAACTATTAATTATTGCATGAGATCAGACCCCAACAACTACTAAAATTAACGCAAATTAATCTGAATTAAGTTTTATATTGATCTTCAACTGTTCTGGATACCGCGTATATCAGATATTGAGGGAACAGCTTATAAAACTTGTTAAAAGATATGCAGTAACATCACTACCATATATTATATCAACAACAACAACCATATATGCTGCATATTTGTATCTATGGCGATCTCCAATATTGAACCAAAACAACTATAAAAACGTCCCACTTTTTGTCAAACACATGCAGTGCAAAAAGCTAGACTAGTCATGGAATCTAGATAGTGGTGGACCTATTCAAATTATATATATATATATATATATATATATATATATATATATATATATGAATAATGTTAAATATAATCTTGAATTCATGTGTAAGCATCATGCACTCTTTATATGGATATCATATTTACTTATTTATTTTAAATAAGTGTCTGATGCTTGTACACTCTATAACTGTAAATACCATTTATATATATATATATATATTATATAAAGTAATTGTTAGATTTAGATAATGGTACGTACTAGCTAGTTGGATAAATAGATTCCATTGACGTGCTAGGTAGCTAGCTTTTGGTGTTCTTGCTCGGCAAGATATATCCTATATTTCCCTGTCTATCCTTTTACTATTTTTGAGTCAAAACCCTATATATAGGAGAATACAGTAATTTAGTGGCCGAGGCCTTGGAATTTGGAGAGGTTTCTTTGAAGTCTAAAGATTCAACTAAATTTAGGTTAAAAAACTACCGACATTATCACCTACTTAACATACATCAGAGCAACGTCCAGATACATAGTTTGGAGGGGGTATTAGAGTCGTGAAATATTTATATTCCTCGCTACTCACCCATCATCATGTGCCCCTCAATAGCAATTCGGACGCACTAACTATTAAACAAAACCACCATATAATAAACAACCATTGTTGTTTCAGTACTTTAGTGACTAAAATAATTATAACTTCATGATAATTGGGTCCTATAAGCCTATATATATATATAAATATATATTTTTAACAATGGATTTTGATAGTTTAAGACTCGAGAACATGCATACACGCGGGCACGGGCGAACATGCATACACACGCATAAATATAAAATATGAGTGAGCTACTCTGCTGCCTAAGTAGTACTGCTACATTTGACCGCTAGCATATTTGTGTTTTTTTTTCTCATATTTTTTTAATATATTTAAATATTTTTAAAAAATAAAAAAAATACATCAATACACTTAAAATTACTTTCTTAATTATTAAGTATATAAAAATAATAATTTGCCGAGCGATACACTTGAGCGGTACATATTGGGCGGCAAAGTAGTTTTTTTCTATAAAATATGTAATACCTTAAAGTGGAAGTCTTTATTAGGTCATTACATTATGGGAATCGAAGAGTATGTCTATAAAAGTGGATATAAAGGGATGCCGAACTTTGTACAGCCTTGTATGGGCTAGCCAATTACCGTTACGATTTGATTATAAAATAGAGAAAGAATCAAATTTGCAAATGATTGGTTATGTTCTTAGGTTATAACAATATTATTTATTACATTAGACAATCAATTTGTGACTCCAAAGTATAACCTCAGCTGGGTATAAAGGTAATTTAAATAGTTCCAAATGTCTTTACTAGAATCCAACTTATATGGTAGTAGATTCTGATCAGACTTAGACCCAAACTGTTATCTTGGGCTGAAGGTTAGGTTTGTCGGCCAGGCTTATCTCGGAATGGCCCTTTTTGTTCTTTTTTTTTTTCTTTTTTTTTTAAATATTACAGCTACGATTTCAGGATTAAATATCTGAAATTTTCACACAAACTTTTATTTTAAATATTACAGGATTTATATGTTTTTTTATTTTCTTTTGAATTAGAGCTTTCATTTTTGTGTATTTTATTAATGTGAGTGGCTGCGTTATTTTTTTAATATAAAATAATTATTTTAAAAAATTATATAAATAAAATATATATAAAATACGTAAAAATAATTATATATAAGATTATTATCGGAACACAAGAAAATGAAAGGAGTGTAGGGACCAAATATCTCTTGCCTTGATTGAAACTCAAGCAAGAATGAGTTCTTTTATGCGGGCCAGCGAAAATCTTATCTTCCTTTTACTTTTAACGAGCTAGATTTAGAGTCCTTAAAAATGGAGAAAGATCGAGAAAGGCATTTTTTTCCCACTCTTTGACAATTGACTTATTAATTTTATAAATGTATACATATATATATAAATTAACAGACAAGATTTTTCACAAGTTACTTAAAAAAAAAAAAAACTTTTCAAGAAAATAAATAGTGAAATGAATAAACAAAACACTCCATTTTGCTGTGGATTTAATCATTGATGATTGGTATTGATTAGCACCATATGACTAAATACAGTGTCAGTGTTTAGTGGCTAGCAGAAGTAAATTTGATACGAAATAGTAGTGAAAAGTAATGAATGATAATAAAAAATAGATAAAAAGTAATAATAAAGTAATAAATAGTAGTAGAATATTTCAAGAATAATTGAGATGTTCTTCTACCCAAACATAGCACAGAATCTTCCCAACCCTTTCCCTCACTCCTTCCCTTCCCTTCCCATCCATCCTATCCAAAAGAAACAACAGGAAAAAAGTGCATGAAACTACAATGAAAAGGGTTAGAATTTTGTGAGAATTATACTTTTTTTTTTATATTTTTTGGTTAATTATACAGATGAGATAAGAAAAAATAAGAATTAAATAAAATATTATTATAATATAATTTTTATTTTAAAATTTTAAAGAATTAAATTATTTATTATATTTTATGTAAAAATTTAAAAAAATTATAATAATTAAATAAAATAATATGATATGAAATTATTTTGTATAAGTGATAGCTGGGGCAGACAGAAACACACGTTGTGGATATTTCAAAAACAAGAGGAGAGAGAACATGGTTTGACGTTTAAGGCCCGGAATTACCACCCTCCCTCTTCACCCGTCTGTTACGGAGTTTTTAGGCAGAGATCTTTGCATTATTAATCATAGCAAATAATCTTTTGAATAATAAGGTCAAAGAGACAGCTCGTTGCTTTTATCTTTCTTGCTTCTCTTCCCTGTTCTCAACTCTCTCTCTCTCTCTCTCTCTCTCTCAACACCCATCTTTCTCTTTAAAGCTTTTTTTTTCCCTCTTCCTCGTTCGAGCGACGTACAAGAACCACATGATCAACACTACACGTCCTTTATCACCAATTCACTTTTCTCAACCTTTGCTTCCTTACAAGTTAGAGTACAAGACACCCCACTGAAGATTTTTCACTCCAAGAAAAAACATTTCTGGGTTTTCTTTTCTGATCCTTGGACGGAGCTATAATTTTTGATCTGGGTCTCCAACTTCTCTCAGGTTCAGTTCCATTTTCTTCTCTTACTCCCCCAAGGTTTCTTATGGATAAGGAGAGCACCACACCTCCAAATTGGACTACTTCCAGTTTTGGCATGGAAATCCAGCCCAATGAGCTGAATTTCGCAGCTGCTGACCAACTTCCCAATTCCTTTCTCAATCCCAATTGGGACAATTCAGTAGATCATAGTGATCCCTTTGAGTCTGCTCTAAGCTCCATTGTTTCTTCCCCGGCAGCCTCAAATGCCGCTGCCATTCCTGGCAGCAATTGCCTATTGATCACAGAATTGATTGGAAGACTGGGAAGCATATGCAATTCAGGTGAGATTTCGCCGCAGACTTACATCGCAGGCAACACCACTACCAACAACAATAGTACCAACACTTCTGGTTACAATACCCCTTTGAATTCCCCTCCTAAGCTCAACCTCTCGATCATGGACTCCCAGATCAGAGGGCGTTTGCCAATTAACGGTCACCAGGTACCATTTCATCCAACTCTGGTACCCTTTTCAGCAGACCCTGGATTCGCCGAAAGGGCTGCAAGATTTTCATGCTTTGGCAATACGAATTGTATCGGGTTGAATGAAACAGATTTGCCCTACGGATTAATGCCCGGAATGGAGTACGGCAAGATGTCTAATGCTTCGAGCAATCAGCAGTTCAAGGTTGTTGGATCTCAGATGGGAGTTCAGGAAAACAACAAGCAGGAAGGAAATGTAGCGGTCAAAAGGAAATTCATTAGGCTACCAAGGCCCTCGACGCCTGAAAATGCAGAATTGGGTGATTCCAGGGAGGGGTCTTCGGTGTCTGAACAAATCCCAGGTGGGGAAGTGAGTACCAAAGTTGACAGTGATGCCAATGCAAGGAAAAGGAAATCAATATCCAGAGGAAAGGCTAAAGAAACACCTTCTACTCCCTCAGCTAAAGATCACAAGGTAATAATTATAAAATACGTGAAAATTTGTCAGTTTCAAAATTTCCTTACTTTTGAGAATTATACGGAGATTTAATGAGCGAATTCATGGCAGACTGCTGTGGAGAATGAAGAATCGAATGCAAAGAGAAGCAGACAAGATGAGGATGCTGGAAATGAAAAGGACTCTGCAAAGGCAAAGGCAAAAGCAGATTCAAAAGCTGCAGGGGATGGGAATCAGAAACAAAGCAAGGATAATTCCAAGCCTTCGGAGCCACCAAAGGACTATATTCATGTCAGAGCCAGGAGGGGCCAAGCTACGGATAGCCATAGTCTTGCCGAAAGAGTACGAATTATGATAGTGCTCTATGACGTGTTCTTTAGTTAGCAGAATAGTTAGATTTCCATTTAACATTTCCCTCTTGTCTTTCTTTCTTGGTCAGGTAAGGAGAGAGAAAATCAGTGAAAGGATGAAGTTCCTTCAGGATCTAGTTCCTGGTTGCAATAAGGTCTGTGTAATATTAAAAAAATTGCAGCTTAAATCATACCCTGAGTTTCTTATGGAAAAAAGAATAAGAAATGAAATATAAGATTTGGACTGTATTCTGATTTCAGGTCACTGGGAAGGCAGTTATGCTGGATGAAATTATAAATTATGTGCAGTCATTGCAACGTCAGGTTGAGGTAAGCTGAAGTTTATCCACCATTTATCTAGGAATTGCAGACTTAACAGTTCAGAATTTCTAAGAGTCCTGTGTTGGTTAATTTCGTTTTCTGCAGTTTCTTTCAATGAAGTTGGCTACTGTAAATCCAAGGATGGATTTTAACATGGAAGCTCAGCTGTCAAAGGATGTAAGTTGTTGACTTTTTCCCCGTTTTTAGTCTTGGGTATTGCTTGTGAATATTTTTCCAGGCATTATATTTAGTGGCTCAAACAATGTGAACTGCAGATATTTCAGTCTCGCGCAGCATTGCCTCCCACCCTTTATCCATTGGACTCGGCGATGCGTTCTATCCCATATGGATACCAGCCCCAACAAATGCAAGCCTTGCATGGCGGCATTGCCAATGAAACGGAGAATCGATTCCCAGTAAACTCTTTGGCTGCACTTTCTCGAAATCCAAGCGTACAGTTGCCTCCGATGGATGGATATGGAGAAGCCGTCCCACAAGTAATTGAAGAGAGACTTTGGTTAATTATTTCCTGCATTTAAAATTGCCCATCTTAAATGATCTCAAAGGTGTACCGTAAATTGATTTACAGGTTTCGGCACCCTGGGAGGATGACCTCCAAAGCGTGGTTCAGATGGGTTTTGCCCAGAATCAGCAGCAGAGCTTTCATGGTATGGGAATAGATTCATGAGAAATCTGGGTTTTTTTTTTTGCCAGATAGCACTTTGGTTTGAGTGTCTAATCCAAAATTTGTTTGGTGCAGGCTCAGGGGCTGTAGCTCAGATGAAAGTTGAGCTGTAATTAACATTGATGGACAGGAGAGTCTTGAATTCAGTTGAGGAGGAGGCCCCCGGGAGTGAAATGCCTCTGTACATAGAAAGCTTCCGGCTTGAATTAATCCTTAGCTTGGAAAGAGAAAAAGGAAAAGAAAAGAGAACCACTTCTTTAGTATCTTTTTGGCAATCTTTACGGAAGACCCATTCTTTTGGAGAGTTCTTTCAAGAATTCCACATTATAATATTCCAGAACTAATTGCAGCCAGTGGGGCAAAAATTGTCAAGCCCACATTGTAGAAGATCGTGTTACGGAGATTAGTTGAAAGCTGAAAGGAGAGAGATGGAGTATTTTTCATATCAGCAGCTTTTGTTCCAACCTTGTGTATTGTATTACCTTACCATTGGGAGACACTATCATTGGTCCATTTAAGCCTTCCTATTATTTGACTAATTTTTATCTCCTTTTTTTTCTTTTCTGGTAATTTCTGCAAGTTTCCGTTGGAACTCTTGATAATTGTCCAACTTAGGGTGCTGAAGATAAATAAATAAAAAATAAAAAAAAAATAAAAAAAGAAAAAGAACTAGCAACCACCATTTTGAACTTAAGAATTGTAATGGATTTCCAAATCTTTCTTCTTTTTCCACATCTTGGCAGCAACCAACAAGAACAGTAGCTCTCAGATTTAGCTGGAACAAATACTTGTTCTGGGTCCCTTGGGATTGATATTTGGTTATGTTAAATCGCGTAACTTGTGGGAAAGTAGATTCCTAATTGCAGCCAGCTGGTGAGTGGGGACAAATGTTATCTCAAGTCCAACTGTTAAGATTAAGAATGATCAGTGGTTTTGAGCTGGAACCCAGAACTCATTTCCCCACCCCTTTCCTATTTCTCAACAACCTTGAAATTCACTGCAAAACAGTTGTATCTTCATCTCTTCTTTTCCTAACCCAACCCAGAAGATATTCTACTCTTAGAATATTAAGCAGTGAAAAGGGCATTAGAAGACCAGGTTGGCAGTGGTGAAGTTCTGACTTGGCTGAGGTATAAAAACCAAAAAAAAAAAAAAAAGCATAAACTTCTTACAAATTCCAACTTCTTAAGAGCATTTTTGTAAAAAAGGAAACCTAAAAAAAACGGAGGATAATAAGTGTGAGAAATTAGAATAAAGTGGTAGTGGAGTTGAGATGTAGATGGATGGGATACCATATGGCATTGAAGATAGAAAGATAAAATAAGAAGTTAGGGGTACTTTCCATCATCAAAGGCTGTCATTATTCATGAAAATACAGCTTCTAAACAACAACAAAAGTAATCAGCTGCACTATTTGCCTTTTTGGCCGCTATGTCTGGTCCTAAATTAATGGATTTTTGGTACCTTAATTACTTATTTAGAATGTGGTAGTTCCACTGTCTTTATAATATACAATCTGAAACACAATGGACAAAATTGCTGGTCTTTTGTCCATTTTTTTAGCTCAATCTGTCTGTGGTCATGTACGGCTCAACATAAAAGGAAATTCAGATTAAAATCGATCTGCCGTGACATATCTACATTATTTTTTATTATCATAGGGTGTCCCGAAACAAAATCCTGACTAATCTAAATAAGTTAAAGAGAAACTCTCACAATCCAATCAAACTTTAGATAGGGAAGAAGCATACAATCAATATCAAAATCTTTGCCATTAAACTATCACAAGGAATTACAGTAAAACGTACATAAAACTGTGAAAAGTATGACACACTGTCATTAAAATCTACTAAACAGCCGAAAATATGAGTGGGAGTTGATTGAGATTCTCTGGCAAAGTTGTTAACCCTTCCCCTATGTGTACTGAATTTTATTGTATCCACAAGAATTTATTAAATTCGTCCATGAGTTGGCTGTATGATTAGTTTTATACAAGATATAACGGACAGTATACTCTTTCCATTTTTGTAAATTTTAGTTTTCAATACTTCAGTTTGAAAATCCTTCACGCAAGTTAAGATCAAGTATTGATATTATTGATATCAAGGATACATTTTTTCCACTTGTACCCTACCAAAAAAAAAAAAAATTGAATTAGAAAAATAAATACAAGGGATGACTCTCGTACTCCTCTGGATAGGATTGAAAAGTGCTATAACTACAAAAAGATCCCACAAAAATAAGTTTACAAACTGACATAGTTTCATATGATGCGTCCTATTTACTTTACAATAAAAATAGCTTTACAATCTAATATATCAGATCAAGTCACATTAATTTGTTGATTTATTTATGTGAGATCTCTTTGTGGCTAAAATATTTCTCTAATTATACTCAGAATGAAGTTGTTCGACAAGCAAGCGATCCTCACCTAAGACATACAACCTCATATGCTATTTCTCCTCCATACTTTTTGTTTTTGATAAGGGGGAAGTTTCAAACCTTGTTCTCCTATTTAGAAATCAGACCTTATGACTTATAGTTTAATAGATTTTCTTCGTACTTTAAACCACTATGCACATCGCTTCGATAGACTTTCCGACCAAAGCACATCCAAATCCGCCCCATTGCACCTCCACGGCTCACGCCAATGCAATCATCAAAGCTCATCCAATTATGTTACTAGTTTTCCTAATCAAGGATTCAAAGCATTGTCATCATGCTAACTGTTGGAAAGAAAATAGCAAATATGATTAAAATTGTAAAATAATGAAGTGATTGTTAATCCATCTCTTAGACAAATATTGCCTTCAACTCACAAAGTGAGTTTTGTAAAAGAGAATCTGACAATTATGTCTTCATCATACAACACTATTTATATAGTGCGCAGATTGTAAATTCTAAATACTAATATTAGAACAAACAAATGTAATAGCAGCAGATGCATTGATTCCTTTGAATTTAAACAAAACGGTTTTTAACAAAAAAGTAACTATCGTTGACAATTATTAATAACTATAAAAAATTTGAAAAAATGCATAATTTCGTTTGAATTAAAATAAACCTGTCACTGGTGATGATGCATAAGTGTGTCTATGCGTCGCACATGCGTGTGGTCTGTGTTTCGCACTGGATGACACTTCTACCCTTATATTCTATTTTATGTAATGTAAAACTCATTCACTTATAAATCACTAAAAGTTTACTTATCTTTTTAAGACTAATAAAAAATCACATTAGAGAGAAACTTCAAAAAAGTCAAAATCAATTTGGAGGGAATATTTGAAATAATCCAACACTAACTATAGTCTCAAACTATATAGGCTATTTTTCCTCATATTCTTTATTTAGTTTTAATGCAAGGAATTTCAAAAACTGGATGGGTTTGGATGGTCACTACTATTTTTTATTTTATTATTATTTTTTATCTATTTTTTATTATTTTGTATTACTATTCACTACTATTTACAGAGTATATAAGATGACATTATTATCCAAATACAACCTAAAAAGTTTGTTAGTGGACATTCTGTGCAAGTATTTATTTATTCTAGAAACTGTTGGCATAGTGTAATTTGGGTTGGAAAATAGTGAGAGAATGAAAGTAATCAGGGAGGATAATTGCGCCATCTTTTCAGGGACAATGTCTTTGTAGTTAGTCAACTTGGAGAATTAGTGCCTCAAAGTATAATTAGTAGTTGGATATATAATTCTCAAGCACCCAATAAGATCCAAGGGCTGTTAGGTACCTGCCTTCATCTTCACCATCACATCTGACGCAGACGTCCTCCAATCTACTTTTCCAATATTCTTATAACAAAATATTCAACTCTTTTTTAATTACAGTGACCATAAAATCATTAACCCTCTTAGTTTTCTTGAAGCCGAACAACCAACCGAACCGGCCCAATCTTTTGGATCTCTCAGAATATTTAAATTGAAGTTGTTTTAACTGTTATTTTCAGTTAAATAGCTCACTTTGATATTGAAATTTGTTTGAGAGCCGAAATTCAACTCTTTTTTTAATGCAAAAAAAAAAAATTATTATTATTATTATTTTTAGTCCAATTTTGTCATTTGAATTACACCCATTAATGTCATATTTTAAGTGACTTTTATTTTATTTTATTAGTTGAATTATAAATTCAATTAAAATGCATTACCTCTATAATTGTGTTTAAGAATGATAAGAAAAATATTAAGGTTGTGTTTGAGTATTGAGATGGTTTCAGATATTCTGTGAATAATAAAAAAAATAGTAAAAAAGTAATAATAAAATATTAAATAGTAATATAAAATAGTAAAAAGTAGGCGTAAAGTAATAATAAAATAATAAATAGTAGTAGATTATATTGAAAATACTCCACTACCTAAACTGTTTTAAGAGTAATGCTGCTTAAAACATGACTGAGGAAGAGTAAAAGATTTAGGGTCTATTTAGAAATATAACTATTTTAAAATATTTGAAAACTATTTTATTACTATTTACAGAAACATCCGGAAAGTAAGTGTCCTAATTAAACAAGAAGGTCCAATAAGGAAGTAACAGTTAGGAGGGGCTGCTGGGGGGTCCTTGAATAGGAAGTGTGAATAGGAAGGATTGATGGAAAGTGTTAGGTTATTGTGGGGTTATAAGTAGTGATCATTTGGAGAGGGGTCCAATTAACAGGCTGTCATAAATTTCCATCATGGTGCTACGTCTATTACCACCTTCCCCTTCCCCTTCCCTTTATGTCTCTTTCTTTCGCCTAAAAACCAGTCGCTTTAACTTCGGTTGGTACCAAAGGAACCTTTTCATGTGGGGAAGAGAGAGAGAGAGAAACTATCATTTTGTTTCACCTACCATTACTGATCATCAAGCCCTAACTTTTACTCTAAATATTACATGCAACTGCATGTCTCCACAAATCTTAGCTACTGTTTGGGAACCGGTAAAATATTCCAATCGTTCTCGATCAAAAGATCCAAAAAGGAAAAGAAGAAGAAAAAAAAAACCATATTTGAGAAAAGCCTATAGCTCTAGGCATCTGAATTCATTACACACACTTTTTGTTTCTCTTATGTGGGCCAGACCTAACGTTTTTACTCCATTTTCTATATTTCTTACTAAGATTTCTAACCCGTTGTAATTCTTTTGGTGGAGTGCATAGGTTTCGGACAGTCGTTTTAAAAAAATGTAAAATTTATTATTAAAAAAAATTAATTTCTTTTCATATATATTTCTGTATGTATTCAATTTTTTTTAAATAACTGTATGACGCTTGCACACTCACAACTGCAACTATCATTTCTCTTATATAATATACAAAATAAAAGTACATAAATTTAGAAGGTAAAAAGGTATAATATAAAAGACTATTAGTATTAAATGAACTTATCAATTTAATTCATGAATATATCATTTTTGTTTCCATTCAGAAATTTGAAATCCTAATAAATTAAGCAATTTAATTGGATATATTCATTCTTTATATTCTTAATAAAAGAATAACATAAACTGGGAATAGTCATGATGTGGCTTTATAGTACTAATTATTATATAATAAATACCAGTGTGAAATAGTTGATTACAAAGCTTTCATAGGAGCAAATATCCATAATATATAATGAAAACATAGATATTTTATGGTGCTATATAAAATGTCACTTTCAGGCTCATTTCGACCTTTAAATTGTGATGGCTAGGTTGTTTCTTGGTTTCTCATAAATATTCCAAATGGGCAATAATGGCTGGGGTTGAGAGGTCTCTACTGGTTTCCTTCCATGCCCCCCGGGGACCTCACTGAAACTGCCCTTTTGGCATGACAAATGGTCCACTGGTAGGGATATAGATTCATGTCAGAGAAGACAAGGCCACAAGGTTCCTGTTTAATGGTCTCCATGACATGATAAAACTACCACATCAGGAGGAGGCTGCTTCAGACTGAGAAGTGAGAACTCGTGGAATGCCTGCTTTTTGAATCCAATATTTAAAACACTTTGAAAGGAAGGGGGGTGGGGGAGGGGCCATGGACATGCTTCTCTAATCCACTTGAAGATTGCCCCCTATCCTCTTGACACGTAAACCAAACAAATTAATGATCTGAAGCTTGAACTCAACTCAGTTTCTTCACTGTTTATTTATTTATTTTGAGATCTTTCTGTAGTTCAGTTGTCTCTGCAACTGGGGCCCACCATATCCATAGATTACACAGAAACTTCTAAAAGGCCCCATCTCTATGCAGACTCACATCTCCCTTTCCTTTCATCAATACCACAATTTAGAATAGGAGAAGTATAATGGATAGCCACATTTTAAAATGAGTGGGAAATGGATAAAATGCAGGCTCAAATACATTGCATAGTGCTTGAGTGTGTCTGCTGTGTTCGTAAACATATGCATGTGCGTGTGTTACTTGGTAGACGAGAAGAGGGAAAGTAAATGACAAAGGGAACTAGGAAAAAGAAAAGAAAAACACATCAGATGGATAAATATGGGAGAATAAAGGACAAGAATACAACAAGTAGGAATGGATAACAAGAATTCAATCTTGATATCTTATGGACTCGGGAATCTGAATTGACAAAAAACAATATGAGAACACATACATTGGTAATCACAATTGCTACAAACTGCACGAACCGGATGACCAGTAAAAATATGCTACAACTTTGGAGCTATATCACAAAAACTGTTAGTGATGCATACATTTAGGCCAGTAATTTTCATCTATATGTTGCATCGATCATAACCAGAGAACCATGAAGAGGGTTCTGTGGGTTTCGGTAACTCACCATCTTCACCATTATAAAATGGTTCAAATTCCTCTCTCCATCTCTGATCACTAGAATTGCGTGTCTCCCCTGCGTCGTATGTGGCAATTTGAGCATCATCATAAGCTGGTTGTATTGCTTCTCGGGGTAAACGAGATTCTAGGAGTAGTTCATTAAGGGTGCTGATCTCCTTTTCGTGTTTTTTCTTCAATTTATCAATCTGTTTGTGGGCCTTTTCAGTTTCTTGCTCGGCCTCCACAGCTCGCATCTGCATATTTTAATGAGAGTCAGTGGTCAATCAATAGAGTCTCTGAAGTGAGAAATTCCAACTGAGTCAAAGTAGAAAGTTGAGACACAGCTTTTGTTTGGAGCAACATTAGAGCCTTTACTAACATTTGTATACCAAGATCGAAATTTGGCTGTATATATTATCAAGTTCACCATCGTCCAACACGTTCAAAGGTCCCAAAATTCAAATTCAATGCAATAAGTGGGAATGATTTTTACAATTCTAGTGCATAAGTCGTGCACTTCCAAAGCATGAATTCTAGTAACATTTAGTCAAAAGTACATTTATCCTAATATATGTAGAGCTATTTCCAAGAGTTTTTACAGGACTACTTTTTGAGTAAACATAAGCACTGTAATAAAATAAAAAAATAAAAAATAAATAAAAAAGAAGAAGAAGTAGAACAAGTATAAAATTTATGTCTATTTAAACAACTTAAAATAAAATTTTTAGAACAATCGAAAAGATAAGTAAATAGCAAAATGGAATGTGAAGTTTTAAAAATGCACAAATAGGTGAATTTTGACAAACAACTTATGTAAAATGGAGAGAGTGAGGTAGCAAATCTGTTTAATTGAGAAAAAAGCTTTTATTGTTCTATTGGCTTAAGTGTAATTATGTAACTTGAGAGAGAGAGAGAGAGAGAGAGAGAGAGCACGAACATTATGAGAGATTATAGAATGTGAAAGGCAAGGTAATGTGATTTTGAATAAGAGAGAAATCAGAAGGTGCCATAAACTTTCAAATTAAGCCAGAAGTCGTATGGCCCTATAACAAGAGTCATATAGTCAAGTGATGTAACCTTCAATTAAAATGTAAATCTAAGGGTTCCCAATGATTTGATGAAATATTAGTTTACACCAAACCAAAACTATAAATACTATCAATTCAATTTTTACATTATACAACAAATGAGTTATGTAGAGATTTCCCTGAAAGGGATGCTTTTGTTTTGCTGCAGCCAATGTGCTTTAGCATAAAACGCTATCTCCTTCCCCTTAACAATAGAATAGAGGTTGACATAGGGGTTCTAAGCCATGGATGCATGTGTTACCAATAAAATTGTTGGATGCTGTGAATAAGAGTGTGGAGGAGGGTGAGGTCTGGCATTCCAGACCCACCAGGTGCTTGTGTACTTACCCCAATCAAAAGAAAAGAAGACATTGTTAAGTTGCATTATGAGATGGATATTACCATGTAGCATATGTAATCAACGCATATCAAAACCAACAAAAAGAAAAAAATGCATCTAAACATATTTTCTTCAATGTGAATCTCAACAACAAAAACTCGTAAAGCATCAATAAAACTAGACCAACAAAAACTCACCTGGGCAGCCGCGACAGCCTCTTCTGCTTCTTTCAGCCGCAAAAGTAATTCTCCGGCAGCCTGCACAGCTTCAGCTGTGTCCCTCAATTGAGCTTGAAGTCCTTTATTCTCATCCCGAAAATATCGCCTCTCCTTCTCTCTTTCCACCCTTAATGCTGAAATTTCAGCAGCAAGAGCATTTATGAACTTGGACTCAGCACCCTTAACTCCTGCTTTAGCAGCTGCTTTCTTGACATCCTCTATTCCTTCCTGGATCTTCCTATGCCTTGCAAGCAACTGAATATGTTTCTCTTCCAAATCTGCATACTGTTCAAGAATGCGTGCATGCCCCTCTATAGCCATATGCATTGCTTCCTTCAGCTCTTCGGCACATTTCCTCTCAGTATCTAGTTCTTGCTTCCTCTTTTCCGCTAGTGATCTGCTAGCTTCAAGTTCAAGTCTCAATTCCTCAGAAAGAGAGATCCATCTGCTCTCTGCCTCTGTCCAACGAACGCTTTCCCGTTCAAGTTTCTCCTCAGCACTCTCAGTTGACTCAGGAATCGAAGTAAGAGGTGGAGCCAATTGAGTTTCACATGAATAAGTCAATTGAAGTAGTGGATTTTTTCGACATGCTGTGGATGAAGTATCTATGTAAAATTGTAGTTGGTTTCTTAAATCTTGAATCTCTTCCACCAACACTTCTCTCTCACCCATATCATAGAAATTCCGATAATGTTCCAGCTCATCTTGAACTCTTTTTAACTCAATTTTGGTCCTTAAAAGTTCAGGATGATTCTCATATTTCTCCTTTAAAATCTGTGGAAAAGAGGTTAAAAAACATGCCCACAGTCTACTGAAAAGAAAACTTTGAGAACAAATTTATACCTTGTGCTCCTCTGTAAGTAACAGTAGCTCTTCCTCCATGAACTCCTCTGTGGGTAAAACGCCATCCATAAGGTTCTCAAGGCGAAGGATTTTATCCTCCCTTGTCTGTGCTATTATGGCATTGCATTCCCTCTCATGCTTGTATTGTTGCACCTGTAAATGATCAAAAGAGAAGGTCATGCCAACACCAAAAGAAATATTGGTTACAGTTGTCTATAAATAAAACTTGAAAGAGACTTGCCAAACGGTTAAGCTGCACAATTTCAGAGGTTTTCTTGGCACAGAAATCTTCTAGTGCCATTTCTCTCCTAATAGCTCCTGCCAAAACCTTCTCCACTGCCTGCATAATAGAGAATGAAAAGGGTTGATTAACTCGTGCATACTAACAGCCCAGAATGATATTTGGAAATCCAGCTGTCCTTAAACTTGCCTTGGTAACTTGCTTCTTTAATTTTTCAGCAGACTCTGCACTATCAACAGGTACTAGCTGTAGGTTTGAGCCGTCATCAGCCTCTTTGACCCCTAGCTGCATTCTATTCTTGCAACTGGTACACATAAATTCAACTGAATCTTCTTCTAGCATATCACCAGGAAAAGTTTGCACACCCGCATCAACTTTGTCAACCAGAGAAATTGGCTTAGATTCTGCAGGTTTGAATGAAAACCTGAATGCTGACCGCCTTAGAGCTGAACTTTGGCGATGGCTATCAATAATTTCGAGGCCATGACGGATGCTTGCGGCCAAATGTTCAGTTGGTGAAATAAAGCTCTTACTTTTCTCTGTGGACATAGTATTAATGCTGCTTCTCGTGGATTTCTTGAAAGATATATGAGCAGCCTCTGGGACTAACATACTGTCATCCTGAAGATCTTTTTGTGAAGCAGTCAGCATTGATGAAGTCCTCAAGCTTTTCCTGCTGGTGGCGATTCTGGGTGAAACACTTGGAGCTGGAGACTTAAGTATTGGGGAGACATCAGATTGAACTACACTCAAGCTAGGAGGAGATACACAATTCACTGAGCCATTTGAAAAATCATTTGGTGCATCTGCACTGGAAATGCCGGCAGAAACTTCATTAAGATGATCAGTGACTGAGGAAGAATTATCCATTACATTTTTTCTTGGTGATTCTTTGTTTAGCAATTTAATGACAGATGAGCTAATTATATTGTTCCCCTCAGTGGGCTGCCAATAGGAATCCCCATCAAGTGCGTTTCTTTCTCTGTTGTTTTCCTCTGGGAGATTATGACAAGTCAGCACATTAGCATCAGAAGAACATGAAATGTGTTTAACAGGATCTGCACAATCAACTATCATTATCTTATCATGTTCAGATGCTCCTTCTTCCATATTAACATCTGTATCCTCAGAACTTTGTTCCTTGATACATCCACCTCCAGATATGCAGCACTCGGGCTCATCAAAACTTGTATCTTCAGAAGTCACAAGTTGCAAGTCTGAATTTACAGTTTTTGTTTTCCCTAGATCAATCCTACTGTTAGCTTCGCTGCTTGCTATTTGCCTATCCACTTGAACACAGAGCCTCTCAACAGCTTCCTCATCAATTTCCATCTCCTCATCACCATCATCGTCGACATGATGTAATGTCGTTGGACAACTGAGGCTAGACTTTAGTAGACTCAAACTTCTACGAATCCATGCTGCTGAATGACCTCCATTAGAGTCAATGGGGTATCCACGGTTTGACTTATATCTATCTAGTTCATCCTGTTGAAATCATCTACTTGAGTCAGATTTATGAGTTTAATTCGGCATAATGGAGAAACACAGAATTATTATGAATAAAAATATACCCTCAGCTGCCGTATCACTTCTCGCAAGTGATTCACATCGTTCTGCATTACTTCATTAACAACTGCCTTGTTCTTAATGGCCTTGGCACGCTGTGCAAATCTCAATGTACTAAAAGTTTCACTCTTACAACTGCAATGTTGAGCCAAGAGAACTTCCATTTGACAAACAGAGAAGAAACAAGACTACTGTGAGGAAAAAAGGGGACAGCAGTATTACCTTTGAGACGGAGAAATAGCACAAACCATTGCTAATTTTGCATTTCCGCCAAGAGATTCCTGCAATAAGAATGTCAATCTGGAGTCTCTATAGGGGATATGCCTTTGCTTTCCTGTTTGAGAAACTTCAGCAAGAATGTTGATTAAATTTCTGCACTCCAGCAATTGAACCCAATTAGAAAAGATAGTCAAATAAATATGTAGGGGTGGCACAAAATCTGCGTAAATTTAGATTTAGACAATAAATGTGGCACTGTCATTGGCAATAATTATGGGAAGATTATGGCTTTACTGCCGAAAACTACAACACTTATCCTTCCTTTTTGCCCTTCCAATTCAGCACAACATAGGCCCTTTATCTGTTCAGCTCTGAATTATATGCCAGTAACAGATGATAGTAACACCATGACATTTAGTGTATCCCTTCTATAAAAATCCTGCTTTATGGGGAAATTGCTAAAAGTGCAAGTTCAGATAAGGTGGATTTCTCAAAAAGTTGTAAAACTAATTATATCTATATAAAACATTGATTACCTTTCATCCCTGATTTAAAGCACAACAATCTTTCAATGTTTCCCTTGTACTCTCTGACCCTCTGATTCTAGATACCACCACCAATTAAGTGGATCGAAAGAGCTAAATTCCTAATCCATTGAGGGGAGCTATACTCTGACCGTAAACTTTCAGTACAACAACTTCCATGCAGAAAAATATTTGTTGATTCTGATATTTGTAACAATTAATAGCTTCAGGAAGAAATAAAGGGGGATAAGTTTTTGCATTAGTCCATGCCAAAGACAAATTGTGTCATTACCCTATTCCAAAATCTCAGTCCTACAACCTATTCTACTAAAACGTTTATGCTCCTGCCTTTTGACCATTATGTTATGTCTGTCACTTCAATTTATCTGCTAATCATATAAATAGGTTGTCTACTTCCTTTCTCATTCCATCACTTAGTTTTACATATTTAAGATAAAATCCAGTGATCTTAAGTGTGTAACAGATAAAGCAAATCTTTGCACATTAATATTTACATTTTCCAAATTTAAGTAAATATATTCTCCGAGAAAATGATATTTTTGTGTATTCTGGCTGCCTAAATTTTATAATCCAAAGCAATTAGATCAGCCTACAAAAGTAACAATAGAAGGCACCTAACTTGGCTTCTGAGAACAATGAATTTTTAGGGGCACTTTGTGTGGCTTGATAGCTTACATATTTTATAAATCCTATTTGGAGATTTATCTAAATTCTTATTGATGTTTTCAAAACATTTATTAGTTATGTCCCTTGAACGGTGGGATTTCTAGTTTGTAGACTCCTAGTGTATTAGGCCTACACGTTGTTGATGGACGAGAGGATTTACTATTTATAATATTTGAAATTTTTTTTGATGCCATGGTACATATTTATTGGAGTGTATACAGATCTGACTTATCTTTGGAGGACCCCACATATCCTTAGGCTGTTAGTCATTCTGCATATTGCAGATGTTATCATCCCCAGTAGAGAAATTTCTCTTCTTTTTTTTCAAGGACTTTTAGAACTTTTAAATAGGTTTCTTAAAAGTGATGATTATACCTTGCATGTGTCCTGGGAATGACATGTTTTCCATGTTTAAGTTCATTCTACACTTTAGTTTCTTTTTAATTATTACTAATACTTTCCCTTCTTCACTATCTTCAAAAACTAACTTGTCCTATATTGTCCATTACTCACCATCTAACATTGCATCTCCTTCAGCATAGTACAGTGTTGGTAACAGCATGCTTAAGCGGAAAGCACCAAGGCTGAAGCACTTCAGTTTTTTTAATAAAAACATATATCAGGATTGCAGATCTTTTGATCGCAACAGGAACAAAATTTCTCATAAACGGGGGAACAACTTTAACTTGGTCCATTAACTAAGATAATATTAATTAAGTTAATTAAATGCTATGTGAGTATGAAATTTGAAATAGCTATAAAAGTGAATAAATACTAATTGGTGAAATATAACCAAAATGCACTTGACATGAAAAATATGCAAGAAATGTTAAACCATACCCAAGCTGTGAGAGTGATCGATTAATATTGCCTGCTTCCTTTAGACGTTCTCCTGCTGCACCAGTTAACTTTTGTCGCTCTGAACCGGCTAGATCAACAAGATTTATTCTGCTTGTTTTGAAGCTGCTTAAACCATCAGCCTTGCTCTAGAAAAATAATAGTTTACATAAGATCCTTTCGGCAAATATGTGATGCCATAACAATAAAAAACAGAGGTATTTACAATTTCTCTTGTCTGTCAAAGAGGCTCAACCCAAGAGCTATGTGTGTGAGGAAATGGGCCAACCAATGTCATCAAAGGTGATCAGTCACTGGGCCAGGCAAGGTACCACCAAAGCACCATTGTAGCCCTGAGGAAAGATGCCTTTAGTGAGGTTCTCACCTTCAATAAGGCAACTACCTTTGATGCCCAGACAAGCACCTTATATAAAGTTCCAGTGGTTTAAGGCAACCGCCTCTCTAAAAGCTACTATATTTAAATGTGGACCGAAGAATAATTCAGTGAAATGTCTTCTAAAACTTAAGTAAAGGAACAATTTCGTCATGAGAAAAGATGTCCTATGAATCTATAAATGTGGTTGTTCGGAGGGTCTTAACCAAAGGTCAACAAGCAAAGAAAATTGAAAAAAAAAACGCATTACCATTTTATAGACCAGCTCTTATCCATTTAGCACAGCCTCACTTCATTATAGATATTCCAATGCATCAAATAGATAACATTTTATTTTCAAAAAATGTATACTAATTATCTCTAGAACTATTTTAAGGGAATAAGTTTACTTATAAAAAATGTCTAGAACTTGATACTTTTAGCCAGTGACTTTTTGGCACTTCATGTCTTAAGAATGCAGACACTAGGTGCCTTGAGGTCCACTTTTGCATTTGACAATATTGGGGCCAAGAATATGTATTAATTACATTGACACCTAAAATTCCCATTTCAGGCAGGCCTATTTAATAACCAAGAACCAATACAGGGACATTCAGTCACATACCAAAAGATCTAAAGGAGTTTCACGTGATTTGAACCAACAACAAATATCAAGAACACTAACACCAGACATATAATCTTGACATTTTTGTCACATTTCTAATCAGAAAATTCTCTATAGAATACTGGCATAAAAAACTTCACAAAATACTAGTTTACTTTGCTAAAAAAATCTAGTGATTCTTATTTGTAAAATATTTATAAAAAAAATCTATAAAATGACTCTAACAGATATATCCTAACCACATTTAGTGTATTTCATAGTAGATTATAAACAGCTATTAAGTACCCAATAATCTCAATAGTGGATACTAGTACCTTGCATCTGGATTCAACAACACAAGTGAATACAGTATGTGAACGGGAACTCTCAGCATTTATACTAGTTGCGCCTGTCCTCCTATTTGACATCCCCTGCATAATTTATTCAGTGCTTGTAAATTTGATGCCTGAATATAATCAATCCATAATACAAGCTGACTTTCAAAATATAACCCATCATATCAAATTCAAAAGGCTGAAAATGAGGAAATCACATGGAGACCAATCCTTCAGATTAAATGGAATAAATTATAAAAATGTATGAACTGTTAGCTTAAAAACTTTCTATTAAGTAAAATTCAAATTTTTTATATTAATCTTGCTAGTGGCTGGCCTTATGCGCACTCCTCAACATAAGGAAAGAGTCTTGATACAAGGCATGCACTTCATGTGAGCCTTACCTTATTTATTATCTTTTGAATAACTTGCCAAAGAACTTGAGGATTCAGATGCCTGTGCCCTAGACCTCGCCATTCACATAAGGGTGCTTGAGGCCAAATCCACTGAACTTTTTAATCCTTGAATGTCTCAAAGTGAAGAAGTAAAAATTAATTTGTCTTCATTAAGCAGGGTAACCTACTTGGTGAACTTTTGACTGTCATTCCTACTTGTGAATTAATACTTCTATCCTATATTGGTTGTGCAATACTCCATCTAGGAATGTTCCTAAATATTTTCCATATAATGTAAAATTGTAACACACCCTTTATTTATTGAAAACTCAATGGCTTAAATACTTTGATAAGTTTGCTCGAGTTTTTTGGCAGCGCAGTATTGAAAACTCATCCTTCAAAGATTACATAGAAAATGATGTCCCTTAAAAAGTTTGATTTCCTAAGGTGGAAAAAAACATGTTACACTCCATACTAATATTCTTTCCATCATAATGCTGGCAAAAGTTCCAAAATATTGCAACTCCTTGATTGGGAAAAGAACCTCCAATTACATGATTCAAATCTCTAAGTTAGGTCATTATGTCCCCCCATTTTCAATTATATGTAATTTAGGGTGCTAAAATGCAGTGGTCAATCTTATTCAAAACTACATCACAGGCACAGAAGACAAACACCACCGTGATCTTCAATTAATGCATTTTGTTTACACCCTCTTTTGGTTCATTTAGAAATATAACCTGTGTCAGATTGCCATTTCTACAATTTTGATTTCTAATGGAACAGTCTGCAAAGACAAAATTTGAAAAATAAAGAAAAAGAAAAAATTACTCATAAAGTATAAATTTCCACAACAAAAGACTCTTAATATATTGAAATAAATGACAGTGAAAGGATTTCCACCATTTGACAATCTACTTTGACAAACTTCTCTTGTAGTAACAAGCACAAGTAGAGTTACCTAACTCAACATGATGTCAACCTTTAAAATTTTCCCACGTAACTGATCCTTAACAAAAACTAGTGTCTTGGAAGCAATTGTCAAGATCTAAATTTATCAAACTAAAAACATACGAACAAAATGAAATTATATAATTTAATTAGAAATGCACATGCAGTTGTATGGTCCAGTGATTTTGTACTCAAAAAAAGTGCAAGAACAGGTTGCCAAGTATGCTGCTTAACATTTCTCCATTTGGGTATAGTAACAGTTAAATTATGAGGGCACATTAAGATAAATATTCATGCTATGCCTATAGTAGGAGAAGTATATTAAAGAGAAAACCTTTGTCAAGAGTTGAGTCACATCCTTCATTGTACGTACAGACTCCTCTTTGAGATTTTCGACATAGACACCAGATTTAACATCTTCTCTTATCTGGGAGAAGAAGGCAACAAAAGACCAAAGAAGACAAGGTTTATAGCAGCAAAAAAACTTAAAAAATATATACATGAAGATGAAACGATAAAAAATTCCTTTTACCTGGAGATTTCTTTGGTTTGGATCCAACAAATCTGTAATTTGCTCGTTGTAAATCTGCAAAAAAAAAATCAAGTGGCATAAGCTTACAAGCATAGTTAGGTCAAGCATACCAAAAGTATTTACGATCACTCAACCTCAAGAAAAGAACAGCAACACTGATACTCGAGTTGTTTATCGGCATGCTTGATTTGCTCCTATAAAGGAAACACAAAAGCACAAATTAGGACCATTGTTTGACAATACAATTTAACCTTCAATGATTTAAATGAAGTACAGCATAGCTCACCTCATTTATGCGGGAAAAGAGTCGCTCAAAAACACGTGGAGTTAACCCTTGTTGATCACTGGACAATTTTTCTTCCAACAAGGCATTGGCCGGACCCCAAATAGTATATGTCTTTCCACTTCCCGTCTAAAGAAATCAAATTTTCAGAAACATGGAGAACATTAATAGGATCATTGCACCTGAAATAGTAATAAAATCAGAAAAGAATCAACAAAATTGAAAGATACCTGTCCATACGCAAATACAGAACTATTGAATCCAGCCAAACAATTTTCAACAAGGGGTGCTCCTACAAGCTCGAAGATATCTTGCTGAAAATAAAATAGAATTATTTAGCATCCAACACCAACAAACATTCTAAAAGCCTGAAAATAATCTCATCAAAATAGATCATGCCTGTGTTGCCTCAATGTCTGCGACTGAGTCAAATGTGAAAGTTTGTCCATTAATTGATAATGAATCACTGGAAGTTTTCTGAACTATCACATCGCCTTCATCCCTATCCTCATGTGGCGGCCGCATTCGGACCACAACCTGAAAATTTGTGACAGTATCCTCCACAATCAGAGATATTCGAATGCCATGTTCAGCTATTGAGAAAATGTAGTAAATAAGGACATCAAAATTTATGAGCATGGGTGTTCCTAAAACAAAAAGCATTGCTGAGTTAGTCCTAATAGATGCATCTAATATAATTAAGCTGAGTTGGTTATCACTAAAGAACCAAAATGAACTTTACGAAACATGGCTTACCAATATGTTGAGGTGTCGTCTTCATTTGTTAAAAAACCAGACTAGCATAAAATTTAAGATGTGAGATTTACACCCTCTTACTAGATTTTTCAACTACAATGCAAAGGCAAAAGAACACAAAATCCAAGCTTTTCTCTTTTATTTTCGTTTATATTCTTTTTCTCCACTTTCTAAGCAGCCAAACATGAATTTAATTCCACTATAGGTGACATGACATACTCGACTTCAGTAAACCAGAATCTCTATGCGTAATTATGGATATTATATCCATTTCTCTGCAACCAAACAGCTCGATCAAAAGCCACACGAACCATTTAGAATTCATAAATAAAACGAGCTGTAGAAAGATTACTTTAAATTAATTACGTGGTTTTACATTTTCTCAGTGACCACACAAACTAGATCGAGATTTTCTCGGCAGCCAAAAGATTACTAGAAACCGAATTGAAACCAAAACCTTCGAGTGACAACAAGGAATACCTTGACGCCAGAATCCGAAGGCCCGAGCACCGAATTCTCAGGCAGAGTCTCCATGCTGAGCTTTCGCTTGAGAGGATTTGAAGACGGCGGCCTTGGCGGAAGCGGACTCTTCAACTTGGCCGGGGATTGCTTCGGATCGCACGGAATCACGTTTGGATCCGAGGGCGGTGCATTTTCCTTGGCCGATTTCTGCTTCCTCGACGGTCTGGGCTTGGCCGAGCTAGGGCTGGCGGACGACGGTGGGTCCGTGGAATGCGTCTCCCTTAAGATCGGGTTCCTCGGTTGCATGAAGTGCTTCATTGCTTAGCACAAATCACAGAGAACTCCACAGAGACAGAGAGAGAGAGAATGCGTAGGGTTTGGGGAGACAAGGAAGCGAAGGAGAAGGGTGGGGAAGAGAGAGAGATGTAGCCGTTAAAAGGGAGGGGAGAGAATTTGAATTGGGGGAAATGTGAAAAGCACGTGTGTAGGGCCTTTGGTTATTTATGCCGTGGTTTTTGTTTTGTTGTTTATAAGATATGACAGCAGAGAGGGAAGTAAACAAAACATTTTTTGAATTTGCGTTGGACTTGGAGCGTTTTGATTTTCGTTCTGCTTTGCCATCCTTGCTTACGCTTCTTTTTTATTAAATACGGACAGACGTTTGATATTTTTGGAGGAATAATTTTTCAATTACAAATCATTTCGTCTATATTTCATAAATACTTTATATTTTTTTTTCTTTACTTCCATCACATTTTATTAAATATGAGCAATAACTCAACTAAAATAGGGTTAGTTTTCATTCTAAAAATAATTTAATTGTTTTTTTTTTAATTTAGATGAAAGAGAAACCTCATTTAGTACTCAGAGAATAGTCAGCAAAGAAAAATAGTGGAGAAATTATAAAAAATAATGGGATTTAAGAGAGAGAGAGAGAGAGAGAGAGAGAGAGAGAGAATGAAGGATATAAAATTACAGAGAAATTAAAATTATATAAATGCCTTTTAGATTTCAAAATTATGTGATTGTAATCTAAACTTAAAATTTACAAAAATGTCATCTAAATTCAATAAAATTATCAAATTGTCATTAAAATAGTTGGAACCAGAATGTGGTTTGGAATGCAAATTCTGGCTAAAATGGCCAGAATAGGATTGAATGGTCCGAAATTTGAAAAGAAACGGAATAAAGATATATAGTATACAAGGTATTACATCGTAACGGAAAATTCTAGCCGTTCTAACTAGAACGAAATAGAATTTAAAACCATAGCTAAAATTCTCTCCTGGTCATGTTGGATGGCATCAATCACCTGTTTTACTTACCCCTCCAGTCCCACCATCTGACAATCCAACTCAATGCAAAACATGATAGTCACATAAGCACCTAGGGCTGTGCAGAAAAGCTGGTGACCCGGTCCGTCCATGAGACCCGATCCGACCTGACCAAGAAAGACGGTTTGAACCAACTTGCGGGTCGAACCCGCTAAATGTCAAAATGATCCGACTCTCACCATTTTTGTTCTTTCACACTGTGATTATTCTTCGTTTTATTCGCAACAAAAACCAACCTGCACGAATCAAGAGCAAAGTCCCAACACCACAAGCAACCAAGATTGGCGAACGCAGCCCCGTAAATTGATGGTAGTGAAACCCACGTAAAGACAGCCAAGATTTTCATCATCAGCTGCGTAAGTCCCTCTCCCCCAACTTTTTGTCTATAGCTTAGATTTTCGTATAACATTATCTGGTTTTCCTTCTTTCTCTCCCTCCTCCTTCCTTCCAAAATCCAATTTCTTCCCTCCCCACCATGATTCTCCTTCACTTTATTGCCCAAAAAACCACCTTTTCCCGTATTCTCCCTCAAAGCAGTTATCTCCCTCCAACCACCTTTATCGCCCATACTTCTCTAGAACTTTCCTCCATATCGCCCCCAAGTCACCTGGTACTCTAGCAGGCCAATCCTCGTCGTTCCCAATTCCAGGAGAAAATGCTCTACCTCGATTCCAAGAGAAAATTCTGTACGGGAATAAGATTTGAAGGGAAACTTAGGATGCGATCTCTCCATTACGTTGAGAAAGAACAAGATTTTCCTCTCCTCTGTTTTCAAGCCGAGGTTGCAGAATATGCGCGAGAAAGAGAGAACGATCGCAATCGGTGTCCACTGTCGGCAAAACGATGGAATGGGTTTTGGTGGAAGGTGATGAGCTTTTTGTGCATTCTGATCTTGATTTACAGGTTGATCCGATTTTGGTTCAGGTCAAACTGCGTTTGTTTCATGCTATCACGGGTCGGGCTAAAAAACCAAGCGGTTTGGCCGGGTTGTAGGCCTATAAGCACCCATATTTTCAGTAGGTCTTGAAGATTGTTGGAAGCCAAGACTACTTGACCCTTTTGATTTTGAATAACAATACCAACTCCCATTCTCCTCCCTCTTTCCATATATTCAAAAAAGAAAAAATTATTAAAAAATTTCTGTAGATAACTTCACAAAATCGAATAAAAAACACGTCTCAAAATTTCTCAAACAATGTCAAAATTTCATTAGCCAAATACATGACCAGAATCATCTCTAGGATTGCTCTAAAAATCATCTTATCAAGTGCCACTTCCTTTTGATCTATTAACCTAGAGGCAAGACCAAACTTCTAATCAACTTTAAACTTTGTTTATGATCTTTGTTTTGTAGAGCCACTTTTTTGTGGCGGTAGTGGTGCAAAATGGCCAGGAAACGAGCATGGTGTTATAGAATATGGATATGCAATATGCATGCTAAAGGAATCCAGATGATACTAAAAAAAGAAAAAGAAAAAACCCCATTACTCTTGTTGAAACTAATTGAAAAAATTTGGTTAAAAGCTTTCTTAGCAAAGTGTTTTTTGCGCGTGCAAATATACTTACGATGGAATTGATGGTTGATCATTTGTTAATTGACCAAGGAAAATAATTTGTATAGCCTTAAAGTATATAAATTCTGCGAACTCTTTTAAAAAAAATAGAAAATATGGAACCCATATGAAAAACCTACTTTTTAATGGTGGTTCTCACCTTTTTCAGAAGGTATGCATGGGACTTTGCATACTCTAAGACTGTATCTGAGAATACTTATTTGTTAATATGTGAAAGAAATGATAGAATAGTTTGGTTTTGCACCCCAAACTAATATGTATTCAATTGACCATATATATTGCACCAGAGCTTCTTACACTTAGTATAGAATGTATATTAAGAAGGGAAATATACAATACAACAGATCGTGTATAGCTAAGGAAATATTGCAGAGGACTAAGAGTATATTACAGAGATAGTATATTACAGAGATCAAGGGATTGATTAGTTCCCATCTGAGGCTTGATCTACAGACAATGAATGAGAGATATCAATTGGATTAGATTTTGACCTTCCATCTTTGGCTTGCTAATCTAATTCACTTTCCTTGGAGAGGTTAGCGAAGACATATTTGTTAACATCTTCCCTCAAGCTAATATGGGTGACACACACTTGTAGCTTGTCTCGAAGAAGGATGAAACATGATGAGGTCAAATCTTTAGTAAAGATATCTGCAGTCTGCTCAATAATGGGGAGATATTTGATCTATATATCCTTTTGCATCACTTTCTCATGTGTTGAACCTAAGGTTTCAAGTTTTGTGTAATTATATATTTACACATGGATTTTGATGATAACAAATGATTTCAAAGAATGAAGGAATCTCAAGCTCAAGTTGTCCACACAATGGAGTTAAGCACATCAAAGAACCAAGCATGAGCAAGAAGGAAACAAGTTCACATTAAAATCATAGAGTAATGTTGTAAATCTCTTAAAATTCGAAATTAGGATTAAGGCTCAAAATTAATATTTTATCATAAAGCATTAAAATACATTTTCCACATGTGCATGAATATTTTTGAAAATTAAATTTGAATATTTTGAAAGATAATTGATTGTCATCTTTCACATGTGCATGCCATGATTAAAGGTTTGAACTTTGAAAATATTAAAGATGATTGATTGTCATCTTTCACATGTGCATGTTTTATTTGAATAATTTCAAAAGTGATTGATGCTTTTCTTGACTTATGCAAAAGGAAGATGTCTTTGTTTGAAAAATTTGAAAAGTAAAGTGTGCTCCTTTTGTCATATGCAAAAAGTAAAAGATTAGGTTTGAAATTTTTGAAAAGCAAAGTGTGCTCCTTTTGTCATATGCAAAAAGTAAAAGATTAGGTTTGATTTTTTTGAAAAGCAAAGTGTGCTCCTTTTGTCATATGCAAAAAGTAAAAAGATTAGGTTTGAATTTTTGAAAAGTGAATGATGATGTCTTTGACATGTGAATCTTTTTAAATTTGAATATGAAGTCTCATATGCCTATAAATAGATCATTTGAGAGCTTCACATTCACAACACCAAGAGCATACAATATTCATTCAAAACTTTCATTCTCTCTTCTCTAAGCATTGAGCCTTAACCCTTGTTCATTTTGAGAGATATAGTTTGTGCTGTATTGTTCTTATTTCACTCATTGAAGAGTGTTTTCTGATATTCTACCCACTATCAATTCTTGTATCAGTAAAAGGGTGTGTATAACCATTGTGCGTGTAGAAAGTGTTCTACACAGGGAATAGTTGAATCATCACGTGTGAGGTGATTGCAAGTGTAGAGGGTGTTCTACACGGATCCTTTGTAGCGGTGTTGTTCAAAGGTGTAATAGGTTTCTATCTCCACCTGAAGAGGTTGAATAGTGAATTCGGGGATCCTCAAGGGGTAGCTTGAGGCGAGGACGTAGGCAGTGGGGCCGAACCTCGTTAACATACTGAGTTTGCTTCTCTTACCCTTACTCTTTATATTTATTGCTATTTTATATTTTGTTTATATTTTATATTGTATATTTGATTTATAATTGTTATTTTCTTAAATACAACTCAATTCACCCCCCTCTTGTGTTAGTCATCTGGGCAACAATTGGTATCAGAGCTAGTTGACCTGTACTGTTCATACAGGCAGATCACTCATGGGAACTCTCGCTTGTGACTGTGTCACCGAAGCAAGACTCTCCGACCATGGGTGACGGTGCACCGTAGAGACGGTGGCCGGCTAGTCTGGTAGGTACAATTGTTAGGTGACATAGGTGCGGCCTATGATCAGTAACAATTGGTATCAGAGCTAAAGCTCTATTATAAGATTAACTATCTTTTGAGTTAAGATCTTATGGCTAACATTGCAGTTTCATTTGGTGAAGGTCAATCTAGCAGTCGGCCTCCACTCTTTTGTGGAGACAATTACTCATTCTGGAAAGTTAGAATGAGAATATTCCTTCAGGCTCAAGGTCGAGAAATCTGGAAATGCATTGTAAATGGACCTTATATTCCAACAAAAGTGGTTGATGGAGTAAAGGTCAAAAGGAAGAAGAAGAGTTTGATCGTGAAGACGATAGACTTTATACTTTGAATTTAACTGCTATGAATTTATTATATAATGCTCTCAATGGTAATGAGTTTAATAGAGTAATGACTTGCGCTACGGCAAAGGAAATTTGGGATAACTTGGAAGTTACTTATGAAGGAACTTCTCAAGTCAAGGAATCAAAAATTTATATTCTTACTCATGAATATGAAATGTTTAAGATGAATGATGATGAATCTATTTCTAGATGCACACTCGTTTTACTAACATCATAAACAGCTTGACAGCTCTTGGCAAAATTTATTCCAAAGTGGAGATGGTAAGAAAAATTCTCAACTCTCTACCAAAACGTTGGGAATCAAAAGTGACAGCGATTCTTGAAGCTAGAGATCTCAAGAAGCTCGAAGTGAATGAACTCATCGGGTCACTTATCACCCATGATACACATTGAAAAGAGGAGAAGAAGAAGGAAAGCCAAAGAAGAGCTTGGCACTTAAAGCTGTTCCTCATGAAAGTGAAAGTGATGAAGATGAGAAAAATGACGACAAAGATGAAGAAGTTGCGATGATAACAAGAAGAATTCAGAGGTTCTTAAAGAAAAATAAAACTCCTCCGAGGAAATCTTTCAAAAAGTTTTCCAAGAAAGATTCAGATCGATACAAAGGCAAGAAAGCAATGAAAGCTACATGGGATGATGATTCAAGTAGCTCAGATAGTGAAACAAGCAATGGAGAATTAGCAAATCTTTGTCTTATGGCTAAAGATGACATTGAGGTAACAAATCTTGATAATATTAATGATCCTTCATATGAAGAATTGCAAAATGTTTTAGAAGAGGTATATGAGGAATTTGAAAAATTGGGTATCAAGTATACTGCTTTGAAAAAGAAAAATTCTTCTTTAACAAACGAAATTGATATTTTAAGAAAAGAAAATATTGTTTTGAAAGACGAAAATCTTGAGTTGAAGAAAAAGAAAACTGATTTAGAAAATATTGTTGAAAACTTTACGAATGGAAAAAGAAATTTTGAAAAACTTCTTGGTAGTCAAAGATGTGTTTTTGACAAGGCAGGCTTGGGATATATGCCAAAACAAAAAGTTCAAACCTTATAAAAACTTCTTTGATAATCCTTCTACATCAAAGTCTAATATTCAAAATTCTTTTCGATAATAATTTTGTCAAAAAGGATACTATTATAATCACTCAAGTTCATTCATATATGCCACATGCTATTTGCTAATTTTTGTAATAGAAATGGTCATAATTATCATGCTTGTCCTATTAGAAGAAAACATACAATGACTATTAGGGCCATATGGGTACCTAAAAATCTTATTTCTTCTAATACTAATAAATAAAGGACCCAAAGAACTTGGGTACCAAGAAAAATCATTTTAATTGTTTTTATAGGTATGCATGAAGTCCTCTACAAGCAAAAACAAACGGTTTTATAAATGAAGAGTATATGTTGAGCAACCTCCAGGTTTTGAAAATCATATTTCTCCAAATCATGTTTTCAAACTCACAAAAGTCACTATATGGACTCAAACAAGCTCCTAGAGCGTGGTACGAGAGACTTCAGTGGTTTCTTGATTAAAAAGGTTTTTCAAGAGGAAACACACACTCTTTTCATTAAATACGAAAATGATGATATTCTTTTGATTCAGATTTATGTTGATGATATAATATTCGGTGCTACTAATGAAAATATGTGTCAAGTTTTTGCTAAGACTATGCAGGAAGAATTTGAAATGAGCATGATGGGAGACTTACATTCTTTCTCGGATTGCAAATTAAGCAAGCAAAAAGTGGGACATTCATCAATCAATCAAAATATATTAAGGAATTGCTGAAGAAGTTTGGGATGGAAGGTGCTAAGGAAACTGGAACACCAATGAGCCCATCTACTAAACTTGATAAAGATGAATCCGGTAAGCAGTTGACTCGAAGGTATATCGAGGTATGATTGGTAGCTTATTATATTTGACAGCCAGTAGACCAGATATTATGTTCAGTGTGTGCTTATGTGCACGTTTTCAATCATCTCCAAAAGAATCTCATTTAATTGCAGTTAAGCGCATTCTTAGATATCTTAGTGGTACAATTAACCTAGGGTTATGGTACCCTAAACACACATCTTTCGATCTAATCAGTCTACACAGATGCAGATTATGCTGGTTGTAAAATAGATCGAAAAAGTACTAGTGGAGCATGTCACTTCTTAGGTCATGCATTAGTTTCCTGGTTTAGTAAAAAACAAAATTCTGTTGCATTATCTACTGCTGAGGCAGAATATGTTGCTGCGGGTAGTTGTTGTGCTCAAGTTCTTTACATGAAGCAACAACTTGAAGATTTTAAACTCATGTATAATCACATTCCAATCAAATGTGATAATACAAGTGCTATAAATCTTTCAAAGAACCCAATACAACATTCTAGAACTAAGCATATTGAAATAAGATATCATTTTCTTCGAGATCATGTGCAGAAAGGCGATATAGTACTAGAGTTCACAAACACACACAATCAGTTAGCAGATATATTCACAAAACCTTTACCAGAAGATAGATTATGTATGATTAGAAGAGAAATAGGTATGATGCATATTATGAATATCTCTTAAAAGATAATCAAGTTCATAAAAATAGAAGATTTTTTTAAATACTTTTACATAAACTTGAGGTTCTTAGCCTCATGTTTGAGACGCTCATTCTCTTCATACAATATCATGTCATCCCTATCCATGGGAACTGGCAAGCGGAATGAAGATTCAATAGAGATTTCAACTTTTATTCTTCTGCCGAAGGATTCCTTCCCTTGTGTGAGACTCTTGAACAATTCGTTGAAGTACAACAATTTGTTCTCTTAAGCTTTTCAACCTCATGGTTTTTGGCTTGACCCGCTGGGAAAAAGCAACAATAGAGGATGAGTAGCGAGTCCCGAGACTCACCAAGTCGTAGATAGCATCGGAGTCTGACTTATTAGCCATACTATTATTTTCTTGCTGCAACATGGCACCAATGGTAGCTGCAGAAAGGACAGGAGTTGAGGTGTAGAATACCTCATGGATGCATCTAGAGGAATGTTAGAAGAATGAGCCATGGAGAGAAGAATTAAAACTTAAAGCGAGAATGTAGAAGAGAATGCAGATGAGTTATAGAGATAAGAAGAAAACTTGATGCGGATTGGATGAACTTTAAGACTGCTTTTATAGAGATAGCATAAAGAACAAGACGAGCTATCATCCAAGTCAAAGAGTAATGTTTTTTTTCCGTCGGTGAAAATGACATTTTTTAGAAACTCGGAGCCTTCAATCTCGTTTGTCAACAACATCAGGCGTATTTTTTCAAATCTCCAGCCACACTTGTCGGGTCACGGACGATCCAATTATTCTCTTTTTCAACTATCTACAGTGTTTAATAACGCACCGTTTTTCTTCAGTCTATTTATCTTGCTGCGGATCCTTTTTAATGATGCCAAAAGGGGGAGAAGTTTTAGACTAGAACATTAACATTGTTTAAATTGTAAACTTGTTATATATGCTTGGAATTATATTTATATTTTTGCTTGAAAAACTAACGCACATTCTCAGGGGGAGCTTAAGTATTAATACAGGTCTTCAGGTTCTATCAAGTATTTGTCATCATCAAAAAGGGGGAGATTGTTGAACCTAAGGTTTCAAGTTTTGTGTAATTATATATTTACACATGGATTTTGATGATAACAAATGAATTCAAAGAATGAAGGAGTCTCAAGCTCAAGTTGTCCACACAATGGAGTCAAGCACATCAAAGAACCAAGCATGAGCAAGAAGGAAACAAGTTCACATTAAATCATAGAGTAATGTTGTAAATCTCTTAAAATTCGAAATTAGGATTAAGGCTCAAAATTAATATTTTATCATAAAGCATTAAAATACATTTTCCACATGTGCATGAATATTTTGAAAATTAAATTTGAAATTTTGAAAGATAATTGATTGTCATCTTTCACATGTGCATGCCATGATTAAAGGTTTGAACTTTGAAAATATTAAAGATGATTGATTGTCATCTTTCACATGTGCATGTTTTATTTGAATATTTCAAAAGTGATTGATGCTTTTCTTGACTTATGCAAAAGGAAGATGTCTTTGTTTGAAAAATTTGAAAAGTAAAGTGTGCTCCTTTTGTCATATGCAAAAAGTAAAAGATTAGGTTTGAAATTTTTGAAAAGCAAAGTGTGCTCCTTTTGTCATATGCAAAAAGTAAAAAATTAGGTTTGAAATTTTTGAAAAGCAAAGTGTGCTCCTTTTGTCATATGCAAAAAGTAAAAAGATTAGGTTTGAAATTTTTGAAAAATGAATGATGATGTTTTTGACATGTGAATCTTTTTAAATTTGAATATGAAGTCTCATATGCCTATAAATAGATCATTTGAGAGCTTCACATTCACAACACCAAGAGCATACAACTCTCATTCAAAGCTTTCATTCTCTCTTCTCTAAGCATTGAGCCTTAACCCTTGTTCATTTTGAGAGATATAGTTTGTGCTGTATTGTTCTTATTTCACTCATTGAGGAGTGTTTTCTGATATTCTACCCACTATCAATTCTTGTATCAGTAAAAGGGTGTGTATAACCCTTGTGCGTGTAGAAAGTGTTCTACACAGGGAATAGTTGAATCACCACGTGTGAGGTGATTGCAAGTGTAGAGGGTGTTCTACACGGATCCTTTGTAGCGGTGTTGTTCAAAGGTGTAATAGGTTTCTATCTCCACCTGAAGGAGGTTGAATAGTGAATTCGGGGATCCTCAAGGGGTAGCTTGAGGCGAGGACGTAGGCAGTGGGGCCGAACCTCGTTAACATACTGAGTTTGCTTCTCTCTTACCCTTACTCTTTATATTTATTGCTATTTTATATTTTGTTTATATTTTATATTGTATATTTGATTTATAATTGTTATTTTTTAAATACAACTCAATTCACCCCCCCTCTTGTGTTAGTCATCTGGGCAACATATGATGAAGATAGTACCCACATACTGGAACATGATAGGAACCAAGATCCCTAGGTTATCGCACCACAATGTAGGAGTGTTGAGGAGTGGGATTTGAAGATCTTGGAACAACATCCTTAGCCAAAACAGTTCTACACTAACCATTGCAAGTGCTCTATACCATACTTCAGTGCTAGATTTAGATGCTACAGGTTGCTTCTTTGCACTCCAGCTAACCAAAGAAGGACCAAGAAAGATGGCATAACCAAAACTGGATCTTCAATCATCAAGATTCCTTGCCTAGTCAGAGTCACTGTGGATCTTTGTAGATGTAAAAGTCATTTGCCAAAGAATAAGCCTTGATCAATGGATACCTAAGGATCTTTTTTGTAGCGGTCCAATGGTGGTTGTGGGATTGTGCATGAATTGGTACAATTGGCTCACAGAGAAGGCAATGTTTGGTCCAGTTAGTATGTAGTACTGCAATGCTCCAACGAGGTGGTGATATTCTGTAGCATTTTCAAGGGGGTCTCCATCATATTGAGATAGTTTGGAGACAACAAGAAGTGGATTCTTAGCAGTCTTGGCTCCAATCATTTTGGCACGGTCAAGAATATCAGCAACATATTTTGATTGAGAAAGATGAAGTCCTTCTTGAGTTCAAATCACATGAATCCTTAAGAAGAAGTTCGAGGATCTAAGGTACTTCTTGGCAAAATTTTGCTTTAAACTGAGTTATGTTAGATAAACTGTTACTAGTAACAATGATATCATCAACATATATCAGAAAAAATATGTGAATATTGGAGTGGTGGAAGGTGAAGAGAGAGTAGTCCACCTTTGACTTAATGAACCCAAGACTGAGGAGGGCGCTAGCAAACTTATTAAACCAGACATTAGGGGCCTTTTTAGATTGCCCTATGCAATTTTCAAACATGCCTTGGCCAATGCTGATCTTCAAAGCTTGAGGGTTGCTCGATAAAAATTTCTTATTCAAGAGAGCCATGGAGAAAAACATTAGACACATCAAATTGCTTTATAAGCCAGTTAAGTTGGACCGCAATAGCAAGTATAGTCTTGATAGTAAAGGCTTTGATTACTAGACTGAAAGTTTCAGTAAAATAGGGGTGGGCTCCGACTCCGATGGAGTCAGAAAGCCCACCTCTGACTTCAACTGGAGTTGGATGTAATTTCGGACTCCTACTTCGACTCTGATTGGAGTTGCAAGAGTTGGATTTGGAGGGTCGAAGCCACGGAGAGAGAGAGAGAGAGAGAGAGAGAGAGAGATGGCTCGGTCAGCGCGTTTGTGACGCCCTCGAACGATGGACATCCAGCAGCTACATCTCCTTATGTGCGGAAGACTTCCCATCGTGCATTTGTCCTTCTGGAAGATGCCTCGACAAAAATTGAAAATGAAAACTAAAAAGGGAGGAAAGTCGGTGCTAAAAAGAGGAGATGAATACTAAGAGACCTATTCCAAAAATTAATTAATACATATAGATATATGTGCACTGTATCCAAATCAAAGAAATTAATCAATTAAAAATGAAAAAATCAAGTCGTTGATGAAAAGGAAAGAGTGGTGGGGATTGGTACCTTGAAGCTAACATTCACGGGGCCCTAGAACCAAAAATTTTAAATAATAAAAAAGAACCCAAAGTCAAAAGGATGATGATTTAAATTTTGAACCAAAGCAAAGCATGTAAAAAGCAAACGACAGTGACAAATAGCTGACAGACAAACATATAGACTGATTGATTGAGATAGACTAAGATAGACAAATTGAGACAAATTCATAGACTGAGACAAACAGAAAAGGTAGACTTTTTTTCTTTGTCTGGAGAAGGAAATCGCTATAGAGTTTTTTTTTTTAGTCGGAGTTCAAAAGTCAGTGAATATCGGCTCTGACTCCAACTTTGACTATTTTTTTCATAATAACTCCGACTCCGACTTCGAACTCTATTTTTTTCGACTTTGACATAATCGGAGTGGACGTCAACCAGAGTCAGAACCAACAGAGTTTTTGCCCACCCTTACAGTAAAATCTATCCCATCCTTTTGCTCAAATCCCTTGGCCACCTATCTGGCCTTGGATCTATCAATTGTCTCATCAATCTTTTGCTTAATCTTAAAGATCCACTTGTTGTTGATGACATTCATGTGAAGTGGTTGAGGGCAAAGTGTTGACATGTGGTTGGCTTGGAGTGCTTGAAATTGATCTTGCATAGCCTTAAGTGTAGTTGTTTCACTACCTGAGCAAAAGGTTTTTGGAGTGCTAGGCAGAGATATTGAATGGAAGGCTTCAAGTGGATGTTTGGTAGAATAATACATTTGGAACTCAGAGAATGTTCTGGATTTTCTAGAGCCATCTTGGGATTGAGTTACCACATGATGATTAGAAGAGGTAGGGACTGGTTAAGGATGAGACAATGAGTTAGATTGAATATAGGGGTGAGCATAAGTTTCTTGTGTGTCCATTAGGTCATAAGATTCTGGCTTGGTGACAAGAGGTTTAGAGGGACTAATGGTTTCATGATTGCCACTGAGAGGATCATAATTAGTAGCAGAAATGAACACATTAGAGGAAGAGATATTACCTATAGGTTCAGTTGGTAAAATATGAGAGATTTTTTGTGTTTATGTGCTGAGAACTGACATTCATTACCTGTGAAGTGTTATTTGTTTGGTGGGCAGATTCTTGTGTAGAGGGCCTTTGCTAAGATGGAATCCAATCTTGAGCTAGGAATGAGGCTTCATAAACAATCACATGTCTACTCAAGATAACTTTTTGAGTCACTGGATCAAAATATTTGTAACTTCTGTAATTTGAGTAGTATCCAAGAAAGATGCACTTTTTGGATTTGTACCTCAACTTGTGGTTGTTGTAGGGACGAATGAGTGGGAAGCAAGCACAACCAAAGACCCTCAAGAATGAGTAGTTAGGTTGTTTGTGTAGAAGCTAGACATAAGGTGACTAATTTTGCAAGACTACAATGGGTAGTCTATTGATGAGATATACAACAGTATTGAAAGCATATGTCCAACATTCAAGAGAAAGTTTGGATTGTGCTAATAAAGCCAGACCAGTTTCCACTATGTGCCTATGCTTTCTCTTGACTAGCCCATTTTGGTAGTATAAGGACAAGATAATTTGTGCAAAATGCCTTTGGACTCAAGGAATCTAGTGAATTGAGTTGAGGTAAACTCTCCACCTCCTTCAGATTGAAAAGCCATGATCCTTTTACTCAATAGGGTTTCTACCATACATTTGAATTTATTAAAACACTCAAATGTTTAAGATTTGGTGTGCAATGATAAATTCATATAAAACGAGAAAAATTATCAATAAAGGTGACATAGTATTTGCATCTGTTATTAGCAATAATTGGAGAACTCCAAAGATCTGAATGTATTATTTCAATGGGTTCAGATGTTATATTATTGGACTCAGAAAAAGGAAGGGACTTAGGCTTAGCCTACTAACATGGGTCACAAAGAATCTTATGCAAGTTGGACTTATTGGGTGAAAACTAAACTAGACTCTTGAATTTATCAAATGAGGATGAGGCTGGAGGGCCTAATCTTCTATGCCATGTGACTAGATCAGTTGAGGTTCCAAGAAAGGTTGTAAGTTGTTTGGCCTTATTCATTGATTTGGATAAGACGATTGGGTAGAGTTCATCCTTACTTGGCCCTTGCAAAAGAGTTTGTCCTTTGCACTTGTCCTTCACAAAATAATGAGAGTCAGTTAAAGCAAACTAGCAATGATCATCTGAGCAAAATTTTTGGATTGACAATAAGTTGGCAATAGCAGAGGGACAATGCAAAATTTTGTTTTATCTAAAGGGAGTATTGGAGTTGTACATATAGTGGATCCTTCATTTGAGATAGAAAAACTTGTTCCATTACCTTCAGCCACCTCTTCATCACCTTGGTAAGGTTCTTGGATTGATAGATTCTCTAAAGCTGCAGTGACATGACTATCAGCATGGGAAATATGATAGCATTTGGTTGTAAATCGTGTAAAAACAAAAACATTACATAGGAAATGCTATTTCTGACAAAAAAATTTAGTCAAAAATATCTATGTGCCAAGAATTTTTATCATGGGAAATAATCACTTGAAAAAAACTATTTGCAGTATTAGCAGAAAATGCAAGAAAATGAGACTGAGCTTAAAATAATCAAAAGAAATGCTCTAATATAGGGTAAAAATATATATACGAACCGTAGAGATCCAAATTCACACTCACCAAAAATTTTTAAAAAAATATAAAAAATTGTACTAACATATTTAAAAGAAAAACTCCTAATGAGAATCTAAGAGTACTTGCAATGGGTTATGTAAAATCTAAATTCTTGTATAATTTGAAGAAAATAGTCTGAAAATGGCGTCCAATGGATCATTTATTTCATTTATAAAATCTATTTTGTTAAGTACTACCACTACATCTAGCAGTAACGGTTTGAAAATGTAAATTAATTTTTATTCATTTCTCTCTCATCTAGCAGTAACTGTTTGGAAATGTAAATTATTTTTTATTTATTTCTCTCTCATCTGTGTAATTTCCCCTAGCCTAGCTGATTTAATTAATTTCATTTCAGCCTGAAGCCATCAGTTTATTTCGCGCGTCTTCCCTTCCTTGCCCATCTGCCTTCTGCTCGTCTCCCATCGTGTGAATGAGAGCTGCTTTAAATCTCTACATTTCCAGTTCAAGCATTAGTGGGGTCACAGTTGCCTTCTACTCGTCTTCTCCGATAAGTCCCAGTCGCAACTCCTATTCCGAGTGGGTTTGGCGTATGGTTCAACCTCTTCTCTATCAATCTCTCTATTCTCCTTCAAATAAGTTATGTGATAATTTTTAGTAGATGAAATCTTGGATTTTCAAGCATGTTGGTCTATTTTGGAGTTTTTTCTTCTTCAAATTTGGGGATGGTCGCATATTTTGGGTTTCTTGTTAGATTCTTTGAGGGACATTGTTCTACTAGAGCCTAGGAGGGACAAAATTAAACGAATCTGGGAGGGACAATGGTTTTGTATATGATGGTAGGCTAACCCGTAGGTTTTGTATATGGTTTTGAGCCACCATGATCGACGGGTTTATGCAAAAAAATTTAGTGGATGAAATCTAAGATTTTCGAACATGGAATGTGTGATTTTGGATTTTTTTTTCTTATGCAAATTTGGGGATGGTTGGATTTTTTCAATTGGTTTTTTTTCTTCTAAAACCCAACAAGTTTGGATTTTTTTAATTTTTTTTTTGTATTATCCAGCAACTCACAACCACTTGTTGGAAAATTTGGGTGGGAGTTTTTTTGTGGTATGGTTGATGGCTTGGAAAAATATGCCTTGGTTATTCTACCAATTTCAGTTAGGAAAGATGCAATTTTTAGTGTGTTAGTCTCTATATTACCATTAGACCAACTTCTCTGGTATTTTTGCAAATATATTTGCAGCACCATGCTTCTGTAGTCAACTTCTGATCATTATGATGCAGCCAAATAAATATTGTATTGATACATTGAGCTTCAGCCATCATCTTCACCATGAAAGTGTTTTTAACATAATTTTAAGGCACCAATTGTAAGGGATTCCGTATGCAAAGCTTTAACAGCAAATTGAAAATGAATTTGACTTTGTAAAATCCTCCCACATGCATTAAGATTACTAAAACTTCAAACTTATTGATATGAAGAAACTTATCATGCTTATACTTGAAATGCTTATAGTTTGTATTGTAAGTGCATGTCCATCGTCTTTTATACTTAATTTTTTGCCTCCGATACTACTCTTGCTTATACTTTTTTGCCTATAGTGCTACGTGTCCTTTGTTTTTTGCCTATAGTGCATGTCCTCTGATTGTTTTTATTACTCTTGCTTATACTTAATTTTATATGTATGTAGCACTATAATTTTTGTAGTAGCTGATTTTTGTTGAGTTTTCATTTTTGGTTGACTATCACAAGCTTTTTAATTGAGTTTGGTTGAGTTGCATGATCTCTCTCTCTCTCTCTCTCTCTCTCTCTCTCTCTCTTTTGCTTTGAAGGATGGAGTCACAACTCCACGGAGTCCCTTCCTTCACTACCCTTTTACAGGAGGGGGAAGAAACCTACAATAATTACCTGAAGCCACTGTGCAGCCAGTTCTATAAGTTATGTTTTGATTCTTTTTTGTATAGAATGTAAGCAAAGTTCCCATACTAAACTGTCTTAATAGTGTAATGTGTTCTTTCTTTTGGAAATTATCATGGTGGCACACTAAACTATGAGTATTAGCATGTATCCAAAGTAGAAAAGAAAATTGACTAAGATGGAAGTTCTTAGAATGAATGAATATTATTAACATGAATCTTTATTTTGTGAATGAATGAATTGCGAGTATTATTTGGATTTTGGAATGAATATTATTAGAATGTATTCGTGAATGAATATTATGTAGTATGTATACGTATTTGGATCATATGTAGTATGTATTTGGATCGTGGTGGTGCATGAAGGTTTGTAGTATGTACGAGGATCCTATGTATCGAGGAAAGAGATTATTTTTTGGGGTGCAATAGCAAACCAAAATGTCTGTTGGTGGTGGGCGTAGTAGTAGGTATATACCATGCTCTATTTTATTGAAATAATTTATATTTTGGTTTTTAACTTATAAATTTGGATTAATTTAAAATAAAACATAATTATATGACACTGTATCTAGGTAGATATTGTAAATATCAAAATATATGAGGATATCTTTGATAGTTAGAGAAAATATTTGAAATGAATAAAAAAAGAATAAAAAGTATAATATTTAAATGATATGAAGAAAAAATAGATAAGCTGATGTATGGTATATTGTAAAAGTAAATATGTAAAATAGATAAAGTGGGTTTTGGCGATGTATTTTAAAGGATAAGATGAAAGAGCCATTGTGAGTGCTCTAAGAGCCAGAAAGAGTTTAGTGCCCTGACACTAATGAGAACATTCAAGTGGAAACACTTTAAAATACAACTAACATTTGGGGATAACAATAAACCTTCGATCAGAGATTTAGTTATCAATCTAAGGAAAAACATGTAAAGAAAAGTAACAAATACTAGAAAGTAACGTAAAGCTGGAAGTTGAAGAATATTAGGAAAAAATGGTCAATCCTTTAACATGAGAAAGACCAAAAATCCATAAAGGTATTGAATCTATAGCTGTCACTAACCCTTCTACACAGGACATCTTGAAAAAGAGCTCTGGCTGCATCCCTTGGCAGAAACCATCTTCCCAGACCAATATCTTGATATAAATGTAAATATCATTAATGATACCCAAGATCCAATTAACAGGTCTTTAAAGGAAAATGAACAGAAATCTGAGATGAAAGAAAAACCATACCAAAGAATCCAAAATTATAAGGTTTCATTCATCCTAGTATATTTTAAATAAAGTCAAGAGCTGTGATGATCTATCAAAATTGAAGATGCAAAGCATATATAGAAATTATTCAAATATGCAATGACAGTTAATAAAAAAAAAAAAACTGAAGAAGAAGAAGAAGAAGAAATTCTTCAAATATATAATGATAAAAATACCATGCAACTTTCTGACATTTTTTTTTTCAGAAGAAGGACGGCACCTCCAAACCTTTATTAGAAACCCTCACTTGTAGCGGAGGAATACCCTGAAAATATCAAAGACCAAACTAAAAAATATGAGAAATAACTCCAAAACAAAACCAACGAATTAAAACCGAACATTTAGCAAATTAACCCAATTTTTCCAGTCTCAACCCTTTGAGAAATCTTGAAAAATCAACAACATTATGACGAGTAGCCATGCACCGTTCTGCCCCTAATTTAGCAAGAAAATCTACCGACGAATTTCCTTCATGGTAAATGTATTTAATTAACACTTTATAAAGGGAACCATTCCAAGTGAAATGCAATAAATACAGTGCTTCAAACCACATTACTCTAATTAGAGATAACTAAAGGCTTTGGTGGATAATGAGAAAAGGGTATACAAATGACAATAAGTAGAACCACATCCCAAATTGCACCACTCTTGTGATGAGCAAACCTTTCTCTCCAACAACCTAAAACCTCCCTAACTATCCCAAGAATCACTGATCACAACCTACCTGCCACTGTAGAATACAATATCAGATGGTCAATTTTCACCACTACTCTAAAATGTATAAAATTAAGCAACTATAATATTTTCCCCTTCATTCAACTTTGTGACTTTGCAAGCAATAAATCTTCCAAATCCCTTGAAATTAAAATTAGTCAATATCCCTATTCATCAAACCAACCTCGCTAAACCTTCTACCATAACCAAATCTTAGCACCTCTAGTTTTAGAAGACTTCTTCAGTTTTAGAATCCACTGCAACCATTGTTTGAATTAAGTCTTTGTTGAGGGTAGGGACGAAGGCTAACATTCAGAAAGCTGCCTCCAGGTGGACAATGAATGTAACGCCCATCCTTGTGCTTGGTCCTTTATAAAATGATTTTATGAAAAGAGATGGGAATTACCGGTCGTTTTGAAATTTCTTTTCCTTCCATGCCAGGATACAAAAGACTCTATATTTATAAATAAAAACGTGTTTTTTAATTTAAAGGTTTACAACAAAAATATTAAATTTTATAATTAAAGACTCTCATACAAAATGTTATGCTTAGGATTCCATGCTCTTCCCCTTAGGCCGTGTCCATCTTGATGCATCATGCTCATCTTCTTAATGGGAGGACACACATAAAAATTAAAATGAGTCGATGACTTGTAAGCATTACTTCATACAATTAAAATATAACAACATAGGTTTTCAGTCTTGCATTCATCACTCCGTACATATCATACATAGACATTCATTTCATTTTAAAACATTGCGAGGTGTGGGGAATGGTTTTCTTTTCGTAAACAGTTTCCCATGCCTTGCTACCTTCATTTCTTAAAGAGTCTTATCATGCATACATTCTTTCTTAACATGCATAGATTCTTTCTTATCACTTTCATTGGCCGTTGCACACTGTTACGCCTCGTGTGTGGGAGTTAGCGATCTTTTGGATCTTAATTCTGCCCATGGCCGCGGGTTAGGAATCCGTTCCGCTAGGGTGCACCAATGGGTACACTACCAGTACTACTTACCCATCATTGCAATCTGCCCAATCCAGTCCTTTAGTACCTTTATACATTCATTCATGTGGCCGTTATGTATTTTCGTACATTAAACATTCAATCCTTTCTCTCAGTTCAGTCCTTTCAGTTCTTTCAATACTTCAGTCCGTTAATTCATAAAAGTCATTTAAAAAGCATGAGCTTAAATATCATCTTTCATAGCATCCTTTAAAACATCAGTTCATACATCCTTTAAAGCATCCGTTCATAGGGACATTTAAAACTTTTTTCGCATTGTTTAAAGCATCGCTTAAAGCATGAGGCGTTAGCCTCGCATTTCGTTTCATGAAAATACATCCAGTACTTACTACGTATACTATTCATTCACATTCATACACTTACATATTTTGGGGTACATAAAAGGAGGCTGTCAAGGAGGGCCATTGCATACTTATACTTGAAAACTTCTACTTAGCGTTCCTCCATAAAACGTGTTCATGTCATTTTGTAAAGCATCATAAAGAAAAAGCATTTCATTTTCATTTTCATTTATTTAGAAAAACTCTAGAAGAATATGAACATAATACTTACCTGGACTCCATGCCATACTCATTTTATGCAGTCCATTCATGTGCGTGCCAGATGGCAACTTACATGCATACACATAACCTCAACGTCATTCTCTATCTAGTACATAAGCAACTATACTAGAAATAAAACTACACTTCACTTAGAATACTCTTCATCCATCCCTGTGTTCTTACGTGCCATTTACGGGATCCATTTACCGTCACTACCTCCATCTTCTATGTCTTCCTCATCACGTTTCCTCTTTATGGGACCCACTTGGGTCACCTTTTCCAAATCCAACGTTCTACTTTGAGGTCTTATCCTTTAAAGTGAACCTCCGTGATTCACCTTAGAGTTAAGACACTAAGACTTTTGTCTTATTCTCCTATTAACTCCATTTCGATGCATGAATCAGACCAACTAAGTCACGCATCCTGAAGCTAGACAACATACCCATTACTACCTTCATGCATCCTAGCCCATACTCAATCCTAATTCTCATCCATACATGTCATATGACTTTAAGCCAACTCTGAGGCTTAAATATTGTGTAATCATACTTAGGACAGGTTACCCATTATATACAGTAAATCCGTCCGGTATACGTGTCTCACTAGACGCACATGTACCTTACCATTTATTACCTAAGATCAACTTATAGTCCGTTGAACGTCCACGTGTATAATCAAGTTCCATACTCCGATACTAACTTCTACTCAAACTCGGTCAGCAGAACCTTCCTACTTCCTGACCCTTTACAAGTTTATCCCAACACTTACACGACAAGACCCATTCATTCTACGACTCGGTCTCGTCTCGTAACTCGAGACTAACCTCAAGCTACATCGTGACACCTGTCACTACGACAAGGTCATGTCACAACTACTTCGGGACATTGTTCCATAATTTTCGACATTACACAACATATTCTACGCTCTTCAACTATGCATCCAAACCTTTGTGACACATCATCCGGTGCATCAGGACACCACACAGAGTACACTCCACGTGAACTCTCTTTCATCCACACTACGCCATACACCATTAGGATACATGCCACACGGTGCATCGCTACACTATATAGAGTACGCACCACATGTGCTCCCTTCACACTACGCCGCATCACAACACTACTACAACACACACTTCACAACACAGTCCACAACACACTACACAATTACGCTCAACACTTTACTACACAACTACACTTCATAGTGAACTCCACAATACTAACAACACAGTCTACAATCCAACCAACTAACTAACATTTAATATAAATAACGAAGGATAGAGAGTTGTACCATCAACGGGATAAACCGTGTATTACTTGCTGCTCGTCACAGTCAAAGGTGTCAGAAGAGTCGTACATGGTGGTTAGCCACATACAGTGGCTGTTTGGGCTACTAGAGGTGGCTACAGGTGTGGATCTGAGCGGGGAAAGGTTTGGTCATGGTCCTAGACTGGTGGCCTTGTGGTGGTGCCGAGGTGGCACACGATGGCTCGTGGAAGAGTTTGGGTCGTGGGTCTCAACCAAGGGAAATGGAGTGGGAGAGCTAAGGGAACTTGGCTGGGCGTGGAGGAGCTTGAGGGAGGTGTGGTGGAGCTATAGTGGTTGGAGGCGATAGATCTAGCCGCAAGGTGGAGGAGAGGCCGTAAGTGCGTGAGAGGGCGTGAGAGAGGTGGAGAGCTTGGCTGGTAAAGAGGAGCCATGGTGGTCAGGGGAGGCCATAGGTGGTAGCTGGCGGCCTAGGTTGCCGCGCACAATGGCGTGGGTAATGTGATCCTGTGCATGATGTGTGTGCATGAGTGAGGTGAACCCAATGGAATGGGAGAGAGTTGGGGGAAAGGAAGACCATGGAGGTGGAGCTGGTGAGGTGGTGAAGTTATTGGTGGTAGTCAGAGGTTGTGGTGGCCACGTACGGCAACGGTTTTCTTACCCATTTTGGTTGAGCTGCTCTAGGGGGAGAAAGAGAGCACGTGAGGAAGAAAGACCAAGGTGGGGGAGGTCACTGGAGGGAAGGGGGTGGCTGGTGACCGGCGGTGAGACTGGGTGGCGCACGGCAGCACCGAACTGGAAAAGGAGAGGTACAACCATGGAGAAAGGGGTGCACGCGTGAGCTAAAGGAGAGGGAGAAGAGAGAGGGGAAAGGAAAAAGTGAAGGGAAAAAGCTAGGGGCTTGGGTATTTAATCCAAGCCCTTCGTCTTGAGATCTTTAAAACAATCTAACGGTAAGTTTAAATACTGATTTGAAAATGCGCAAACATTTATTTAATTTAAAACACTAAGAAGAATTAAGATAGAATATTATTTTATAAACTAAAATTCATAAATAATATTCATTCATCATTAATTAAAATGATGAAGTCTTGTTAATCACTTGAAGAGAATAAAATCATTTAAACTAATTTAAAGTTTTCAACATAGTTTAAATCTCATAATATTTTTAAATGACTAAAATCATTTAAATTAAATAATTTTTTACGATTATAATATTTTTGGAGTTCTTCAAAAATATTATAATTGTTATTTAAAGTCAAACTTAGTCCAATAATTTTGGAAATATCATATATATAAATATTTTCAGAATATTTAAAATATTCGTAAGCTTTAAAATACTGGGCTTGTTTTAAAAATCACTTGATATTTTTAAAAACATGTCATTGAGGCTCGGCACGTAGAACGAAGCTTGTAACTATAGAAGAAAGAAGGAGCGGGTTGTTACAATGAATAGCTTAAAATGTTGAAAAGTACTAGCACTCCAACCAGTATCTAATGGAAATACAAGGTAAATAGCCAAACTTAGTTGTGGGCGGGTATTGACAACAGAAACCAGATCCATAAATCACAAGGTACAAAGCCTAGCCTAGCTGAGGGTGGCTATTGATAACAGACTCCAGATCCTCTATATGATATATGCCATGGATTTAGTATATTTCCCTTGCCTTGTTTTTACATTGTCTTGATGCTTCTAGCAAAGTTATTATTATTTTTTTCTTTCTTTTCCCAATGGCATTCAAGTCAACATCTAAGACCACTAATGAAGTTAGCTATCTCCGAGACAATCACACACACACACACATATCCATTTGTTCCTAAATTTGGGAGGATTATTAGTGAGCTTATCAATCTATAAAAGAATCATTATTTACTGAAGAGACATTCTCATTAAAATGAGAAAGTAGGAATCAAAGAAAAGAAAGAAAATTAAGAAGACCCAATACTTGTTTGAGTTGCTGGTTGATCATCCATCAGTTATGCGCTCTGCATTAGAAAAAATCAAAGTAAGATGAAAGAGAGAGGAAAGAGGGAAAGGGAGAGGAAAGGGGGGATGGGATGGGGAGAAAGATCTCAGATTATTAAGATCAAGCTTTAACCACATAGATATTTAATTCAACGTGTTGATTACGTAACAAAATGCTCATATTGTCAGTATTCACCGTACCATGAGTAAAACCAACCCCCTGCCATACTGCAATCAAGGTAGCAGTGCGCTCATCCACCTCCACCACCCAAGCTGATTAAATCCAGCATTGGAAAATAAAAAGAGAGAAAGAAATTCAAAATTATTGCCTATTTTCTTCAGCCATGATGGCATGCACCTGAATAAAGCATTCAGCATGGAAAGCCTTTTATCTCTTGTTTTATTACCTGTGGTGGGCTTTTGAATTGATCATGGACGGGCTATATTGCAATTCTCTCAACATATTTAATATGCATACAATATTAGAAAGATTAATTTATTAAGGATAAACGTACTACTCGAGTGTATCCTATGCTTAAATTTTAGATGGATGGATTCAAATATTTTAATATCACCACCATATTGTATAGCAATAATCAATTACGCCTTTTGAAAGGTTTTCATAAAAATATCTTCCCTAAATTTATGGATGAGGGATGTGGGTTTTTGTAATAGAAGGATGGAAAAGACTTTTAACTATTGTGGATGATTTGGATAGTCTAGAGTTATTGGTACCTAGTCCAATGATGAAACAAATGAGATTATTAAAGTGTAATTGTTAGTTCTAATAAGGCATTGACTAGCACCCTAATGAACAAGTTATCAATTATGAAGCATGGCAACTCCAGGAGCGTGCATGAACACATAATGGAAATGAGGGATATTGCAATCCTTCTAAAGTCTTTTAAGATCGTGATCTTATAGTCATTTCTTGTCCATTTCATGCCCAAGTCTCTTCGTACAAAATATGGACTACTTAAGACTTCTTACAACACAAAGAGAAGTGGTTCATTAATGAGCTTTTAACCATGTGTGTACAAGAAGAAGAGAGATTGAAACATGAAAATATTGAGAGTACTCATTTTGTTATTGAAATGAAAGAACAATGGAAGAAAGACAAGTGTCAAAATTAAAAGTGGAAGAATGATGGAAAAGTGTCATCCAAACACTACAGAGACAATGATACGTGCTTCTTTTGCAAGAAAAGTATAAATCATGGCTTGAAAAGAAAAGTAATCTCAATTTTCTTGTTTGCTATGACTCCAACTTTGTAGTCTCTCATCATAATACATGGTTGATTGATTTAGGTACCTTAATTCATGTTCTTAATATCATGCGGGGGTTTCTCAACTTAAGAAAACTGATGGAAAGTGAACAAAGCATCTACTCAAAAAATGGGATGCTTTCGCACGTCGAGGTTGTAAGGAACTTTTATACTTGTTTTAAATAATGGTTATATTTTAGATCTTGAAAGCACATTTTATGTACCTTCATTTTCTAGAAACTTGGTCTCTATATCTAGATTAGTACCCTTAGGATTTGAGTTTAATTTTGTGAATTCAAATGCTTATGTATTTCAAAGCTTCACATTTGTAGGCTCTAGGACCTTGTTAATAAATTATATAAATTAAATTTAGATTCTGTTTTTGAAAATAGTCTATTAACTCTACATGATGATATTGATACTAAACGTAATATTATTGATGAGTCATCCTCTATATTATGGCATAAGAGATTGGGACATATTTTCATAGAGAGAATTAAAAGATTAGTTAATGATTGAGTCTTAAAGACTTTAGACTTCTTAGATTTTGGTACTTGTGTGGATTGAATCAAGGGTAAGCAAACCAACAAGACCAGTAAAGGTGCCAAGATGAGTGAGGAAATTCGTGGGATCATACACTTGACATCTGTGAACTATTTAGTACCCCTTGTTTGAATGGTCAATAATATTTTATCTCATTTATTGATGATCATTCATGATTTATGTATTTTTACCTCTATTTTGATAGATCGAAAGTACTAGATACTTTTAGAATATATAAAAAGCAAGTAGAAAGATAATTACAAAAGAAAATAAAGATCATAAGATCTGACACGGTTGGAGAGTATTATGGAGAGTATTATGATAGACACACAGAGTTAAGGTGATGACTGGGTTCATTTGCCGATTTTCTCTAGGAATAAGGCATAATTACTCAGTATACATGTTAGGTTCACCTCACCAAAATGGTGTTGTTGAAAGGTAAAATTGTACCATCATGGAAATGTTAAGAAGTATGCTCCATAATTATAATCATCCTTTATTTTTGTGGAGTGAGACCTTAAAAACTGCAGTGTATATCTTAAATAGGATTTCATCTAAGGTTGTTCCTAAAACACTATTTGAATTATGGAAATGATGAAAACCTAGTTTAAGATGTGCATATGGGGTTGTCAAGTTGACGTTAGGGTCTACAATCCCAACTAAATAAATAAGATTTAAGGACAATCAGTCGTTATTTCATTGGCTATGCAAAAAACTCTAAGGGTTATAGATTTTATTGTCTCTCACATACACCTAGAATTGTGGAAGCTAGAAGCACAAAATCTATTTACAGTTCTGAAATAAGTGGGAATAATGTTCCTTAAGGTAGAGTGGTGGGAGATATGGAATTCAGATATTACATCTGCAAATAAAAATGAAATGATTGTCATTCAAGGAAATCAATATGATACCCTTGGAAGATCGATGAATTCAAGAACCACCACAAACTCAAGAGGAATGTACCAACTCTGTCTCTATAGTCTAACATTTACATAATATGGATGAAACTGTAGAATTAAAAAGATTGCCAAGAATAAGGAAGCCTGCTATTTCTGATTATTACTTTGTATACCTACTAGAGTCTAACTTTGATGTAGGACCTAAAGACGATCCCATCTCATTTTTACTTGCCATGAGTGGAGAAAATTCAAAATTTTGGCATGATGCTATGATAGAAGAAATATAATCCATGGTTAAAATTCAAGTTTGTTAAATTCTCGATTAACTAAGAGATTTAAAGCCATTCGTTGTAAATATTTATAAAACTAAGCAAGACTCGAATAGTAATATCAATATATATAAAGCTAGACTTGTAGTTAAATGATTCACTCATAGAATGTATTGACTACCATGATATTTTCTCTCTGGTTTCTAAAAAAGATTATTTTAGAGTGATTATGGCATTAATAGCTCACTTTGATTTAGAGTTATATCAAGTAGATTTGAAAACAACATTTTTAATGGGACTCTTGAAGAAGAGGTATACCTAAAACAACCTAAACGGTTTTATCCTAATAAAGATGATAATTTAGTTAGCAAGCTTAAGAAATCAATTTATAGACTGAAAAAGCATTCTGTCAATGGTATTTGAAATATCATGATATTATTACTTCATTTAGTTCTACAGAGAATGTTGTGGATAAATGCATATACCATAACTTAGTGGGAGTAAGTTTCTTTTCTTAGTCCTACATATTGATGACTCTTTGCTTGCAACTAATGATTTGGGTCTACTACATGGCACTACAAAATTTATATTCCAAAACTTTGAAATTAAGGATTTAGGTGAATCCTCTTATGTCTTAGGCATAGATTCATCAAGATACATCTAAAATAATTTTAGGACTTTCTCATAAATTATACATTGAAAATCTGTTGGAGAAATTCAGAATGAATGAATATACACACAACGTAGCACCCATACTAAAGGGTGATAAGTTTAGTTTAAGTCAATATCCGGAAAATGCTTTGGAAATGAAAGAAGTAGAAAACACGACATATGCATATGTTGTTGGTAGTTTAATGAATGCAAGATTTGTATAAGACTTGATATTACATATGTTGTGGGAATCTTAGGAAGATACCAAAGCACCCGGGATAGAACATTGAAAGGCTGCTGACAAGGTTAAAAGATATTTATAAAGAACCAAGACTCATATGCTTACTTACAAGCATGTTTGATTGTCTGGAAGTGATTGGATATTCAGACTCAGATATTGAGGATTGACAAGACTCTAAAAAGTTCACTTTAAGGTATGTCTTCATGCTAGTAGGAGGTGCCATATTGTGGAAGAGCATCAAACAGACAATCATTGCATCATCTACTATGGAGATAGAGTTTATAGAATGTCTTGATGCAACTTCACAAACAAAATGGTTGAGAAGTTTTATCATAGGGCTTCAAGTTGTGGATTCAATATCTAAGCCTTTAGGAATTTACTGTGATAATTTGGCAGAAGTTTCCTTTTCTAAGAATATCAAAAGTGGGAGAAAAAGTAAACATATTGCTATAAAGTATCTTGATGTCAGATAGAGAGAGTTAGGTTCGGTTTGGATGCCTAGAATCTGAGTTGTATGGCTCATTTCGTCTGGGAATCAAACAACCATCCTCAAGTGTATATCTCATCCCAAAAGTTCTTCAACAATTGCAGTGAAAAAAAATAAAATAAAGACATGAACAGTTAAAAAAACACTGACTGTTAACAGTGAAAATTTTCTCAAAAGTTTGTATATCTCTAATAGTAAACAATAAAAACACTGACATTGAACAATGAACAGTCCTTCTTTACTTTCCCATCCCATTATGAATTTTTCGACTAACAACAAAAATTGGTGGGACCCATTACAAATATATATTTTACAAGATTTAAATATGTTTATTAATATTTTTTAATTAATAATAAATATTACTTTTTTTAATATATTCGTATTAAATTATTTTCAATCATTGGTGGGGCCCCACCCCTTTATCAAATTCCAAAAACTTAAAATTATCTCATTTCATCTCATTATTCAAACACATACTTTTTTGCAAACTATCTCATCTCATCTTAACTCAAATATCTCATTACTACAAAACATTTCATCTCATCTGTATATCCAAACGGGGCCTTAAGGAACAAGAATTCTCAATAACGCATACAAGTACATCTTTTATGATTACAAATCCTGTGACAAAAGGGCTCTCAATAAAAAATATTTTTGATACATGCAAAGAGCAAGGGATTAATAAGCTCATTTCATGTTTGAATTGATTATTGTAAATAGTAGTTGTTGTCAAGAATAATAATTTTATTTGTGCATATAAAGTATTTGCTCCTAATCTATGACTTGTAGGAAGCTACAAATCATTCATAAAGAGATATATCACATATGAAATTTCTTTAGAGAGAGTGATACATTGTAATCCATTAAAGGAAATGTTAATATAATAACATAACCACCATGATTCATGTATTATATCTTTGTTTTAAAGGTTATGGTTTGAGTAGTTTTAATTATAACCATAGTTGATTTTAGTTACCCAGATGATTTTAAATGATTGACATGTAAGCCAAGTGAGAGATTGTAAAAGCACATCTCCTTATAAGAGACTTAGGGTCTGTTTGGGGTTGCATTAAGGGCGTAAAAGTATTTAAATAGTCTCAAAAACTTTCTAATAATAAAATTAGATTGTTTTCTTATTACATATTAAAGTACTTTATAATTTTAAAAAAATAAAAAGTATGTTTCATGAAAAAGATCTTTCCCTCAAACATACTTTTCTGAAATGTAAAACGTAGCTCCAACTTCTAATTTTAAAGAAGTCTGTCAATGAGCGAAAATACCATATAACTTTCAAATAATTATAACTTTGTCTTGTGATTTTATCGAAAAAACGACACTAAATAACCTTTTATGTCATTTCTATTTTAAAAAGTACTTTTTTATATTGTTTTGAAAAAAATATAATATGTTTGAAAATGTTTTAAACATATTGTTACCAAACAGTAAATAACTTTTTAATGATAGAACTTATTACTTAAGTTTTATAACTAAAAGCCTTAAACTAAAAATTATATTACCCACCGCAATCTCAAACATGCACTTAAAGTAGTTTATATGCCACACTTTTTGTAAATATATTATATATTATATTAATTTAAAAGAGTTAAACTCTGGATAACTAAAACAAAGATAACGGTTCATTGAAAATTGTTATAACTAATGAACAGTTATGTTTCTGGATGGAAGGAAATAACAATTAGAAACTTGTGGATAAGGGTCTCGACCTATTATGTGATTCTCCATCAATCACAACATCAACGTAAAGATTAGATAGTCTGAAAATTACCTCTATCCAACACTTTCCATATAAAAAAAATTGTTAGGGTTCACAATTAAAAAATAATTGGTTCTATGAATACTTAATCAAAAAAATGGAAAATAAGTGTTCTAACTATTTTTTTATTATTGGATTTTCTTGCAAATCTTATCATGTCAGATGCGGGCTCTAATTTAAACAAACAACATCCTTCACTTCTGGTTGTGCAGTAGGCCGGGTGAATATGCAAGAAATTCAGTTAATGAGAACAAGAAAAACACTAACACAAGTTACACGTCTTCCTTTTATAACTTCGCAATAGGGGAAAAAAGAGTACTAAACAATGTTTTGAATACCGTACCGGATGGCGTACCGGTCAAGGCACTGGAACGAAATATTTCGGTATCGGTACCGTTTCGTGTACCGTTTCGGAATAATCGATATATAAATAAATTATATATATAAATATATATATAAAATATATTTCAAAATAATAGTCTATATATGAATAAATTATACATGAATACATATGTATATATAAATTATAAATAGTCTAGTATGAATTAGGGATCAAAAAATGATATTATAGCTTAAAAAATGAAAAAAAAGGCCGGTACACAGGCCGGTACAGGCCGAAATACAAGCCGGTACGGCCGGTATTTCAGCCGGTACGAAACAGGTACCATACCTGTACCAGCCTAGTGACCGATACGGAATGTACCGGCCGTTACGGTACGGTACCAAAAACTATGGTACTAAAGATCCTTAACTACCACCTAATATCACGAGTTACTATATATCTTTGCAGGCGATTCAATCTTCATGACCTTACATTTCTAACATTCCTCCTTTTTTTCCTTTTAAAGTAAAGGGGTACCACTTTGGACTTGAAGTTGGCAGAACACAACCCAAAGAGAGTTTCATTTGGTTGTTTGATAGGCTAAAGAAAGGGATGATTAACGGAGTGATCCGGATGATTTGGATAGTCTAGAGTTATTGGTACCTAGTCCAATGATGAAACAAATGGGATTATTAAAGTGTAATTGTTAGTTCTAATAAGGCATTGATCATATCTCCAACATGAACAGCTATTGATTGGAAGAGGGGACTCGTACTACGGATAAGCCTGACCAATATAACCCCCATGTGCTGTTCTGTGCTGTGCTGTGATGGTTGTCCTGCCTGTTCTCTTCCTAAATTTCGCACACGGTAAAGCCTCTGCCATTGTGTAAAAACGCTGACCCCGGAGCCCCCGTTTCTGAAGGATGACGGTGGTGATGGTGGCAACTTACCAGCTTGCCACCATGCAGATGCAGCCATCAATGTGGCACCTGCCCTATTATTACGAACGTACGTCCAGTTTTCCTCCACGCCATCGCCAATACAACACAAAACCCAATCAACAACAGTCACAAAGGCAGCAGCCCGAGACGATAAGAAGTCCGCTACAGGACACAAGTTCGAGAACAGATAAACATAAAGCGACAGAATGAGAGAGAATCCCATCACTGAGTCTCTCGTCGTTTTCCCACATGTTTCACATACGCGGCGAGCCGTTCGTGTTTCCATTCAATTTACGTGTCCAAACACCCTCCCTCTCTCTCTCTTTTATATACCCCCCCCAAACCCTTTCTATTCCCGTCCACAACACACACCAAGGGAACATACACAAGAAACAAATTCCTTTTCTAGGTAAAAGAAAGCGGATTTCTAGTTTATTAGCCACCAAAAGAGTCCTAATCAATGGCGTTCATAAGATCACCGGCGGCGAAGTTCGTAACGTTCACCATCTTCTTCTCCGTGCTCTTTGTATCGACGTACGGTTACCGAGGAGGATTGCTGGGAAGGAGGATGAAGATAAGGGACGTGAAGACGAACAAGGAGGTGCAGGATCTGGGGAAGTTCTCGGTGGAGGAATTCAACCGGAGCTTGAGGCAAGGTGGCAACGGAGGCGAGCTGACGTTTGTGGAGGTAGTGGAGGCGCAGAGGCAGGTAGTATCAGGAATCAAGTACTACCTGGTGATCTCGGCCACCCAGAAAGGTGGGGAGACGGATACTTTCGAGGCTGCAGTGGTGGTCAAGCCTTGGGTTAACACCAAGAAGCTACTCAACTTTAGGCGCTCCAAGTCCAGTAACAGTGAATGAACATGAACGGTTGGGCAGAAGTAGTAGTACTGCATTCTAGCTAATGCTTTTACGGGAAGGGTACTGGCGATGTAGTACTCTTTTATCTGACCTTTTTTTTGTGATTTCTTTGTTGGATTGTGGGTGTCACTGTGTGTGTGAGAGAGAGAGAGCGTGAGTAGTGTATCTTTTTTCACGGGAAATCAGTATGAATAAACGCATAATAAAAGAGGGCTAAGGTGGTTGATATTAGCATTAACTTTTGTTCTGAAAATCCGAAGAGCGCTGCAAAAGGGTTCAGAACAGCTGCATGCATGGATACACTAAATTCTACTCATAATAAACGAGGGCTAAGAAAAATTCTACTGATAATCCGGCCTCACTCAACACATCACACTTAAAAACTTTTTTTTTTCTTATACTAAATGTGTGATATATGGATTATGAGTAGAATACATCAATTACTTCAAAAATAATAAAATTAAAAAAATAAAAATAAATGTGATGTATGGAGATGAGAAGTAACACAACACACCATGTGTGAAACAATAACTGGAGATAGGATTTGATATGAACGAATTTCGATCAACTCGGGTTGATTTGATAAGATAAATATTAACAATTTAAAAATTGATACTCACTTCGCTATTGGGACATAATATTAATGTTTTTTTATTACATATTATCTTAAAATTTGTATGTAATATTAATTTGGAGATGATAATTATCATGTGATTTGAAAATTCTAGAAATTATTTTCTTATGTATCAATGGTTGGAATATTAATCATGAAATACTTTATTAATCATATAGTTATTCTTGTATTATATAAAGATTCATGCTAATCAAGTCAAAATAAATATACGAATCATACTCAATCTATTTATATTAAAATGGGTTAAAACAGATGGTATTTGGATCAATCCACTCAAGTTTATCATTAAAAGATCTTATACGCAGGTCGTATTGTTTAATTCATTATATATATAGTTCATGTGAACAGGTTGAATCCGAGTGACACATTCATTATTTATTATATAGATCATTTTACTAGGTTGAATCTGAGTTGATCTATATAGACGAATACTCATGACTTAACACGACGCAAATACGGTGTACGAACATGAGCTACCACCCCATAGGTCACAAATAGGGAGAGTGAACACTGAACATCACTTGGTAAGGGCGTAAAAACTAGCAGAACAAAAACACACACTGATCCATTGGTAATAGCTGAGAGTGAACATCTCCTGGACAACCAACCAACAGTAAACTAGATGATTTTTTATAAGTAACAGTAAACTAGATGATGAATAACGATAGTAGCACTCTTTGCTTCCCTTTTTTTTGGTTTTTTTATGTACAATCCCGTCTCCCCCAACCCTGGCTCCTACCTATCAGTTGGAAACTCCGTATCATTCTCGGTTACTTTAAATGGTTGAGGATGCTGGCCAGAGCAGTACAGATTCCACATCTTGAAATAGGCTCGCTCAAGATTCCGTACCTGAATTTTCCGTTAAAAAAAAAATTGCATTAACCAACTGCTTAATAGTACTAATACCTCAAGGATAATACTAATAAGATTAATGGAAGCAAACAATGAGGTTTTTCAGCAGTTAATATGGACCAAGGTACTCTTAAATATTTTTTTGTGAAAAAAATGTTACAAGGGGGTGATATCTGGTCCCTGTACTTGGTAATACAAATACTAAAATGAGCTTTTATTCTTGCAAATGCCATTTTGGTCATATATATATATATGGCATCCGTCTCTCTGCATTAGGTCAACGGGTTCATGGCCTAAGGAATGCATGAAACTTCAGTAGAATTAAAAAATAATGGACTCACCCAGCGTGCTGTGTCAAAGAGAGGGCAAGTCATACGGACCGCTTTGAGTCTGTTGGTAAGATCTTGGAGCTTCGAGCGATTCAATGCAAGAGAGACAGCCCTCTCTTCATATTCTTTCATACTGTTTGGGCATTTTGGAGGGGAAAAAGGAAACTAGTAAGTAAATGAATTAAGAAAAACTAAGATGCATAGAGGAAGCCCAAATGTTCTCTATGTTTGGTTCTGTTCTTTTTCGCACCGTGTTTGGGGGGGGGGGGGGTGGTGTTGTTGTAAAAATGGTATTTGATATTAATATTCTCATTCCCCAGCATCATGGGTGGCATTGCCAGTCCCAGCCCATCTACTGTAAAGTGGAAGTATGCAAGTAAATCACATACCAGAAAAGAAAATCAGCTTTTTAAAACAGCACCTCTTTTTGTATGCCGTTTTTTATATTTCAAACCATTTACTACCATTGTAGACATAAGTAGCCACAATTTCACCTTTTTACTGGCACAACGAATAAAAAGCTCCAGCAAACCCCCCCAACCCCTTTTTCCCCAAACAAAGAAAGCTTGTGGGGAGAGGAAGTAAATAAACCCAATTCTCAACCTCAGCAATTACGGAGACTACACTTGCAAGGGGAACTTACTTTATTATTTATTGGAAAAAAGAAAGACAAAATCAAAGAAGGATATGCACATGATTACCTACCTGCTAACAATCATATCCTCTCCAACACCGGTGGCCAGACACAGGGAACCAGCAACTCTGGTAGCCATTTTCTCAAGGGGAAGGGTCACCATAGGAAGACCAGCCCATAGAATATCAGTGCCTGTTGTATGCGCATTGCATAATGGTCTACACAACAAAGTACAAATATAATTTTGGAATCAGCTGGGTCTCATAAATCTGAAATCCCATTAAAGGTAACAAAAACAAAAGATTGAAAAAAAAGGGAGGGGGAGAGGGAGAGAGAGAAATGAAAAAAAGGTAAATTTGCCTAATAGAGAGAAAAGGACAGTTTATAGAATCCATACGTGTCAAGGAACAAATCTGCTAAAGAACTGCGTCTAATATGCTCATTTTTCATGGCAACATCTGTGAAAATAATCTGATCTAGTTGCACACCGCGTTGCGAAGCATCTAAATGTACAAAACAAGTTAAAAAATCAGAGTGAAAGTGTATTGCTGGCATTGTTGCATTCATTGCCATACAATTTCTATATACAAAGATAAACACAAAACATACAGGTGCGAAGCTTGTGTTCGCCAGCAGCTGGGAATCTGAGAAGCCAAAGTGCACTATTGGGGACACGTTTAAGAATATTGCACCTACATTGGCCAAAACAAAGATAATTGAGTGTGTTCCTAACTTTAGGAGCAATATTTCATTTACAAATAAGAAAAAAAAAATCCATAAATAATTACCATGTATTGAAAATGTCAGGATCCATCTTGTAAAGCTGATTGAAACATGCAAAGATAAACTTGTCTTCTGGTAAGCCATAATCTGATCTCTTTGGTTGGCATTTTGGGTCCAATACGTCACAATTTTTCTGACAAATGCAACACAAAAGAATTGAAAATATACTATGGACGAAAAAAATATGATACACAGACAAGAAGTAATTCCGACTGACCTGCTTATAATCATTTACAAAGTAACAATGAGGAAGGTGGACAAGCTTTTCTGAATAGATGTGAGAAAAACGAGAAGGGGATACAAACTGCAAGGGAGAAGCAACCAAGTCAGATTATAAACAAAAAGTCAAGTCTGAAGTAAATTAAAAATTCAAGCCTCCAACCTCATCCGTGACCAAATAATGAATATAACTTGCCCCCGTGGTTCCTGGGAATCCCATGTAAGAAATCTGAATAGGAGCAGGCTGCATCGCAAATATTTCATTCCTTGCCCCCTGCATAATTAAACATAAAACTCCAGAATGGAATAGAGTCGGACAATTAAAGAAAGAAAGAACACATGCAAAATTGGTTCAGAAAAATTAATGGGAAACGAGGATGTACAGAAAATCATGAGCCAAATTTCCATAGTAAAAAAAAGCAGTTCCACATCTACCAAAGGAAACAGGCTGAAAGAAACTGTCCTTCCTAATCAATTGACTTTAAACTATTCATTGAAATAATCATCAAATATCAAGAATTGATACCTTAGTATAGCCATTAAGATTGACAAGGATTTGTATTTTATCCTCATTAATCAGCCTGGCAATCATATCAGATGACATGGATGACACATCTATGAAGTGCTCTGCTTCTGACTGAATACGCTGTCTCCATTCAGTGCCATCATTTGGACTTAACGCATAACAGAACACCTGAAACATAAACATATTAAGGATGAAAAAAAAAAAAACAGGAGGTAAGAACTGAAAAGGTTAAAGTGGAAAATTAGATGCAAGCTTCAGTATAAGACCAAACTTGCTAACCTCAACATTTTCTCTGTCATGCATGCCAAATACGGATCCCATGAGGTGAGAAAGAGGGTGGTTACCAAAGTCACTACTCACATATCTGAAAAACCCAAGGATCAACAAATAAGATCATTGGAGAGAGAGAGAGAGAGAGAGAGAGAGAGGTATATCACAAAACATACCCAACTCGTAAGCGTCCAATCCTGCCCTCATTCTTTATGGGCACAGGTGCAGGATAGTTGAAGGGAGGAAGTGAATAGCGGGATGCAATGATAGAGCAGTGTGCAGCATATTTACGGCTATAAGGGAGAAACAAGACAATCAACATATAGCAAACCAAACGTTTTTTTTTTTTAAGTGTATTCTCTGGGTATAGACACCCAATTACCGTGATAGTAATCATCAACTAAAGAAACATTCTATACAAAATCCAAAAGCACCATCGAATTTACCTGATTTCCAGGGCAAGAATTGGATCGATGGGATAGGCTATTGCATGGAAAGGCTGCACGCTTGGAATAACTGACATCTGAAGAAAAAGGTTTAAACAATCAGTATTTTAATTCAGGCAGATAAATCAACTGAAGGAAGAAATGGTACATCGGAAATAACAGAAAAGGAAAAAAGGCACACAGATTGACAGTGAACCTTTATTTGTTTCCTGAGTATCCCTTCAACTTCAATAAACTTGCTCTCCCGGTCCTCCCAGTCACAAACACACTGCACAATGAAGAAATTACCATAAGCCAACCCTTTATAAGGCTTTTCATGCACTTTTTTTAATAATTTTTGACCATTTATTTGATCTAGTAACATTCGGGCTGCTCAGTATCTTATATACCAAATATGAATTTTAATAATATATTAAAACTAAACTATATATCAAAATGGAGATTTCAAAGCCTGGTAGATAGTATAACCATTTAAGATCCTCCCAACAGAGAAATAAACACACACTTCAATATTTCTCTTTTGTACCTCATCATACCTTTAAAACAAAGAATTTTAAAGGTGTTAAAAAAATATCACGAGTAAACTGAAAAAATCAATGTATAAATCTCCAAATAATTTTTTAAATATGAAGTAACCAACTCCCTTAAGATATGCCATGTCAATGACAGGTTGCAAGGAAAAATCCCATCCCTTTGGGCATGTTGCACCCACAACATCTAACATTCCAACTAAAAATAACTTTGCAATCAAGCATCTCGACAATATATACCTGTAGTGTGTGAAGAAGGTTACAAGTTGCTTCTGGAAATTCAGGGCGTAGTATCAGTGCTTGCTTGTAGCTTCTTATAGCAGCTTCAACGTGTCCACTGTAAAGTGTCAAAATCAGAAATCTAAGTCATAATTTTTTTTTTATAAGTAAAATTTATAAGTAAAATAATTTTATTAATCAAAGAATAGGCAAAGCCTGATACAATGTATGGTTTGCCCTAGCTAAGTAGGGGCAATGGAGATAAGGAAATCAAATTGAGTCATAATAAAAGATGTACGTCAAAGGATGATTCCGTATTCAATAAAATATCTTCAAAGCTTGTTTAATATGCACCTGTCCTTGTAAGCTGAAGCTAGATTTGCATGAGCCTCGGCCATCGTAGGCCTGATGTTAATGGCTCGTATGTAGTCTTGAATAGCTTCATTAACTCTTCCAATCTCCTTGTACGTGTTCCCACGATTGACAAGTCCATCAGCAGCCAAAGGATCAATCCGGAGGACTTCATTGTAGCAAGAAATAGCATCCGCATAATTACCCTGTACTTCAGAAGAAACAGGTATAACAAGGATGATGACTATCCAAATACAGGCGCTGGAGAACATAGTTTTCCGCAGAGAGAGAGAGAGAGGGGGGGGGGGAGAAGAGATGCCGCTACCTGCTGTTTATATATTATTGCTAAATTATTGAAAGGAGCAGAAAGTCCTGTTGTTACAGACAGTGTAGCCTTATAACATGAAGCAGCAGCACTCAGCATATTCCTACATCATCAGAAAGTCATCCATTAGGACAGTTTACATGCTTGCCACGTCTCACAAATAACTACTACAAACTTGAAATTCATAATAGAATTCAATAACATATATGCGAAGGATACCATTCCATGTATATGTTCCCAAGGTTAGTGAGCGCTTGTGGATGGTTAACTTGTAGGGCAAGACATTGCTTCAGAAAACAACAGAAGTATGGTGAGAAATCAAACTAGGGTAGGCATGAAATGCAACTAGCAAAAAGAGAAGCAGAAAGGATGGATAGCATGAACCTACACGGTAGCACTGAATTGCTTCTTCAACTCTTCCAGAATCCTTCAAAGCATTGCCCTTTAGATAACAAAAAAAAAAAAAACGTAATTAAGAGAGAAATTTTGAAGTACAAAAGTTCCCTGCGAATGAACCAGCATAAGGAAAGAAACAAGATGACAAACCAAGTTATTGTATGCCTCCAAGAATTCTGAATCAAGAGAAATGGCTCGCTTATAATGGAAAATCGCCATTTCTAGGTTGCCTTGCTCGTAATATAAACTAGCCAAATTTCCTGCCCCGTGTATTTAATTGAAATAAATCATTAGGAATAATGAAATAAAGTCATGCAAATGCAACGCTTAAATTTTTATTCGTAATATTCTTTCAGATAACAAAATAACCAGATATACAGCTCTAAATGATAGACATCGTGAACCCTTTGCAACAAAATATATTGGCAGCTTGGAAAAACATGATATACAATAATGGTCCTCCCATGCCGTTCATTAGGACATCTCCAACCAAAGAAAAGTACTTTGCTAAAGATCCACCTTTATTTATCACTATATGAGTAAGAACAAACAAGATAAACCCAAAAGAATCACTAAACGCTAGCAGTTTACATCCTATAACTATGCATATGGAAGCTAATTGACCACATCTGAACGGTAACCAAACCATCTTTTAGAAACCTTAACCCTAGATTTTTTGCTCAACCTTTTTGACATCTACTAACCCTTCCTAACCTCCTCAAAAACTCTAATCTGTTGCTGCCAGAAAATTTCTAGCATCCAGTCTTGTCTAAAACCATAACCCACCACCCATAATTAGGTAAGGCACCTATGCATTGAAAAAATACAGTCCTTTCTCAGTTTTTGGCCTCAGAGCCAAAGTCTTAACAAGAAGTTTCTCACTCAACTTTCTTCCAACAACTGATACAAATTCGGATTTTTTCCAACCCATCCCAAGGGTTAGGACACGTATATTATTAATAATTTTTATTACGAGTTTCTTCAGTCTCCCCAGGCACCTCTTCATTCCCTGTTTTCAGTAGCAGTTGAGGTCTTTTAAGTAACAATCATATTGACTCTTTGTTCTTGTTATTTGATTAGTGGTACTTAAGTCTGTAAAAGCAGCAAACATCTTGCATGAATGCCAATTGTCCTCCACATAATATTCAAATTACTTAAATAAAAAAATAAAAATAAAAACAGCCAGTTGTCTTCTACAATTAATTCCTTAATTTCATTTTTTCAACATCAGGTCAAACATCTCATTGTCATATGTTTATGCAAGTTTAAAAATCATTCCCTCTTGCACCCAAGAAAAGAAAGAACAACCAACGTTGTCAGTGTTCACATGTAACTATTGTGATGCTAGATAAGAATATCACAATTATCATTCCCAGTAGCTATTGTGCCGTTGTCATTCCAAGTATCTTTTCTGATGCTAGATAAGAATATCACAATTATCATGGTTTTGGCAATGTGTCTTTTCAACAGAACCAGTAGCTATGGCTGAAAAGAGAGAGTTCCAAGAGAAATCCAAACGTATACATGAAGTCCAAACAGCATGAAATTCAAGAAAAAGATTTGTGATGCCCCTAAAGCTAACTTGAAAAATAATTTAGTAGCAGAGTCGATAAATATTCTAGTAATTTTGTAAATGCTCTTCCTATTCTTGGTAATAAAATCTCTTATTAATTATAAAAAAAAAATTGTAAATGCTAGCTGTGGGCCACACATTTGAGCTTTGCACTTTTTGTTAAAAGATGAGTCTTATTTAGCTCACAGGCTCTCATCTGTGGGCTTTGTTCAAGTATAATCAGGGGTGGTTCTTTTATTAGTTTAAGTAGGAGTTCTAGTCTGATCGGCAGAAGCTAAGATCCGAAGAATATGAGACAGCCATTGCACCAAATAATTCCAAGTTAAATAGCATTTTGTTTTTTTCTCTGCATTCAGAGTTAAATAGTAAAGTGAGACCTTTGATTTATGGCAGGCGTGTATGCCTAGACTACTTTCTTTCTTTCTTCTCTTTTTATTGATGGCAATTCACTTTACTAGACATGTGCAGCATTCATGCCCTAGGACCAACATAAGAGACTTTGTTTCCTTCCTTTCAATTACATCTCATACACTTTCAAACTCTTAACCCTAGATGTTTTCTTGAAGCTTTTAAGAATAACCAACCCTGCTTTTTCTTCATCTTGATAACCCTAATTTATTGCTTCCAGGAAAATTCCTGCATCCACTTTTGTCTACAACCACAAACTACCACAGAATCTCACATAGGGCAGCTATAAATTGCAAAATAAAAATAAAAAATAAAAAACTGCTTTCCTGTGCCAAGGCATAAAGCATAACTGCACAGTGAAAAACCCAGAAGTAAGCATGCAGACATGCAAAATATTTGAAAACACTCACCATAGGCCACAACATAGTCTGGCCGCACCTGAAGAGCACGCTGATAACATCCTATTGCCTCTTGAGGCATTCCCAGAGCCTGGAAAAGGCAAAAGAAATATCTTGTTTTCTCCGAATACCTGACCGAGCATTTTCAGATACCCGACCTTATTAGCACAATACAATTAGCTTACCTTGTACACGTTTCCAAGGTTAAGGTAGGCATCAGAAAATGTTGGTTTGAGCTTTAAAGCTTCCTGGAGATGGGGAAAAAAAGGCACCAATGAGCTAAAGAAGCAAGCCATATCGAGAGGAACTATCCTATTCAGCGAGAATCCAAATCGAATTCCTATGCATTCATACATGCATAGAATTATAAAATGCATAGACATCTATAACTTATTTGCGTGCATATATATGTACATATGCAGATATATGCCTATCAATGATGATGGTCCTATGACTAGGGATGAGAATGATTATATACTTTAAATTTACATAGTAAAAGAAGTCAATACCTACGATTTTTGTGCTTTTCTGGTCATAGCCTTTTGGGTATATTTTAATTCAACCATGTACTTCATATTAATAATGGCTATCAAATATTATCATTTTGTATATTTTGTACAGCACAAGAATTATATAAGATGCTATGATTAAATTTTATATGATAGTTGATCACTTTATTGTTATGTTGCATAATACTCCAACAAATTGAGTTAACAACTATATTATTACTAACTGTTTTACTGTATTTAAATTTTTTTTTGTTATTATACATTATTTACTTATCAAAATTTTTTTTTTGTTATTATACATTATTTGCTAAAATAGGCACTTTGTGCCTAGGCCCTAGCCAGCGTTTGTGTGTGCATTGAGTGCTTTCACCAACAATGATAAGCCTTGACATGGTACATGCAACTTCATGTGCCATAACTCACACAAATATGCACGATTGTAAATGCATGCACAAGCACATAAACACCCACACACCACAAGCATACACAAGAAGCATAACATAAAGAAATTCTAATTACTTACCTTATAATATTGAAGTGCCTTGTTAAGATCACCAGCTTCCATGAAAAGGCCAGCAAGATTGGACCATGCAATTGCAAAATTTGGTTGGATTCGAAGAGCCTCAACATAGCAATTGTATGCCTACACAGACACAATCTCAAAGGTAGGTACTATATGCTTTTTTTTGATAAGTTAGGTAGGTACTATATGCTAAAAGATTAAACAATTTGTCCATCTACAACAATATCCTTGTTTGTTCTCCACCAACCCAATACCAAATGAAACAACTAAGGGGATGCTTAGAAAATGAGATAAGATGAGAAATCTGTGAATAGTAATGAAATGATTTGTAAATAGCAGTGAAATGATTTGAGTTATGATGTTTTATGGGATTTCAAGAAAGGAGAGAAAAAGTCGAATAAAAATATTTTTTTTTATAAGTAAAAGATAAATATTATTGCTCAGAATATAATAGGCATTGCCCGTGTACACAGGAAGTATACATAAGATACCTAAATACATTCTATGCTCAAGGAATTAAAGATAAGAAATCATGGACATTGTCCCCATTTAGTACAATAGCTGAAAACCAAAGCATTAAAGTTTGAAAACGAAAGTTCTTTAGCTCCTCCGTGGTGCATTCCTTGTTTTCAAAGCAACGCGCGTTTCTTTCCGCCCAAACACACCACATGATACATAGTGGGATCATCTTCCATACTGCTGCCTCTTGTTGGCTACCTTGTATCTTCCTCCAACACCTCAGCAGATCCACCACCCTCAAAGGCATAACCCATGCAACATCGACCCTTTGGAAAATCTCGTCCCATATCTCCCTCGTGACCTCACAATGTAATAGAAGGTGGTCCACAGATTCTCCATTCTTTTTGCACATATAACACCAATCCATCATTACACACCCCCTCTTCCTCTAGTTATCAGTGGTCAAAATCTTCCCAAGAGCAGCGTTCCAAACAAATAAGGCTACTTTGGAGGGCACGCGAGACTGCCAAATATTCTTCCAAGGGAACGGAGGATGGTTTTGTGTGATCAAAATCTTGTAATACGCCTTTACAGTAAATTTCTTATGATTACTAGACCTCCACTTCACACGATCACCCCGTGCCATAGGAGTCCCCATTGAGTATAGAAGATCTTATACAAAAGATAGTTCCCAATCATGAAAGTCCCTGTTGAAAAGAACATCCCACTGATTAGTGCCATGATAGAGAGACCGCAGATCCGCCACTAAAGCCTCCCTATTAGCAGCAATACGATAAAGATTCGGAAAAGCTCTTTCCAATGCTTGATCTCCACACCACACATCCTGCCCAAAACTGATTCTATTGCCTTCTCCCGCAACGAATCGAATATGTTTCTCGAAACAAGGCCACCCCCTTCTTATAAACTTCCATAAACCCACACAATACGCCCCACTCCCTTCATTGGAACATCAACCGCCCCAGGCAGTTCCATAACGAGCAACAATATTGTAAAGTTAAAATATTGTTAGAATATAATTTTTTAATATTATTTTTGTTTTGGATTTGAAAATGTTGAATTATTTTTTATTTTTTGTTTAAAATTTTAGAAAAGTTGTAATGATTAGTTTGAAAGTGTTTGTGTTTGAATGATGTTTGAGAAGGAAATGAGATAGGATGAAATGAAATGAAATGAGATGGAAATTATTTCCAAACATCCCCTAAATCTCACATAGCTACAGACAAGAAAAAAATAATAATTACAATGATTAATGGTGATGATGATGACGATGATGATAATAATAACAACAATAATCAAATAGTCTCCCTTGTGCTACTAATGCTTCCAAAGTAAAATTGGTTCAAAATTAAAAAATCATTGTAAACATAAGACGCATGTCGTTTTGTGGTTTCTTTGTTAAAAATACCATACTAATTCAAAAAGGAACATCTCTCTTTCTCCTTGTAGGATAGTCAAAAATAAATTAAATCTATATATATATGCATTGTTCAGAACAGCATACACAACTCTAGTACACCAATTAAGCTGCACCAAACATATTAGTTTAGAGAGAGAGAGAGGAGAATAAATAAATAAACTCTCAAATTCCCACCTCTTGCACTAGACCTTGAGCTTTCATCAAATTCCCAAGGTTACTGTGAGCATCAACCTGCACCAATAACAAAGATCTCCAACTAATCCCATGGAATCTAGTGGTTCAGAATAGATTTCAAACTGTGATTGACCCTACCAAACGAGGATTTAACGCAAGAGCCTGACGACAACACTGGGCTGCCTCATTGTATCTTCCTTTACGCATGTATGCACTTGCTAAGTTTGACCATGCATCAGCAAAATTGGGTCGAAGCTGCGAATCAAAATTTAAACCAGAGGATCAACTCAGGATAAAGATCCCTAATGAGCTTAAGAATTCAATATACATGAATAATGAACTAGCATATTCCAAGAAGGTTGGAAATCATACTAAAGCGGGGTGAAAGAGAAAAATGATGTGCCATTATCGGTAAACACAGGTTTTGGTGTCAAAATAGACTTTATATGCCAGCAAACTGAATTTACAGATTGTCAGTGACAAAAAGGAAACAAAACAGGCCACCTTTTGGGCTCAGAAACAACATACACTAAAGAGTCGAAAATTTGAAACCAAGATCCATAAATCCCTAGCCACTTCGCAGTGAAGGAAGAGATAAATGCTGAACCAAATCCATTCCATCCCAATGATGTGGTTATGGCTCTAAGTTATCTAGTGATAATATCTGTCCTAAAGGCTAAACCTGTCATCTATACAAAAAAATTACTCTCAAAGGGGCCTTATTTCACCTAATACTCTTCAAAGGAAGCGAAAAGCAAGAGAGGGCTAAAGGATCAACCTTAAACTTCCACCTTTTGGTTCCAGTTTCCGTTATTTCCTTGTATCTATTTCTAGATCCTAATTAGGAGCATTATCTTGCATACATTCAATGTACTTGGGTTATGCCTATTATCGTATTCATAAATTTTCTTTTACTTACCTAAAAAAAACCATTTGCTGGATGAGAGCTAATAGATTTTATCCTTACCTCTTCTGAATTGAACGTGTAAATAAGATTAAAGAGCAAAGAAAACAACTTCATTTCCAATGTTTATTAGAGCAATGAGATTGGGAGAGGATGATGTTGGAGTTAAATGACTTTATGCTTAAATCCCTCATTGTTTAGACAGTAACAGAAAATCAAGCTTTTCTACTTTCCTAGAGTAGCTTGATGTCATGCACCTCTCTGTGATTTTGATAAGAATGATTATCGGGAAAAAAAAAAAGATTTCTAGCCTTTCAATAGATGATCAATATTTAAAAAATACATGGTAAAACAAAACAATCAGATCAATGATACTTAGCGACATGGGTCCAAACATATTAAAGTTATGATTTTGAACCTAAATTTGAATTACAACTGAGGGACAATAATGAATGTAAATCAATACATTTATACTACTTTCAATGTCTGAGAAAGATTATATCCCAAGGAATTGATGGTTAAAAAATCGCAGGAGAAAGACAAATGAAAATATTTTAAAAAATCCCAGTCCTGCACTCGTTCAAAAGTAAGGAAGAGATTTAAATGCTGGGATACTAGATTGATAGATTTTTAGTTGTCACAAACCTCAATAGCAATCAGATAGTAGCGGATGGCGAAGTCAATATTTCCTTTCTCCTGTTATAGAAAAAACATAAATATCATCCGTTAAGACCCTCCTAGGTGAACACTTGAAGATTGACAACCATCTAAGTTGCCTAGAATGTACCTTCCAAGCATTTGCCATATTTCCATAGCACTCAGCAAAACGGGGGTCAAGTCGAAGTGCTTCTTCATTTTTTGCAATGCACATATCAAAATCATGCAACTAAAAAATAGACATTCATTAGGTGGAGAAAAACAAATTGTTAATACCCCCCCTCCCCCCTTTTTATTGGCAAGATAAACATAGTGTGATCTCGGACACTGAAGGAGTAATAACTATATAGCCTAAGAGAAATAGAGCCACATTAAAAAGTTTTCGGACAACCTGATAATGGATTGCACCCAATAGAAGAAGATTATCAGTACGCTGTGGGTTTCGTTCATAAACAGCATTGCTCTGTTCTAATGCCTGCTTAAAATTTCCAGCTTTGTACATCTGATGAGCAAGGGCCATGAGCATGCCTTCATCAACTGCAGCACAATTGATAAACAAAAGTTCTAAAAATCACTATAACTCAAAATATATGTATGTCAGTGCCATTAAGATGATTATGGTGTGGGGTGGCCTTGGAAAAAACAGAAGAGGCCACACAAAAACGATCAATACATTCCTCAGATACACATGATGGTCACAAAAACCACGACCCACAACTAGGATCAATAAAGACCAATCTATTAGCATTGCTCTTTTATCCCCATAATGGTTGGTGCTCTTTTAGAATGTCCAAAGACCAAAGGGAGTGCCCTTCTTCAGTAATAGTGGCCACAAAGATTTTAATTTCCATGTATGGGTTTTTTTCTTTTTTAAGTAAGAGTTTTCCACATATGCAGGGAAGAGAAAATCAACTGGAGGGATGGTAAAATATAAGATCAGATATTGGAGAAATAGAGACCCTCTACAGGGCTACACTCTGGGAAGATCTAGCAAAACTTCTGAAATCTCGGAGATTTTCACTCTATCTCAGACCCCAATCGGTTGGGGTTGAGACCCAGTTGATTCAATTCGAGTTGAGTGCATACTTTGAACCTCTATTCTACATATAGAATTGAGTAAATACAGACCTTAACATTTGAGGAAACGTTTTATGGATTGAATGTAGACTCAAATCAATCCAGATCTTCTCCAAAGAGAATCACTACTATAACGTGGAAGCTCCTCGGATTTAAATTCAAAATTAAAATAGGGCCAATATCAGTGCGAGGAACGATTCAGTTTTGCGCTGGGCCACTCTTTCCAAAAAATAAACCCCAAGCACAAATTGGGATAAAGGATTCCGCTAGGAACGAGGGAATTAATCAAACAAATCAAGCTCTTGAACCACCGGTTTTTCCAAACCTCAAGAATAACAAATCAAAATCAAGATCGCTCTCCCGTATGCTTATTGAGGAAAACACTTCTTTCAAGGAAGTTTTTCCCAGGAAAAAGCTTCCCGGACAAACAGAAACAAAGATCAAACCATAAAATAGAATATAAATGGAGAAAAAATCCCTAACATGAAATTTTGGAAAAAAAGGACTAGAAAGCATCCAAGATATAAGCAAAAAACTTGCATTCAAACCCTAAATCTATAAAATCACGTACCAAAAATCCAAATGAGAATTCCGCAAAAAGACAAAAAACAAATAAAAAACCTTCAGGAGAGTTCAAGGCCTGAGAGCGCTTGAGATTGGAGACAGAAGAAGAGGAAGAAGAAGCGGCAGCAGCCAACGACTCATCGCGGAGGTCCAAGTTGTACGGCGCTAATTGGAGCGGCGGATGATGGTGGTGGTGGTGCAGTGGATCGCCCTGTAGCGAGAGCATTGTAGCGATGTTTGGATCAGAAGAAAATCTGACCGCAATGCGTCACGGAACCGTCAATGCAAAGAAGATTTTCTCGCGAAGGAAAAGGAGGAGGGTTTTTTTTTTCTCGAGAAATTTCTCTCCTCTATGAAGTCTGAACCCTTTTTTTTCTCTTCCCTGAAGTCTTTTTTTTTAATCTAATAAGAGTTTTAAGAGAGTTTTTAAGAATCTGTCCGTCTTGCTGTCCCTCTTTCTCTCTCCTCTCTCCCTCACTACTATTCCCAGTTATATTCCAGTACGAACATTCCATGCATAGTTATGAACCAATATCCAATTATATCGTACCAACGTATATTCCACGTCGAAACTTCAGGGGTATTATAGGTATTTGGAGTACTAAAGTCTGTAGCTTTGTCCTGCGTGGTAGGTTGTTTGTGGGATTTAGATGAGGTTGTATGGAATAAGCAGTTTAGACTCCGCTGCGTTCGATAAAAAAGCGCACGCGGCTACCCGACACGTGGTACAAAATACATGGAAGGAGATGGTTGGTGACGAGGATGTTTGGTTGAGGAGCACTTTGAGTTTCTATGGTCTTAGAATTCTATCGTGGGTAAATGATCTTCGTCTGATCTTCAGATCCCACAAGGACGGAATTTCCACTATTTATGGCTCAAAATCACAACTTGGTATCCATTCAAGTCAATATTCAAAACATCACGTTACCTATGACAAATCTTTCTTCTGCCCCACCTTAATACGCAAGAAGTGAAAGTGTTTTTGTCATCCGAGCAAATATCTAACCCCACCCCCATACAGATTAGATATAATATAGATTTGTTTATATAAATTATATCATAAACTCTTTAGAACAGAACAATCGTTTGAAGAGGAAGATACACAAAGATTATATGTCTATTTTATTGATCGACAGTGTAAAGAACCTGGCTTTAAGGAGAAAGAGATAAATGGCTACATATCAATATTTTGAAAATGTTGTCACCTTTGATGCAACGTACATGACAAATATTTATAAGATGTCATTTATGTTGTTTTCTGGAGTTAACCATTATCACCAAATCATAATGTTTGGTTGTACATTGTTAGTTAATCAAACAGTTGAATCCTATATGTGGTTATTGAGAATATGGTAAGAGACAATGCTTATATATGTCCCTTCAACCATAATTACCAATAATGACAAGGCGATGGCCAAAACCATTGTAGAGGTACTCTCAAATACAATTCATAGGTTGTACTTATGGCATATATTATTTTAATTATGACCTACTTATTTTTCTATATATAAGAAATTCGAAATTTTTTATTCTAATTCTAAATTAGAATAATTTTTATTATTGTAATAGATAATTACATGCATTGAAGTGTTGTAGATTTTTTTTTCTTAAATGAATTAATTTCAAATTTCTTAATAAAACCCCAAATTGTATAATTGAATAATAGTTACAAAAATATCAAATACATTGTACCATGTGGAATCTTACGAAGTGCATATTCCACAAACAAAATTATCTACATCCAATACAAACTATACCATTACATAAATTTTATAATAACTAATGTTCAATTCTCATCCCTAGCTGCCCACATCGATAATGCAATATTATCCCTAATTGCACCCATGGCTTGGGTTAATGCACTTGTCATGTCTAGTTGGTGAGATGATAATGCCCCATTATCTGCCCCAGTTGACTTCTACCTTCTATCTGTATCCCTAAATAACCAGTTTTGAGGCGTTGTCATTCTAATGAAATTATGCACTGTACAAGAAGTTAGGATGATGCGTTCTTACCTCCCAGCTGAGTAAGCAGGCATTAAACTTAGAATTTTGAACCATTCTTTCATCACACCAAATGTTCGCTCAATAACAATATGTAATGAAGAATGCCGATAATTAAAATAATCTCAATACCCACGGAATGTATGCTAATTATGCCAATCACTTTTGTAATACCTTTCTCTTGGGTATGATGACATGTATCTAAGAGAAAGTGTAAATGCAAAATTCACAAGATAATAGCAACCTATGCACATTTGGCCGTAGAGCAACAGTGTAAAGAGGCAATATAATAAACACCAATCTACCTTTTAAAAAAATCTTCTAGTAACATAAAAAATATTATTCTGGTTGGAAGTTAATTACGGGGTAGCGTTGGAAAACGGATGTTGGACTAAGTCAATGCATTAATTAAGACACAGGCATCATGAGTTGTACCTTCTCATCATGTGTACACAAATGTGAACTTCATATCGAAGTCACATACACATAATACATTTTGTGTAACTTTTCCTTTCCAATTTCGATATGCCTCACATATCTCAGCTGGTACGATCGCATCGATCATCGTTCTGTCTATCACTCCAATGCATCCCTGCAACACCATAGAATGTCAATCAAATGCTATGTTTTTTTCCCTTTATTTATTTCATACATATACAAATCAATAACATGAAAGTACTGAGAATAAAAATATGTTACTTACCTCAAACCATGACATATTTTAAGGATTGCCCGCAATATAGGGATGGGGTTCACCCATGCGTGTTAGCCTAATAATTTGCCTCCCAAGTTCACATAGCACATTTATGACTGCCCGCACATGGTGATTAATGGTTTAATTGTTATGCTAAACTCTGTCCTCAACAATGAGTTGCCCTTGTGCATGTCCCACCAAAATACAAAACGTGGCTACTGCTTCCTCTACACTGACCTCACATCTAGAATCCATCAAAATTTATTTTCCATGCAAGGTTGAGCATAATGCCCAAAACATGTCCACCTCTAATCGAAATAACTCTTTACAATTTGTTGGATTACCATTTAGAATTTCGTAAACATACTGATGGCCACGCAAACCAATATTCTGTTAGAGCATTCTAAAATGAATGCCCATTTCGTCACACACAAATCGAGTAAGCATAATGATCGAATACGTCTTATGCTCGTAGTTTGAGCAACTAGAACTCGTGGGTAAGTCAGAGTTGACCTATTCTCCATTGCTGTCATCATCCATTGATGAATGATCTGCTGACCAATTATCACTATCCATTTTCGAAGTGCTTCTTTATTGTGATGGAAAATATGTTACCAAATGCAAACTAAAAACAAACTACGAGGATGTTGCATGCCAAGTATATTTCAATGCGGAAATTTTCAGATCAATGTCCTGTGGTCCTAACTCCACCAACAGGTTCAAACTTGAGCCATTTTCAAATTAAGTACAAACAATGTCGACTCTCAACATCTCACATATTTTTTCCGACAACTAAAGGCCATGGAAAAATAAAAAAAATATGCCTACTTCTTGATAAATGTAGCAAATACCAAAAACCATCAATTTTCATCCCAAATAGACATAATTTTTCTAGGATTTGAAGAAAAATAAGAAAGCATTATCAAACTGGAATTAAAATGATTGAATAATAGTATCTAACATCAAATGCATTAGATCCAACAAAAACATAAGCAATATTACCACCAAATTATAGCAGGTAACATCTGCAAAAAACGACATGAAACAATAGATTCCATTTACCAAGTTTGTAATATTCCCTATATTATCAACCAGGTACATTGTGGCTTAATTCTAAACATATATTGTAATTAAGGTAAAATCACATCCTTCAATAGAAAACAAATATATAAGCACTTATTGAAGCTTTGATAGATGCTTTAAAGCAATGAATCATAGCACACCCTTCTCTACTACAGATCTCAATCACAGTATTGGAAATTCTTTGTGATCTTGCATTAAAATCCACCTTTTACCTTTCATTTCCTTAATTTATGAGATGAATATGAGTCTGGACGGACCAATAGGCAGGCTTGATTATCTTCCTTCTTTGATTTTATCCTCGTTTAATGGTAATAGTGTGACGCCCCCAGATTCTGCTTGGGATCGAACTGAAGCATCGGGACATACAACACGTGGTTACCTACTCCCGTTCATGACATATAAGATGCAATGTTCCTAACATGCATATAGAATTATGCAATATTCGCAGCGGATAATTTTTTTTTCTTGAGCAATACTATGCACCAAACTTATAATATCCCAAATAGTTAAATTGTAATCCAAGCATACTTAACAAAATAAACATCCACGATTTTAGTACGAATCTCAGAAGACTGTAATCTAAAAAACATGGGAGGCCAGACTCTATATTTACATTACCAAAAAAATACTATTGAGGAAGCTCATCGAGTAACTCATGTAACTTGACTAACGAGACTAGAATACTATCCAAGAACTAACTATGGAAGCTGTAAGCTCCGTGTCATGTCTGTGGCGTCTAGTCAATCTCCTTCAATCTACCAATGTCTGCTCCCTGCTCTGATCTTGACACATCGCCTACTATTCGGGAGGAATGGTAGTTGGGACTACTACGGTGAGATTTGATTACAAATTTCAGTAAGTTAACAGAAAACTCCTACACAAGTTAATTATGAATGCATGGCAATCAAAGCATGAATGCATAATTAAAGTCGTAAGTAAGCATAACATAACTTGACATATAGCATGGCATAGCTGACATAACTTGAACTGAAACCTGAACTAAACTTGACTTGACATGACATGAATTTGAACTTAAAATATAACATGGGTTAGTAACATAACATGAACTTGAACTTGAAACATAACATGGACTTGAATCATAGCATGAACGTGAACATACATAACATAAACATGAACTTGAATTTAACATAAACCTGAGCATAACATGACATAAATGTAAGCTTGAAGCATAATGTAAACATGAACATAACATAACATAAATGTGAACTTGAACATAAGATGTACGTGAATATAACATGACATAAACATGAACTTGAAACTTAACGTGAACATGAATATAACATAACATAAACGTGAGCTTGAACATAACATAAACGTGAACATAACATGATATGAACATGAACTTGAAACTTAACGTAAACATAAACATAATATGAACTTGATCTGAAACTTATTCTTATCTCATGGGGTCTCCATGATTGCTTATTCTTATCTCATGGGGTTATCATGAATGCTTATTCTTAACTTCTTGACATAAATTTGGACTCTTGTTCAGTTGACTTAATTAATAACGTGACCATATGGGTGCTACACAGGTCCCTTAGAGCCGTGTATCCCTGCCGATTACCGCATCACAACACAGGTATCTACACCAGCTGTGAGTGCATTAATATGTACTCAATAATTGTTGTGGCCCTACGTATTCTATGTGTCACAATTACTGTGTCTCACGTAGTGTATGTTCCACAGTTGTTGTGGCCCCATACTTTATGCTCCACACTTGTTGTGGCCCCATGAATTGTTTGTGCCACACTTGCTGTGAACACACGTAAAATAAAATATGGCTCCATCAGCGTTAGTGCTCGGCGCGCTCCGGTGACCAGCTAGTTAGGCCTCATTCGCAACCTGTTGACTGTACTTCGTCAACTAAAAGAATTTTATACCTATTTAGACACTCCAGCGTGAAAAAAGAAGTTTCACTAGGATATTACTTTTTCCTAGCACTTAGGGTCGTGATTGACATGAATAACTTAACTTGAACGTGATCTGAAACTTGACTTAATATAAACTTGATCTGACTTCTTTACTTAACATGACATACTTGCAATGGTGAATATTACATGATATAACATACATATAACATATGGCATACTTAACATGACATACTTATAATATATAGCAATATATGATAGAATAGATTGTGTAACAGATAAATATTTATGATAGAATCAATCACGCATAGCAGATAAATATGTAATGTCGTGGCATGGCATGACATATATGATAACATACATACATAAATTGTAGTTCCCTTACCCATCATACATACACAATAAACTGATAGTAAGTTAGAAGCTAACTTACCTCGATTATCGTGTTCTACGAGAATAAAGCGCGAAATACAAGGAACTGTAAGAGGATATTCTAAAAGTTATAAATTTAATTACTAACAATTAGAAACATGAATACAAGCTAACTTAGAGTAAAATTACCATTTTATCCTCTACATGTGGGAAAATGACCATTTTACCCCTAACTTAAGGATTTCACATCCTAATTCCAAAAATTTTCAAAATTTACATTCCTCATGCAAATTTTTTCCTAAACTCATATATCAACTTAGAAAAATTTAAAATAAAACACAACTATGGAAAATACATTATGGCCAAAACATCCATAGGTCATTTCTCTTGATTGTTGTTGCAATTCCTTCCAATTTCAAAACTCATGCTTAAACCAAAATTTTGCAACAAAGATTTTCCTATTCTAAGTTTACAACCATACTTAAAATATCCATTTGGAAAAAGCTAATAATCAACACCAAAATTTTTGTAAAAAGATCCAAACACTTAATTACAAGCTTTGATCCTAAATCAAAACATCTCTTAGAATTCTAAAAATCAAATCTTACTTCTAACATATTCATAACATCATCCTAAGATCAACCATGTTTCACATCATCAAACTAAAGTTGCCAAAATCATAAAATAACACTTGGAGTTTTTGGTTTTATACTTAATCCAAAAACAAAAACTTTTTCCTCAACTAGCTTTGATAAATCTCTTGATCCATTACTTACAAAGATGAGATCTTCAAACTAAAGCATCACATGGTTTAAGAATGTGTCTTAAATAGGATCCAACCATCAAACTTAAAATCACATGGCTAAAAATCAATAAAACATGGATCTAATCCAAAAACATCAAATCTTAGGCCTAACCGAAATCCTCTTACATAGAAAAATCATATCTTTGAATCTAATACTAAATATCTTCAAAATAACATTCTTACATAAAAATAAGATATTTAGGATCATCATATAAAAATATCAAAGCGTTTAGAGTAAGATCAAACCTCGAAAATTTCAAACTTTCTCCAAATAAAAACTGTTTTGCCACTTCTAGTTTTCAAGTTTCTAGATCTAACAAAATCTATCATCAAAAGCTTTAGTCATGCAATAAAACCTCAATGAACACTCTTAAACACATGCTAACAACACTCTATAAAATTTTCAGACCAAGATAAGTCCATTAGCTTGGTCAAAAACTTCAAAATATAACATATTCTCCAGATTCACGCCCAGAATGACCTTTCCATGTTTAAAAATACTTTTGACCAACCAAATAACCATGGAATGATATGAATAATATATCTACGGAAATTATACTCAAATATGAACAACTTTTATGAATGAGTCATCGTGTAAAAATACTTACAAATAGTCAAAAATCGCCACGTAAAAAGATATAGAAATCTGCCCAAGAGAGCTCTTTTGGATTTCTCTCTAAGAACGGGGTGAAGAAGTGATTAAATGAAAGAAGTGATTAAATGAAAGAAGTGTGGCTTGAACGACTTTAGACTTCTGGAGGGGGAATATATGGGCTTGAAAGATCCTTGATTGGAGGTGGTTATGTGACATAAAGTGGAGAATAGTGAAGGGAGAGGACAGCCTGTAGAATCTGTGAGGTATGAAGGTTGATGGGGTGGATTTCTCCATCTCATCAAAGCACTATTCAGTACAACTAAGGGTAGTGGATGGTCTACCATGTGAAGGAGGAAACTTCTCCAAGAAACCTTGCCAAGGTAGCCAAATTCGTGAGCCTTGGTTGGTCTCAACCAAATGGGCTTCAATTTGAGGTTTAAAGGGGGTTTGGTTAGGGTTTAAGATGCTATCAAGCTCAAATCCAATTTTTCTTAGCCCAATCAAATTTTCAAGGTTTAAAAGGTTGGATAATGATGTCATAACAAGGATTTGAGAAATTAATAGCATGTAAAAGTGATTTAATCAAGTGATTAAACACAAAACTAGAAATTGGATAAAAAAGGGTTTGAAGGCTAACTTTAGGGTTTGAGGAAACCGTTTAGAGTTTCGGTTTCAGCCAAGTTTTTTGGGTTTCAATTAGATTCCAACCATTTAAGGTTTAACTAGGTTGAAACCCTATTTGATCTGGCTCAATTTGGTTGATCAAATGAAAAAGGTTTTGCTTAAGTGACATGATCTTACACCTTGATTTCTTTCACAAATCCATCTAATGGTTCCTCTTTATGCCAAGTATCTAATACTATTCACTATGTGTGGCTAAGATCTTACCAAGTGTCTAAATAAAATTTCTCTAACCTAATTTGGACATTACACACTGTGATTTTGAAAACACTGCACTTAGTACACTTATCGAGATTACTATTCACTCCAAAAAAAGCGTAATAAACTTAGTACTGAAAAATCCTAAATATTCATATTAACCTAAAGTGAAAATCGTTTACCAAAACTCAACCCCGAAGTGTCCCTATAAATAAATTCACAGTTTCGAACAACCGTTTCGTTCGAAATTATGAAAATGGGTTATTGCGCTATAAAATCATAAATATTCAACTGAGTCTAATGGTGTAGACTATAACGTATTCTGACACTTCTAACTATTTCAAACAATTAAAATCGTATTTCTGGTACCATAGTGAGTGATAACACTGATTATGTTGACAAACTAAAACCTTTACGATTAGCCGAGGTTCCTCAAGTCTATAGAAATTCTACCATTGAATTTATAACGGACTATTACAAATAGTGTCTTTAATTTTTATACAATTTGATTCTATAGATCTTCCCAGCAGGGAGAGGAGCTATGGCACCAGCTACTCAAGATTTAGCAGCAATTCTCGAACCATATAGAAGAAATTCAAGGAAGAGTTTTGTTTAATGCTGTGGTGCTCAACAGCAAGAGTCTCTTCCCTACTTCTGCATATGATATCTGCCTAAAGTTGAAGGAGAGTGGAATTCTTGCTAAGCCCACTCATGATACTATTGTCCGTTTAACACCATCACTCTTAATGAGGTAAGGAAGAAGGCCCGGTGCATATTCAACATTTATGTGGTTGAAACTCTAAAATTTATATTTTATTTAAAATATATTTGCTTTTCTTTCACATTTTTTACATATTAGTTGATTGAGTGGAAATATTGCATATTTCATTTGTTTAGAACCAATACATTTTAATTATCACATGACATTTTAATATTGAGCGATATTTCTTCACTTGCATAATATATTTTTAATATTTTATTTTTTTCCTTTTTTTATTTGTTTTTAATTTTTGTGTGTGATTTTTTTTTTGTTCTCTACTGCTTGTGTTATTTGTTTTACTCATTTTTTTTACAGCTTTTAAATAAAAATTACTCACTCCGACTCTAATGAATGAAAAAAATGAAGTACTTCAAAAATCACATGGGACCACCAATTGAAGAGAAATGTTGGGAAGCACAAGCACACACGACATTTAAAACATGCAAGCTCACAAGGGACAAGACTTTTTGGCAAGACTTTTTTGGCTTTTAGAAAGACTTTTCCAGCCCATTTTGGACGCATGCAAGGCTGCACCTTACAACTTTTTGACTTTTTAATGGGAGCGGCTTCCTCTGGACATGAAACAAAAACAAAAAAACAAAAAATGCTTTCGGCATGCAAGAAATGCAGGAGCTCTTTTTGGACTCTGCACGAGTAGTTGCTCTACAAATAAGAAGGGAAAGTTCTGTAGGTGCTTTATACACCCAGAAATGTTGGGAAGTGCACACACACGACAACTGCAATTCAACCATCAACCAAGTGAAAAAGGACCTGCAACGCACACTCTGACCAGCATGTAGCACATAAACTATAATATTTTTAAGGAAATCAGCTTGGGGTTCACGGAGGAGATCAGAGGTTTTGAGTATTATTTTTTCTTGGTGGGGGAAAAATGCTGAGGAGCTATTGTTAAAGGAGGATCACAGGAGACTTTTGTTGGAGGTTGGACGGGACAGAAGGCAGTTTTCTTTGAAGGATGAGTGTTTTACAAAGAGAAGAAAAAGAAAGTAGGGAGGAGGATAGTTGATTGATGAAATGCAAAGGGGCTCTTTCCTTTGGGTGTCTGGGATGCAACGCGGATTGAAACGGTGAAGTTACTTTACATTTGGATGAACTGCATAGTTTTCTTTTTCTTTTTCTTTGTGGGATGTTGTACCAAACAGCTGGCTAAGCATTTCTATTTTGGGTTACAGACTAAAGGGATGCAGTAGGAGCTTCCTTGCTTTGGAGGCAGCAGCATGAACAAGCACAAGCCAAACGAAACTGGAACATAGGAGAAGACTTATGGACCCAGATGGAAAAACCACACTGGACTGTGAGAGAGGTTCTTTTCCGTTTGACGCTGACTTATAGGAAGAGAAAATTTTATTTTTCAAAGGGGCTTTTGAGTGAGACATAGGGGAGTTCTTTTGGGTTGTATTTTCTTTTCACTTTTGTTCTATGCTTTGTGCATTCTGAAAACTAAGCAAAAAATTTTCTTTCCTCAAGCTTTTCAAATTGTTGTCATTTCAATGATTGTAATTTCTCTGCAAACCTTTGCCAAAAATGATAATTTTCCAATATTTAAGATGGCTAGAACCTTTTCATACACAAAGCAAAAAAAGGCCTAGCCCTATCTTCAAGCTAGCCAGCTGGCTAGTAAAAGTATTAATTATATACGATAGAATGAGAATTTGGGATTACATAATCTTCTTAGATAGGTGAAGAAATTAGGTTTTAAGAAATTAGACATTAATACTTTTTTCAGCATATATGGTAAGTCATTTAGAAAATGACTTGTTAATTAGAAATATCTCTTGGCCAAATATAGAAATATCTCAGCTTTAGCACAACAGGCATAAAACTGTAAACTTGAATTTTTTCAAACAAAACAATATAGAACACAAAAAGAGAGAGGGAGAGAGAGAAAAAAAATAGTGGATAATGTGTTTATATATGTGTAATAAATGCCATTACACATGATGAGCAAAAATAAACAAAAGCACAGTCCACAGCAGGCACAAGTCGGTAAGCATAAGAATAAAAAACATGAAAGGCACAAACAAATCCAAACATCTTCCATTTATGTGAAATCAGATCATAGATATTCTTATAAGAGGAATATTTATCGAGTAAACACTCTATACACCCACATGTAGAATGAAGTACAAAAATGAGGAAACATGACATGAAAAAAATATGCAAACATTACAATAAAAATCACACTTACAAAGCACAAAAAAAATGTTACTTGTAATATCAAATACAGTACAAAGTAGCACAAACATTCTACAGCATTCCATAGTTACTAACTGAAAATTAAAAATAGGAAATAAGCATCCATATCAAAGATAATTCAACAAACCGCATGGGCACCCACCAATGCATCCTCAAAGGCTCATGGCCCAACACCTTCTGTTTTCCAAATCCAATGCCTGGAAGCCTGTCTGATAACTGCCCACCATTAATTGGTTGTAAGCACGTAGGAAATTTTCTTTCAATAGTGGAGGATCAAACTCTTGCAGTATTTTAACACACTGAGTGAGTCGATCAATATGGGCATCGCTCTTGGAACTAGATGTGGTTCTGCTGCGCTTCAAACTTGAAGTGTCATCCCCTTCCTCATAGCGCTTCTGTCTTGCTATGGAAGTCCGAGCTAGCTCTGACAAGCAGTTGGACATCTTTTTTTGTAACCCAGTGGTGGCCTCTCTCCTTCGACGACATCCGTTTTGGCCCAAAGAGATGGATGATTGCCCACATCTAATAAAGAAGTCCATATCAATACCGTCCATACCCACACCATTGGGATTGGCCACATTCATGCGTCAATGCACATTAGTGCATCTGCACATATCTTCATCAAGTTGACGCTCCTCATCACTGGTTGGGGGTAGTTAAGTCAACGCATACCCAAGTACCCTAGTGGATACGGATGCCTTGAAAATGGTGCAGAGTTCCTCGTACTTTGGGCTACCATGAATGCGAAAATTATTCCATTGTGGTTTCACCTAACGCAAATGTAATAGGGAGTATTAATATTCTAAATTGGTTAACTTTTAATAAAACTAATTGTGCTATTACTAGGGATAACTGCTTACTCTAAGAGCATGGGCCCAATGTTCATCACTGTTGATGACCGTTCTGGTCTCCGGATCCCAACCAAAACCAAATTGGTTAATAAGGTCTCTAAAAAGGCATTGCTTCCCTTTCAACCTATGTATTTTGCCCTTAACTTGATTGCCATCAGTAACCCTTGGACCCACCACCGTGAGGCGTTGAGCATAAGTGGCATGGTCCCAGGATGTGATCCTCCCTACCTTTATTGCACCAGTAAGGATGTCCGCATGCAACATGTCAATCAAAATTTTCTCCATCCCATCCACCTAAAACTCACAATCAGTGTGGGTATTTTCTAGATCATCCATGTGAATTAGCTAAGGGTGCATACAATATACATAAATACTCGATGATTAACATAAATAAATTATGAGTATGGATTTCACAAACATAAATACGTTGGTCACCATTAATCAACCTAATAGCCTAATAATCCAACAATATATTGCATGGATGATCGAAGGCAATTTGGTAACATAATCTAGCAATATAATACATAAGTGTAGGAAGGCAGTGATGATAGCATATATTACAGTTGTACCAATAATGCTATTATATATACAAAGTTCACAAAACATCCGGTAACAAAAAGATAGCAAATGCAAGGAAAAATTTAATAACAAAAAGATAGCTAATGCAAGGTCAGATATCCAAAGAGTAAAACAATTTTTACCTCAGTCCAAGATCATCAAGGTTGGCATTAATACAAAAGATTATGGCAAAAAATCTAACAATTGCAAAGGAGCAATAGATAGGATATACCTTCAGTGGTGCCTTTGCCGGGAGGAGTGTAGCTGGTATGGCTATAATCAGAAAATATACAAGTTAAAATTATTGCATAAATCTATATTCAAAGCCGATGGAGACAGAGATAAACAATTATTAATAAATATATTTAACTAAACAAGAATAAGTAGAAATGATGAATCTTCTCTACCCCTTATAATGAAGAAATGTGAGTGGTAGAGAAGATTCATCATTTCTACTTTGGCACAATAGCTACCATAATGAGCATACGAAAGACTAGAAAATTTGGGGTACATTTACTGAATTTTTTCATTCGAGATATAAACCAAGAATATAAACTCTTCTTAGATTTAGGAGATGCCAGGGAACTGTTATGCTTCATTCATCCATTACTATAGATCAGTCAACACAAATGCAATCTTCTATTCAAAGAGTTAAGATAATTGTGGAAAAAAAATTAGAATTTGTAATATGTTGTCAAAATATACTAGTAAAAGGATAGGTTCTTTCAGTTTCTACTTAAGAATAACAAAACATGGATTTCTTCTAGTGTATGTTTTCAAGTACTCAACTAGGATATAGGAGTTAACTTTGAATGGCATTGAGGATGGGAGTTTATTCTAGCCACCAGTGAAGAGAAAGAGAAACGTCTCCTTATTGTAAGGATATGTTATTTGTTTGGCCCCTCAAACAGGGAAAGTGGAGATGGAATAGTTTCCCCTGTCACCCCCTTCCTTTTTGTTTTGGGTACAATTGGTTTAAAATTTTGTAATATTCTAATTATTGATATGATATAATTCTATTTGTAAGATAATTTAATTCTGAACCTATATTGTAAATCAAACCTTATTATCTTAGAGGCATGGAGATCATCTACACCATTTTGCATCCAGAAACAACTCTTTTCACGAACAATGTTTAATCTTGAGATGTAGGATGGATGAAGTGTGTGATATGGGAGAATAAATATGATGAATGTGTATCAAGTATCAAGTGCAAAGTTTTCTTGTGAAGTGGAATTATAATTCTAGGTAAGTTTCATTATGTATAAAACTGAGAGTTAGGTTACTAATCATATTTGAGATACATGGTCCAATTACATTCAATGAGAAAATCAATTATATAAAAACCTATATTTAATGATATACTTTATGAAACATCATCCTCTTTGTATTCCATTAAGTTAGCTCACTCCATCATTTATTTTATTGACTTATTCCAACACTTCACTTACTAAAAATACCTAAGAATCGTGTCACTTTCTCTTGTAATATGTAGCTAGTACTCAACTAGTTTGACACATTTCTTAAATTAAAAAAAGAATTAGTTATTCTCTAGAAGTAGCATAATCCAAATAGAGTCATTTTCAGATTGTTTGCTAAAATCATAACATACATAAAATGCTCAAAACATAATCCAAAATAGTTGCTCAAACCATAAAAATACATCTCTTAAAGCATAGTAATGACTATCCTCTAATCCATATATAGGTGATACAATGATGATGCAAATCAAACGAAAGATATTATATATATATATATTTATCAAATAATCAATGGACTAAAGTTCAAACTAATTAAATAGAATTATCAAAATATGAGATTATCAAAGTATCAAATATATATCAAACAAATTAAACAATGGTAGTGGCCAAAAATAATATGCACAACAATTTATTACCTTGAAGGACCATGTCTTCGGAGCCATGGTGGCTACGAATACAATGCGGCATTTAATGGTAGTCCTAGGGGCGCTGGTGCGATGGTTGTAGGCAGTGGAGATGGTGGGTCTTCCAAGTGGGGTCATTTTCAATTTTTAGGAGGATTTTGGCATGGGGAAAGACACGAAGGAGACTGTTTTTGATAATGAAAATCTTGAAAGGCAGATTCCCCATGAATAAGGTTTAGAGACATGGGGAATCTCTAGTATTCTACCCATTGCAGCTGAAAAATTATGCAAAGGGAGGAAAAAAGTTGTTCTCAGAAGGGAAGGAAAAAAATGCCTTGGTACGGTAACCTGATTATTGGGCTCCAATATCCTCGACAATCACCAATGCGGTCTTGGTGTATCACTTACGAGCCGGAAATGCTGCAACGAGTATAACATAGGTACGGGAGGCTGCACGGGGGTGGTTTATTGCATATCAAATGGCTCTATTTTGGCTGGGTTCAAAGATGGATTTGGGCATTTAGTGTTTTCAAAATAAGAAGGAAAAAAAAAAGAATGGAAAAGGAGGACGACGAGCATAAGTAAAGACAATGGCTTTTCACTGTTTAGAATTACTTTTTACTGTTGACAATGTCATGTATTATGACATTAGTTGAAAACATCGGAGATCAGTTGGGATGAAATAAAGATGCCCAAAACAAGATTTTAGTTACGCAAAACCAGTTCCCATATAGTTTGAGATTAGATGTTTTCATCTTATCCCAATATCCAAACTGGGCATTAGGGTTTTATGGAGATTATTTGTAGATAAATGTGTTAATTGTGGAATGATTTCTCTGTAAAATGATTTATAGGGTACAACGCTACCAGTTTTTGGACGAATTCCCAATATCCAATTTTCATAGAAATGCATAATATCACAAATCAAATCTTAAATTTGATCAATTTCAAGAATCTAAAAGCATGCAAAATCTACCCAAACTGTTCAAACATGTCCATAGTTTATTTACTAACACTGCTCTTTTTTGATAATGTTACTGTTTTTCTTTATTGTTTTGGAATTGTTTAAGAATATTATGTTTTATTTTTTCATTGATTTTGTAGTGTTATTTTTATTGATTGGTTTGGCGTTGTTCTATTTGTAATGAAGGATCTTATTTTGAGTTCGAATAATGATAAATTTAAGATAATGATTAATAAAAACTGTCTAAAGGTTAAAGATGAAAGTATTGAGGCTGAAATTGTGTAAGAACAATGTGATGTCAATGTGGGAGATGGAGTGAATGTGATTTCCTCTTCCAGTAGTGACCATTTGGAACCATCATTAAGAAGGAATTTGATAATGTAGAATATGCTCAAGCAATTTACAAGGTGTAGGCAAGACAAATATGTTTTGTAATGAGTACCAACCATACTCGATTGTCAAAAGAGGACAGAAAACTAATTAGAATAGAGTATATTTGCTTAAGGGAAGGGTAGTGCGAAAGTCGCAAACAAAAAGAACAAAAAATTTCGGAACCTGCTGAGATAAAAATTGGGTATAAAGTAACGATGTCAATAAAAAATGATGGTGAAGAGTGTACACTATGCAACTTTGTGTCTGAACACAACCATGAGCTACTCACATCGAGAAGTATTAGTTTGCTCCATGGACATAGAGGAGTGACACGTTTAAAAAAAAACACATTCTCACTTTGAATGAGTTCGATGTATCGACAATGAAGATAATGCTAATGTTGAGTAAAGAATTAGATGGTGACTTAAACATTTGTTATAATGGTAAGGATGTTGAAAATTATTTGAGAAATAAAAGAAGAAATTTGTTTGAATAGGGAGATTCATAAAGATTGTATGTCTACTTTCTTGATCGATAGTGTAAAGAACTCGGCTTTAAGGAGAAAGAGATTAAGTGCTGCATATCAATATTTTGGAGATGTTGTCACCTTTGATGCCACGTACATGACAAATATTTATAAGACGCCTTTGTGTCATTTTCTAAAGTTAACTATCATCACCAAATCATAATGTTTGGTTGTGCGTTATTAGTTAATGAAACAGTGGAATTCTATATGTGGTTATTGAGAACAAAGCAAGAGATAATGCTTGAGTGTGCCCTTTTAACCATAATTATCGATGACGACAAAGTGATGGCTAAAGTTATTGTAAAGGTACTATCAAATTCAACTCATAGGTTGTGCATGTAGCATAATTTACAAAAAATTTCAGAACATTTGGCATATATATAACAAGTATTCAGACTTTTAAAAAGAGTTCCGTATTTGTATCCATAAGACAATAAAGTCTGATGAGTTTGAGCATGAATGAAGTTCAATATTAGTAAAATATGGTCTAATATATAATGATTGGCTACAAAATATTTACAGCTGATAGGATACATGGGTTTCGACTTACTTGCAAACCACGTTTAGTGCCAGTATGTCAACAACTGAAATGAGCGAAAGCATAAATAAATTTTGTAAGGATTAGGTTCGTTCAAGCACTATGGTGAGTGATTTTGTGCATCAATACAAGAAAGTCTTAGATGTATGTTATTTCAAGGAGAAAGAGAATGACATGCAAACAAAATCTACATAGGTGATATTGAAAATGTATCACAAAATTAAAGAAGAGACAGCCTTAATCTATACAATAAAGTCTTTCATGATATTTAAAGATGAACTATTTAATAGACAACAGTAAAAATCAATCAAATATCACAAAGAGGGTGAAAGCAAGATGCATGGAATGTCACCTCCTCACAAAGAAACTCATATTTATTATGTGACCTCGTAGAGTGGAGAAGTGAAGGCAACATGTACATGCCATATGCTTGAATTTATGGGGATTCTTTGTATTTATATCCTTTGTGTTATTGGCAAAAAGTCAAAATTAGATATGTTGACATAATATTATATTCTAGAGAGATGGATAGCTAATGCTAAGAGTTGAGCTATTCTCGATATACCAAATTCTAATGGGCATGTAATGACACAAGATGATCCTATGATGAGAAAAATCAAGTTAATGATGCAGTTTTATGACATTGCAGAACTTGGATCACAATCAATACTGAAATTCAACCACCTCTCTCTTGCCTTAGACAAGATCCATAAGGAATTGTTTTTTATGAAAGATATTCAGGAAAAAAATTTAGAAGGCATAGAATGTCAAATATTGATTTTCATATGTTAAGAAGTCAAGTTATATCAAATTCTTTACAAACTTTACAAGATCTTCCACTGGTGCCAACGAAAGGAAGACTAAAATTTTTAAGAGCAAAGAACCCAAAAGAGGCTCAAGTAGTGAAGAAAATACGTTATAAAATTTGCAAGAATAAGAGACATACTAAAAGCAACTAATCTTCAGTGAAGTATAGTAGCATTAAAAGATTTTGGCTTGTATTTTATTGGTTTTAATCTAATAACTTAATTTTTATAGTTTATATCAAATACACGTGGATTTTGATAAAAACAAACGAATTTAAAGAATAAAGGAATCTCAAACTCAAGTTATTTCCACAATGAAGTCAAGTACGTCAAGAAACCAAATATGAGTAAGAAGGGAAAAACTCACATTAAAACTCATAGAGTAATGTTGTAAATCTTTAAAAAAATTCAAAATTAGGATTAAGATTCAAAATTAATATTTTCTCATAAAACATTAAATTACATTTTCCACATATGCATAATATTTTTGAAAATTAAAGTTGAATTTTTGAAAGATGATTGATTGTCATCTTTCACATGTGTATAACATGATTAAAAATTTAAATTTTGAAAATATTAAAGATGATTAATTGTCATCTTTCACATGTACATGCTTTATTTGAATATTTTCTAAAGTGATTGATATTCTTTTTGACCACGGAACCTATCCTTTGGCCCCCTGATTGGTCACTTCCTTTTAAATTAACGTGTGATGCAAGTGACTTTGTTGTGGGGGCTGCACTTGGATATCAAAGAGATAAGCTGCCATATGTCAAATACTATGCTAGTACGATTTTCAATACTGTCCAAAAGAATTATTCCACCACTGAAAAAGAATTGCTAGATATAGTCTTTGCATTGGATAAGTTTGATCATATCTCCTTGGTTTGTTTGTCATAATATTGACTGATCATGCAGTTTTGAAATTTTTATTGTAAGAAAAGACACCAAGCCGAGATTTGTAAGATGGATACTCCTATTGCAAGAATTTGATCTCACAATAAAAGACAAGAAATGAGTAGAAAATGTGGTGGCGGATCATCTTTCTCGCCTTACACCTGAAGTTTCTGAGGAGTTTCCTTTAATTTCTGATTCTTTTCTTGATGAACAATTACTTTCCGTTGAGACTTTACCATGGTATGCTAACCTTGTAAATTTCTTAGTCACAGGAAAGACTCCACCTTATTGGAATGCTCAAAACATCAAAATGTTGAAAACTGAAGTTAAGTATTTCTTTTACGATGATCCCTACGTTTTCAAGTATTGTTTAGATAAAATCATTAGGAACTATGTGCCTAATAATGAAATTTCTGGTGTTTTAAATTTTGGCCATACGGAAGCTTGTGGTGGGCATTTTTCAGCCCACAAAATAGTGGCTAAAATTATTCAAACTGGATTTTATTGGCCAACTATGTTCAAGGATGCCTTTAGTTTTTGTAAAACTTGTGAGTCATGTCAAAAATTAGGAGGAATCACTAGGAGAAATATGATACCTATGCAACCCATACTAGTGATTGAAATTTTTGATTGTTGGGGAATAAATTTTATGAGACCATTTCCTTCTGCTTATGACTATTTATACATTTTACTTACTGTTGACTATGTTTTTAAGTGAATTGAGCTGCCCCTTACAAATCTAATGATTATCAAGTTGTTTTAAAAATTTTGAAAGAAAACATTTTTGCAAGGTTTGGCATGCCTAAATTCATAATCAGTGATAATGACACCCATTTTTGTAACAAGCATTTCTCAGCCTTAATGAATAAATATCGTATCCATCACAAAATCTCTACTCCCTATTATCCTCAAACCAATGGACAATCTGAACTAGCAAATAGAGAAATTAAAACATCCTTGAAAAAACAGTTAGCCCAAACAAGAAAGATTGGTCTTTGAAATTGTCTGATGTCTTGTGGGCTTATAGAACAGCTTTTAAAACCATTTTGGGCATATATCCATATAGACTAATGTATGGTAAGTCTTGTCATTTGCCTGTAGAGTTAGAACATTGAGCGTATTGGGCCATTAAGGAATGTAATTTTAACATTGATGAAGCTGGTTGTGTGAAAAAATTGCAGCTGTTTGAGTTGAGCTTGTTCACATTCTTGTTGCTTTTATTTATTTGTTTTATTTTATTTTTGTTTGGCTAGGCGGCTTCCTCTTCTTTTTATTGCTTTTACTTTTTGGACGCAACTGATTTTTATTTTCTCTTAGTTTCATTTATTTACTTTTTTTTAATTTTTTGGGCGTCATCTCCACCTTATTTTTTGCTGGGTTTTACTTTTTATTTGCTATGACTTCTCCTTTATTTGAGGCATATTGTTTTTTTTCTGAGTCATTACATTGTAACTTGTTTTGATTTTTCCTAACCATTTGTCTCGGAAGCAACTTTGTGATTCCATTTCGTATTTTTTCTCCGATTTTATCATGGTTCAAGTTATATTTATTTTTGCTGCTAGAGATACCATGTATAGCTAATTTCTGAAGCTTGGGTTGTGGAATGAGACTTGATTTGTTTTGGGTTCTAGTTTAATGCAATATTTTATTGATAAAAGTTGATTTCTCTATGTTACTAGTCGGATTTGAATTGAAAATAGACTGCGGCTTTTGCTCTTGATTTGCTGTTGACGTAAGGCACAACAAAAGCTTGAAAATTATCAAGGCTTCTCTTAGTTGATTGTTCATGTGTATTTGGCTAGTAAAGTAGAGAATCCCTTAGAAAAATATTGCAAAACTTGAGCATAACTTTTTATCTTCCGTTATCAATGCCTTGATTGGATTGTTAATTGAAAAAATTATCTAGGAACTGAAACAAAGAGAGTCTCATATCCAACCCAAGTGTTTATTAATTTGTCTTTTTGATTAGAAACTTTAATTCCAGTTTTGACTTAATTTTTTGTAGAAATTAAATTCATACTTTTTTTTTTCTTAATTCATCTTCTAGATTCCTCACACTGCATTTCATTTTATTTTTCATCTCTCATAGTCAATATAATTTCTATAGCAAAAATTTCACAAATGCTTTGATAACCCTTTGTCCTTGTGGAATACGATCCTGGATTTATCCTTGATACAACTTGATACTTCTATAATTGGAAGCACATTTGAGATCGAGTTAAGTTTTTGGCGCCGTTGCCGGGGATAACTGGTGCTTATTAGAGCATTCCTCTACTGCAGAGAGGACATTTGTGGAGCTGTGAACTTTTTCACAGCTGGGTGACATCCGATCTTTTTCCATTTTCTCTGTTTATTTTTTATTGTCTTTTACTTTTTGCTCTTGTTTGTATAACTGGTTGGACTAGAGACCACACATCTCGACTGTTTAGGACAGAATCATTGACATCTTTGAACTCTACATCACATTCTCTTGAATTATCGTCTGACACTGATAGCATTATGGCTGAAAATGAACATCATGATAGGAAAATGGTAAATCAAAATAAGACACTTAGAAAGTATCTTCAGCCTGTTATGACTATCACCTATTCTTGCATCATTTTATCTCTTAATGCAAATGTTTTTAATTTCAAATCCAGGATGATTCCATTGTTATCACACTTTCATGGTATGGAATTTGAAAACCCCTATTTGCATATCAAAGAGTTTGAAGAAGTGTGTTCCACATTTATGGATAGAACATGCACTGAAGAGGTCATAAGATTGAAATTGTTTCCATTTTCCTTAAAAGACAAGGCTAAGACATGATTGAATTCCTTAAGACTAAGATCTATTGGGACTTGGCAAGAAATATAACTGAATTTTTAAAGAAAATTTTTCCTATGCATAGAACCAATGCCTTGAAAAAAAAAATCATGAATTTTTGCCAAAAGGATGTGGAAACATTTTGTCATTGTTGGAAACGATTCAAAGACCTTTTAAATGCATGTCCTCACCATGGATATGAGAATTGGAGGGTCATTAGTTTATTTATTTATTTTTTTTATGAGGGCTTACAACAAAAAATGAGGCAATTTGTAGAAACCATGTGCAATGGTGAATTCTTCAACAAAGGGCCTGAGGAAGCATTTAAATATTTTGACTATTTGGCTGAAAATGCTCAATCTTAGGATGTTTTTGACTTGTATGATAGATCTGAAAGTCAAAAATGTGTTAATGGAGGTGGTAAATACCTCTTAAAAGAATCTGATGATTTACGTGCTAAGCTTGCATTGATGTCTAAAAAGTTAGAGTCTTTAGAGCTTAAGAAAGTCAATGAAATGCATGTCTTGCTATCAATTTCTGAAAAATGTAACATATGTGAAGATCCAGGGCATGTGACTAATGCATGCCTAACAATTCCTGCTTTTAAAGAAGTATTGCTTGATCAATCCAACCATGTGCATATGATTTCTAAGAATTTTTTTTGACCTTATTCTAATATTTAAGATGCAGGTTGGAGAAGTCATCCAAATTTCAACTGGAAAAATGAACAACCTGGGCCATCTACACTAGGACAAAGTCAGTATACCCCCTATGTAGCAGCTGGCCAAGGCTCGGGTCCCTCTTATTTTGCAAATCAGCCCATTCAATGCAGAAAAATGGAGTGGAAGATTCCATTTAGCAGCTAACTATTACCTTACAACAGTTTATGCAAAGACAGGACACAGTCAACAACCAGAACGCCCAAGCCATCAATGACATCAGAAGGACCCATACTAAAGTAACCACTACTCTAAGTAATTAAGAGAAGGGCAAATTTTCAGCTCAAACCGAACCCAATCCACAAGTGCAAAGTCAATCATCTCAGAATAATGGTGAATGAGCCAATGTGAAATTAGTGAAAGCTATTACAACTTTGAGGAATGGTAAGGTTGTGGATATCCTTGCCCATAGTGCAAGAAAGTTAGGTAAAGAAGCTAACCCTCCTCTAGTTAGTGGTGAGCCAAACACTTCAACAATCATATCAGAATAATGGTGAATGGGCCAATGTGAAATTAGTGAAAGCTATTACAACTTTGAGGAATGGTAAGGTTGTGGATATCCCTGCCCATAGTACAAGAAAGTCAGGTAAAGAAGCTAACCCTCCTCTAGTTAGTGGTGAGCCAAACACTTCAGATTCAAATAATGATGCATGTCCCATACCTGCACCTTTTCCACATCGTTTACTTTCTTTGCATAAAGAAAAACAACATGCTGAAATCTAAGAAATTTTTAAGCAAGTTAGGATTAACATTCCACTTCTTGATACTATTAAACAAATTTCTGCTTATGCTAAATTTCTAAAAGATTTACGCACTGTGAAACGCAAATTAAATGTGCAAAAAAAGGCTTTTCTCACTAAGCAAGTTAGTGTCATTATTCAAAACCACATACCACCTAAGTACAAGGATCCTGGTTCACCTATCATTTCATGTGTTATTGGAAATTCTAAGATTGGTCAGGCCTTGCTAGACTTAGGTTCGGGGGTTAATTTGCTACCATATAGTGTGTATGAACAATTGGGGCTAGGGGAATTAAAAGCCACTTCAATCATTTTGCAACTTGTGTACAGATCCATAAAAATTCCTAAGGGTATTGTTGGGACGTCTTGGTCCAAGTAGATAAATTTTACTACCCCATGGATTTTGTAGTATTGGATATGAAGTTGTCATCCCACTCAAGCTCTTCACCACCTATGATTTTATGAAGACCCTTCCTAGCAACTTCTAATACTATAATTAATTGTAAGAGTGGTATTTTAAAACTGAGTTTTGGAAATATGACTTTAGAACTGAATATCTTTAATTTATGCAAGCAACCTCAAGAACTTGAAGACGTTGAAGAAGTTAATGCATTGAAATCCTTACTTGCTAAAAACTCTTTGTTAAATTACAATTGTGATGAACTTTGGGAGGATTTAGAAGACTCCCTTGATTTAATTGAGTCCACTAATCAATTTTCTTCTCTTTGTGCAGCAAGAAATTCAAATGAGATGCAATGGAAGTTCAAATTTGAATCACTACCAACACTACAGATCTCGGCACAACCCTCCAATGAGAAGACCTAATGCCGGAATTAAAGCCATTGCCCTCGGAGCTAAAATACGCCTACCTTAAACCAGAAAAGTTATTTCCTGTAGTGATTTCTGCACTTCTAACCCCTAACCAAGAGAGTAAGTTGCTGGAAATTTTGGCACAACACAAATCAGCCATTAGCTGGTCCATTACTGACATTAAAGGTATAAGCTTTTTTATCTGCACACATAGGATATATTTGGAAGATGACTCAAAACTCTCTAGAGAGATGCAAATAAGACTAAACCCTACAATGAAATAAGAGGTAAAAAAATAAGTTTTGAAATTGTTTGACATAAGCATCTTTTATTCCATTGCTGATAGCAAATAGGTTAGCCCAATCTAAATTGTTCCAAAAAAATCTGGTATAACTGTGGTGGAAAATGACAAGGAAGAATTGGTGCCTACTAGGGAGACCACAAGTTAGAGGATGTGTGTAGACTATAGGAAATTAAATATTGCAGCTAGAAATGACCATTTTCCCTTGCCTTTCCTTGACCAGATTTTAGAAAAAGTGGCAGGGCATGAATATATTTTTTTTAGATGGCTTCTCTGGCTATTATTAAATAGAAATAGCCCCTGAGGATAAAGAGAAAACTACATTCACTTGTCCTTTTGGGACTTTTGCCTTTGAGAGAATGTCATTTGGGCTATGCAATGCCCCAGGCACTTTTTAAAAATGCATGTTAAGCATTTTCAGCGACTTGATTGAGGACATTATAGAGGTTTTCATTGATGATTTTTCAGTTTTTGGAAAAACATTTGATGCATATTTGTCTAATTTACAAGTTGTCTTGAAAAGATGTGAAGAAAAATAATTGATATTAAATAGGAAAAAATGTCATTTCATGGTGAGACGAGGAATGGTTTTGAGGCATGTTGTATCTACTCGGGGCATAGAGGTAGATAAAGTTAAGATAAACTTGATTTCAAATTTGTCTGCGCCTAAAAATGTGAAAGGTGTTAGATCTTTTTTAGGGCATGTTGGTTTTTATAGAAGGTTCATAAGGAATTTTAGTTTTATCTTTAAGCCTCTTTGCCAACTTTTAATGCATAATGTCAAGTTTGAATAGACTAAAGAGTATCAAAATTGCTTTGATCAGCTGAAAACATTTCTCACCACTGCACCTATCCTTCGGCCCCTTGATTGGTCACTTCCTTTTGAATTAATGTGTGATGTAAGTGATTTTGCTGTAGGGGCTGCACTTGGACATCTAAGAGATAAGTTGCCATATATCATATACTATGCTAGTAAAACTTTGAATGCTGCCCAAAAGAATTATTTCACCACTAAAAAAGAATTGCTAGCTATAGTCTTTGCATTGGATAAGTTTGATCATATCTCCTTGGTACGTCTGTCATAATATTAACTGATCATGTAGTTTTGAAATTTTTATTGTAAAAAGAGACACCAAGCCGAGATTGGTAAGATGGATACTCCTATTGCAAGAATTTGATCTCACAATAAAAGACAAGAAATGAGTAGAAAATGTGGTGGTGGATCATCTTTCTCGCCTTACACCTGAAGTTTCTGAGGAGTTTCCTTTAATTTCTAATTCTTTTCTTGATGAACAATTACTTTCCATTGAGACTTTACCATGGTATGCTGACCTTGTAAATTTCTTGGTCACAGGAAAGACTCCATCTCATTGGAATGCTCAAGACATCAAAATGTTGAAAGCTGAAGTTAAGTATTTATTTTACGATAATTCCTACATTTTCAAGTATTGTTCAGATCAAATTATTAGGTGTGCCTAATAATGAAATTTCTGGTGTTTTAAATTTTGGCCATACGGAAGCTTGTGGTGGGCATTTTTCAGCTCACAAAACAGTGGCTAAAATTATTCAAACTGGATTTTATTGGCCAACTATGTTCAAGGATGCATTTAGTTTTTGTAAAGCTTGTGAGTCATGTCAGAAATTAGGAGGAATCACTAGGAGAAATATGATGCCTATGCAACCCATACTAGTGATTGAAATTTTTTTATTGTTGGGGAATAGATTTTAGGAGACCATTTCCTTCTTCTTATGGCTATTTATACATTTTACTTGCCGTTGACTATGTTTTTAAGTGGGTTGAGGCAGCCCCTTACAAATCTAATGAGCATCAAGTTGTTTTAAAAATTTTGAAAGAAAACATTTTTGCAAGATTTGGCATGCCTAAATCTATAATCAGTGATAATGACACCCATTTTTGTAACAAACGTTTCTCAGCCTTAATGAAGAAGTATGGTATCCATCACAAAATCTCTACTCCCTATCATCTCAAACCAATGGACAAGGTGAACTAGCAAATAGGAAAATTATAAACATCCTTGAAAAAACAGTTAGCCCAAATAGGAAGGATTGGTCTTTGAGATTGTCTAATACCTTGTGGGCTTATAGAACAACCTTTAAAACCATTTTGGGCATGTCTCCATATAGACTAGTGTATGGTAAGGCTTGCCATTTGCCTGTAGAGTTGGAACATCGAGCCTATTGGGCTATTAAGCAATGTAGCTTTAACATTGATAAAGCTAGTTGTGTGAGACAATTGTAGCTATCTAAGTTGGATGAGTTAAGCTTGTTCACATTCTTGTTGCTTTTATTTATTTGTTTTATTTATTATTATTTTTGTTTGGCTAGGCGACTTCCTCTTCTTTTTCTTGCTTTTACTTTTTGGACGCAGCTGATTTTTATTTTCTCTTAGTTTCATTTCTTTTTTATTTTTATTTTCTGGGCGTCATCTCCACCTTGTTTTCTGTTGGCTTTTACTTCTTTTTTTGTTGCGGCTTCTCCCTCATTTGAGGCAGATTTTTTTTTTCTGGGTTATTACATTGTAGCTTGTTTTGATTTTTCCTAACCATTTGTCTCGGAAGCGACTTTGTGATTCCATTTGGTATTTTCTCTCAGATTTTATCATGGCTCAACTTAGATTAATTTTTGCTGCTAGAGATACCATGTGTAGCTAATTTTTGAAGTTTGGGTTATGGAATGAGACTTGATTTGTTTTGGGTTCTAATTTAATGCAATATTTTATTGATAAAAGTTTATTTCTCTATGTTACTAGTCGGATTTGAATTGAAAATAGATTGTAGCTCTTGTTCTTGATTTGTTGTTGACGTAAGGCACAACAAAAGGTTGAAAATTATCAAGGTTTCTCTCAATTGATTGTTAATGTGTGTTTACCTAGTAAAGTAGAGAATCTCTTAGGAAAATATTGCAAAACTTAAGCATAACTTTTTATCTTCTGTTATCAATGTCTTGATTGGATTGTTAATCGAGAAAATAATTTAAGAACTGAAACAAAGAGAGTCTCATACCCAACCCAAGTGTTTGTTGATTTGTCTTTTTGATTAGAAACTTGAATCCCAGTTCTAACTTAATTTTTTGTAGAAATTAAATTCATACTTTTTTTTCTTAATTCATCTTCAATATTCCTCACAGTGCATTTCATTTTATTTTTCATCTCTCATGGTCAATATAATTTTTATAGCAAAAATTTCATAAATGCTTTCATAACCCTTTATCCCTATGGAATACAATCTTGGACTTATCCTTGATACAACTTGACACTTCTACACTTGGAAGCACATTCAAAACCGAGTCAAATATGCTCCTCCATAAGTAAGAGGGTATGTTTCCAGCTTTAGCTTCCAAAAAGGGGGAGTGAGGGAAAGATTTCAGCTTCAATACTTGGGCTGCTAGAGATTGAGGGTGTTGTATGAGCCACCATCCCTGCTTAGCCAACAAAGCTAGATTGAAGCTCTCAATGTCTCCAAATCCCAACCCTCCAACTGACTTGGTCTTCCCCAGAATGTTCCACAAGATCTAGTGAAGCTTCCTTTCTTGCTCTTGTTGTCCCCACCAGAAGTTATGCATGACACTGTTCATTTTTCTGATAAGGGTACCAAGAAACTTAAAAAGTCCCATGTAGTATGTAGGCAATGCTTGGACCACATCGTTTAAAAATATCTCTTTGCTATCTTGTGAAAGGAGCTTGGCCTTAAAGCTATTAACTTGTAATACCTGAGTATTACTACATAGGTCCTTAAGTCATTTTATTTTATTCTTTAAGTTAAATATTTTTAAGATAAAGATTTTTATTATCTTATTATTTTATTTTTAAGATGGGTGTTTTTTTATTTTATATGGGTTATTAAAATAAACTAAGGGTATAATTTTAAGACTTTACAATATTTTCCCTTAAAGCCCTCAAATTATTATTTTTAAAAAATAGCCCAATTGATTTCCACCATTTGATTTGGTAGGTGAAGTAAATATCTTCTTACTTTTAATCCAAACCATCCATTCCTTAAGCTTCCAAGGCAAGTTTTGACTGAAAAGTGAATTAATCTCTATCTCCCTTCAACCCGTCGGTCATAAACTAAAGAAGAAACCATTTCCTTTTTCCTTCAAACCTCACCGTCTACTTCTCCTTCTTCCTCTCATCTTCTTGTTTTCATCTTCAAACTCAAGAAAAACCAAAGTTTTCTCTCCACTTCTTCAAGCCGTGCGAAAGAAATAAAATGTTTTCTCCTTTCCCAAACAGTGCCATACACTCCTTCCATACCCAATTTCAAGTTTGTTCATAGTTTGGAATTCAAAGTTTGTTTTCATCTTCTAAGAGGTGAAAATTTTAAGGTAAGAGGCCCTTAATTCATTCGCTAGTATGGTTTATATGTGGGTTTCGAATTTTATGGCTTATCTCACATATGTATTTCAATTTTGGATTTCCAGCCAAGGGTTATTGTTTTCTCTAGTCCATTAAGCCGAAATCACATCTCCTCTTCATTATTCTTGTGTTTCGGGAAGGATTCACCAAAGGTATAAACCCTAACTTGAACTCTAGTTGATTGAAATGTTGTTTGAGGCTAACCGAATCATGTAGAACGCTTGTGTTCCAGATTTTGATTTATATCTCTTCATATTGTGATTTCATATATATGCCCTATTTGGTTTAGTCGAATATGTATGGGAGCTGTTTTGCATGTTTTTATATATTTAGAAAAAAGAGGCTTTTTAACAAATAAACTTGTTTTAAATCTTAGATGACTCTTGAAATAATTCTTGGTATGAGTGTTGGTGTTGTGGGTTTTATTTTGAGGTGGTGTGATGTTTTTTGTCTTAGGATGCTAGAGGTGTTCAGATTTATTATGGTTGTATGCAATCCTATAAACTTGTTTTGAAATGGGTGTTAAATGATTAAATTATAAACTTTGATGCTAAGGATTTTTTTAATTACTTAGTGGGTTATTCTTGCTATTTTATATGTTATGCTTAACTAAATAATGTATGTTAACTAGGCCATTTATTATGCTTATGTTACTAGATTTCCAGCCTAATGTTGGTATTAGAAGTGAAAGGTTAATTGTGCAAAAGTGATAAAGTGTGTAAGCTGTCCAATAACCAGAAAGATTTTATGAATGCCCTTTGTTGATGCCTAAATTTATTTTTAGCCATTGTTGGGAAATTTCCAAAGTAAGCCTAAATCAACTAAACCTTGTTAAACCATGAATTTTCAACTACTTTTCCATATAAAATACCCAAGTGGCCCTTTTTGGACAGCTAGCATGCTTTAGTATTAATTATGTTAATCTTGTAAAAGTTTGATGAGAGGTTAGGTACTTGAGGTAACGCTACGGGTAGAAATGGACGTTAGACTATAATATTTTGGTTTTCTCGTTTAAAGGGAGGTCTAAAGGATGTTGGATGAATATTAACACGCTTATTATTTATTAGAATAAGACCTATTAACGTTGGAGGTACCGTGTCATATCGAGGTAAGTAGTTATGACCATGCTCTTACACAAAGTTCTCTTATAAAATAATATCTCTCTCTTTTCAAATGTTCTTCTAAAGAAATGATAAATGAATCTACATTATATACAAGCCTTTCTTGGTAGCCTCTGTTAAGCACTCTATCGATTATAATTGTGTGTATATGTATATGGTAATTCATGCACGTAGGTTCTAAGTCATGAAATTTCATACATGCTCTTTCAAATAATTAACACCCTACTTATATGTAAGCATGACATAAAATGCTCTTTTTCCAAAATAAATGCATATGCATAGGACTAAGAAAAAATAATGAAAATGTTTGACTGCAAAGAAAGAAAAGAAATGAAATGAAATGAAGGTTAATGTATAAAAATATGTAACGGCCTGACTCACTCAAAAATGAGTAGCACAAAGACTATCCCAAGTGCATGAGGATGTCGCGTAATAATTAAGAATAAATTCCTAGATCGTCTCCTCAGGGAAAGCTTACTTAAACTCAACTCGTTGAAAATGGTGAAAAACTTCACAAAGAGAAAATAAATATGATGGTATATGCAATGGATGGAATAGGGTACTAGTCATGGACTAGATTCATATTTTTAGATTTTGATTATCGAATTGAAATGTAAAGGACTAATAGATTAAACTCAGAAATTAATAAAACTAAGTTAAGAATTAAACTAGATTAGAAAGTAATTGACAAAACATGCACTGAAAATTGAAAAGCCCCAAAATCAATGTTTTAGGGTTCATCATTGTATTCAAATCACAAATTCTCAAAATTAAACCATAGCAATTGTAATCACTATTAAAATGAAAGCTTAACGAAACGAGAAAAATAAATAACATGAACTAAATGAATAACAAATAAATTACTCAAACTTCTAAATCAAAAATCTCCAAAATAATCCAGAAACTTAAAACTGAAATGAAATAACAAGTAGGGAATGAAAAGATCAAGCCAATTGAATTGAGATGAAAAGTTGAAGCAGTGGAGGAGGTAGGGCTGCAGTAGCAATTGGACCCCTCAAGGAGCTCTTGAATCTGCTGCAGTGTGAGTGAATGCTTCCGAAGAATTTGTGTTGCTGCGTGAATGATTGCTTGTGTGAATCCCCCTCCGAATCTGAGTGAAAATCCATGGAAAAATAAATTCTAAGTGTTCCTCTAATCAAAACAGTGTTTTCTAGGCCAAGAATCGGCCATGAGATGTAAAAATCATATATATACCCTAACGGCGGAATAAACCCTAGATCTGTAAAATATGATGTTCGCTCGAGCGGAGTGTCGAGCGAACATTGAGCATTCAACTCTGCTTGAGTTTGCTCGAGCGGCGGCTTTTACAATGATATCCGTTCAACATTGAGAGTTCGCTCAAGTGGCCAAAAGCCGCCGCTCGAGCGATCTCCTTTCCTGCAACCCGCTTGAGCTTACTGTCGAGCGGCAGTCGAGCGTTTGAATCTGCCTGAATTCGCTCGAGCGGCCAAAAGCCGCCGCTCGAATGATATGGACCAAAATCCACAGTAATCAATGTTAAACCTAAGGTTTCAAGTTTTGTGTAATTATATATTTACACATGGATTTTGATGATAACAAATGAATTCATAGAATAAAGGAGTCTCAAGCTCAAGTTATCTACACAATGGAGTCAAGCACATCAAGAAACCAAGCATGAGCAAGAAGGGAGCAAGTTCACATTAAAGTCATAGAATAATGTTGTAAATCTCTTTAAAATTCGAAATTAGGATTAAGGCTCAAAAATTAATATTTTATCATAAAGCATTAAAATACATTTTCCACATGTGCATGAATATTTTGAAAATTAAATTTGAAAATTTTGAAAGATAATTGATTGTCATCTTTCACATGTGCATGCCATGATTAAAGGGTTGAACTTTGAAAATATTAAAGATGATTGATTGTCATCTTTCACATGTGCATGTTTTATTTGAATATTTTCAAAAGTGATTGATGCTTTTCTTGACTTATGCAAAAGGAAGATGCCTTTGTTTGAAAATTTTGAAAAGTAAAGTGTGCTCCTTTTGTCATATGCAAAAAGTAAAAGATTAGGTTTGAATTTTTTGAAAAGTAAAGTGTGCTCATTTTGTCACATGCAAAAAGTAAAAAGATTAGGTTTGAAATTTTTGAAAAATGAATGATGATGTCTTTGACATGTGAATCTTTTTAAATTTGAATATGAAGTCTCATATGCCTATAAATAGATCATTTGAGAGCTTCACATTCACAACACCAAGAGCATACAACTCTCATTCAAAGCTTTCATTCTCTCTTCTCTAAGCATTGAGCCTTAATCCTTTTTCATTTTGAGAGATATAGGTTGTGCTGTATTGTTCTTATTTCACTCATTGAGGAGTGTTTTCTGATATTCTACCCACTATCAATTCTTGTATCAGTAAAAGGGTGTGTACAACCCTTGTGCGTGTAGAAAGTGTTCTACACAGGGAATCGTTGAATCACCACGTGTAAGGTGATTGCAAGTGTAGAGGGTGTTCTACACGGATCCTTTGTAGCGGTGTTGTTCAAAGGTGTAATAGGTTTTTACCTCCACCTGAAGGAGGTTGAATAGTGAATTCGGGGATCCTCAAGGGGTAGCTTGAGGCGAGGACGTAGGCAGTGGGGCCGAACCTCGTTAACATACTGAGTTTGATTCTCTCTTACCCTTACTCTTTATATTTATTGCTATTTCGTATTTTGTTTATATTTGATTTATAATTGTTATTTTTTATAAATACAACTCAATTCACCCCCCCCTCTTGTGTTAGTCATCTGGGCAACAATCAACAATTGGTAAAATTTAAGCAAAAATTCATGCTTTTAATAAATTAAAATCACAACTTGGATTCATTCATTTTTCCATATAAAACCAATGATAAATTAATGAAAGAATTAAGATTTATTGGTTCTAAAAGCATTAAAAATGCAATACTTCAGCTCAATCACAGCCATATGAATGAAAGGGGTACCTAAGGACTGGGCAGATTGCAATGCCGGGTAACTAGTACTAATAGTGCACCCAGTGCTGCCCTCTGATGGAAAGCCCCCTAACGGAAAGTGATTCCTAACCTGTGGCCACGGGTAGAGTCCAAATCCAAAAGATCGCTAACCCCAACACACAAGGCGTAATAGTGTGCGGGCTAAAGGAAAATGAAACATGAAAGTAAATGTTATACATGAAAGTATGACTTAAATGTTATGTATGGAAGTATTGCTTAAAAGTTTATGCATGAACGTATGACTTATTTTTTAAATTGTTTATGCATGAAAGCATCGTCAAAATCAGCAAATGTTTATGTATGCATGTTTTCAAAAGAAAATATTAGATGTTTGGTAAGTGAAAAGTATGATGTACTGCTTATTAAGTATTAGACTCACTTTGTGTTTATGTTTTAAACGTCCAAGTATTGATGGAGAGGCTGAGGAGCTGGACACTACCGAGGAGGAAGGGGCTGATGTTTAGTAGTCCCTTGTTAGTTTGGTTCTTTTGGTGTTGGCTTATGGTTTATATGTTTTGAGGATGGGATTCCATGTGGGGACATTTATTTAAGTTAACCTTTAGACAATGTACATTTGGATATGATGTAAATTTATGACAGGATGATGGTAATAGTGTAACTTCTATGATGGGGTGATGGTAGCCCCTCATACTTTAACTTAACTTCCTTTTTGTATGAATTGTAGGGACTGAGTCCCTTTTTACTTAAAACTGGTTATGTTAGATGAATGATTGATGGACTCTAAGAGTCTTTTATTAAAGAATGTTAAATTGAATGTTTATCAGGTGTTCTCCTTTTATTAGCTTAGAAATTCAGAGCACATGCATGATGTGTTTGAGCTCATCACGTATTATTTTATTTTAATAGAAAAAATAGGCATAAAATAATATTATACAGATATAATAGGGAAAGAACAGGTATAGGGTCACGGTCTCGCCCATGGTAGAGTGGGGTTGTGACATAACTCTGTTCTTCATTCTGTCTAGGATGTTTCTAAAGGACCCAATCGATGATCTCCCAACCATTTCAGGATGACCAAGATAATGTTCATAGGGGGAGCTTGATCTGACACTAGCAATTTGAAGGATTAGCTCTTAAGTTTCCTTGGGAGTGTTCTTGCTGAAATGTATAGATGTTTTTTCTTTAATCAATCTCTGATCCAAGGCGTACTCATATGTGGACAGGACATGAATCAACCTACACCACTCAATTGCATTAGCTTTACAGAAAAATAGGCTATCATCTGCAAAAAAACAGATGATTAATGTGCATTTGGCCCCTAGCAAATGGAATTCTTGAAATAGCTCCCCTCATCGTAGCCTTGTTCAACATGTTGCTCAATACCTCAGCCTTGAAATGGCTCCCCTCATCCCTCGTGAAGGGAAGAAATTCTACTGTGGGGTCCCATTAACTAATAGAGAATAAGAAACTATTTCTATGCAATTCATAGTCAACTTAACCCAATCCCTAGGGAATCCCAGATTAAGCATCACAGCTTTAAGGAAGACCCATTCAACTCAATCGTATGCTTTACTCATGTCAAGCTTCATTGCCATATGTCCTATCTTTCTTAACAACTTGGTGTTGATAGAATGTAGTGACTCAAAGGCCACAATCACATTGTCAGGTATCAATATACCCGGCACAAAGGCAGATTGTGTAGGGAAGATAATATCAGGTAGGATCTTTTTGAGTTTGTTTGCATTGATTTTAGAAATGATCTTATAAAGGACATTGCGCAAACTTATGGGTTGGAAATTAGTTACCAGTTTAGGAGACTTTACTTTGGGTATTAAGACAATAAAGGTCTCATTAGGTCCCTCTAAACTACCTCCTGAGTTTTCACATACCTCCTTTCCAATCGAGTTCCAATGCTGTTGATAAAAGACTGGAGGAGAACCATCTGGTCCAGAGGAGCTCGGGGGTTCATTTGGAAAATAGCATCTTCCACTTCCTTTATAGAAATCTCCTTAGACAAAAAGGAGCTCATCTCTCTGGTGACCCTAGTCTCCACATTGTCAATGCAAGTAGAGATACCTTGAGGGCTAGATGTTTTAAAGAGATCCTAGAAGAAAACCTAAAACTGGTTAGCAATTGCCTCTTAGGAAGTAGATTCATTACTAGCTTCATCTTTAATGCATTTGATAGAGTTATTCTTTCTTCTTTGGTTTGCACAATGATGAAAAAACTTGGTATTCCTATCCCCATCTTGAAGCCATTTCTGTCTAGCTCTTTGCTTCCAGGTTACATCTTCCTCTTCCAGCAATATGTCAATCTCTCCTTGGACTCTTTTGATCTCATCTCCAAGTCCACCAATGTTGGACCTTTGCAGGACATTAAACGGCTTGAGTTTGTAGTTGAGCTGTCTCTTTGAGTTCCCAAAACTAGATCTGCTCCACTTAGTGGGACTCAACTTACACCTATTAAGTGAACCCACTGTTCTGTCCAACTTATTGGAATATAGCATAGGTCTCTTCCATGCATCCTCCACCACCTTTTTGTAGTCCTCCCTATTTGACCACTTGGCTTGATACCTGAATGGCCAATCCCTCTTAGGGACCTGAGGATGCTTAGAATCCATAGAAATCATAATGGGTTTATGGTTAGAGGAGTGAACAGGCTCCACCTCAACCGAATATAACTTCCATTACTCAAACCAGTGAGAATTGCCAAATGCTCTATCGAGTCTCTCCTTCGTGAATTTTGCTCCTTCTCTATTATTGTTCCACATAAATTTGTCCCCTTTGAACCCATATCACTCAAACCGCAATCATACACAACTGAACAGAAGTCCTCCATATGACTAAAATGCCTATCAGCAGCTCCAAACTTTTCATTGTCTTGCATTATTTCATTAAAATCTCCACAGCATAACAAGGCCATTTGGACAGTAGGTTTCAAGGCACTTGACAACCTTCAACTGTCCCTCCTACCTTTGGTATGAGGAGATCCATAAAACCCTGTCCACAACCAATACTTGCTTGTTATCTCCTTGTGGACTTTAAGTGAGATATGGTTCTATGAATAGGTGTCTAGAGTAACATTAATATCATTCTTCTGCATAAAAGCCAACCCTTCACTAAGTACCCTACTATCCACCATAAAATTTTTTCATAACCCACTTTTCTTCTAACTTTCTCTGCTCTTTCTCCCACACTTAGTTTCAATGAGGAAGATTAGAGATGGGCACTTAAACTTCACTAATTTGTGAAGTTCTCGAACTGTTCGAAGGTTCCCAAGCCTTTGGTAGTTCCAACTAAGAAAAATCATTGTTGTTGGTGGTGTTGCCTTGTAGCCACCACCAACTTTTCACATTTCGACACCTTACTTGAGCCATCACCTTTAGGTTTTTTGCTCACCTTTCCACTAGGTTCAATCCAAACCCTAGGTTCCACTAGTCTTTTGTTGCCTTCTAATTTAGAAGTTTCTGAGTGTATTTGAGGGACAAGTGAGGAAGACTTGTCACATGCTCTCCTTTTCCATGTGACTTTAAGTCTAGAGTTTGCTAACTCTTTAATCTGTGTGTCTAAAAAACTATTTAAGGAATTGATTTGACTTATAAAAGAATATCCTAACATGAGGGGATCCCCAATGGTACCTCTCTCCTTTTTGGTATGTACCAAATGCTTCCTTTTCACCTCCACCCTTTTTTAGCTCGCACCCTTATTCAAGAAACCTTCCCGATTTGGTAAGGTCTCCATCTCTAACTCCATTGACTTAGGAAAGGTTTGGGACACCTTTTGTTCATCCAATCATCCAAGGCCCTAGCTGAGGGGAAAACAATTTTACTTTGGTTCCCTAAATCACATTGAACCTTGATTGGCTGCCCCACCAATGAGTTAACCTCCCATGAATCACACCTGACTTCCTGAGCTTTCTTGGTAGGCTTCATCCCTGAGCTACCACCTTGTTGGTCATGGTAGGTATTCTGGTTCATGTCATCACCATAACGCTTGGCCTCGGGACCATTGATCTTGGCTGGGTTAGCCCTGAGCCAAGGGCCAAACTGGTTCCTATCTTGCTTCTTGTTATAACGACTAGTGCCATGACAATGGTTGGCATGTTTTATAGACCCACAATCAAAACAAAATGATGGGAGCCTTTCATACTTAAAAGGGATCAAACGCTGAAAGTTATCAACTATTAAGAGCCTACCTCAAATCAGAGGTTTGGTAATGTCCACTTCCACTCTCGCTCTCAAGACACTCCCCAACCACATCCCACATCATCAGCCTCCACCTCAACAACCTTCTCTATTGCCGAAAACAGCATCACACCAATCTCCCTAGTCATGCAAGCCATTGGCATGTCATGAGCCTGAACCCAGAAGAGCTCATTTGTAAAGACTACCAGTTTGGATCCTCAACTCACTTTAACTCATTTCATTTAATCAATACAACTTTCTCAAAATCTAACACAAGATATAATAAACAATTCAAAATTTTCAAATCCTAAAATAATAATAATATTAAAAAATAATATTATAATAATATTTTATTCAACTTTCAACTTTCATTTCAACTTAACATCGAAACGTAACCTAAATTCTTCAAAGGAACTTGCCCAACTATCTCTTGTAGGCACACCAAGCCCCTGTCAGACGACCAAGGCCTCCCATGCAGGACCTTAACCTTGTCTCGTTCATGCTGAAACTCCACTAGGACCCTATTGTCCCCCACATCCTTGAACTATAGCCAGCCCTCAGGTCTCTAGACCTTGATCATGGTTGTTCTGAAGGCCTGTCTGTTCACCACCCTATTAGCAATGATTAGCATAAGAAGACACCTTCTCCCTTTTTCTATGAGCTGTTCTAACTCAACATTCTCCACTCTCACAGTGTTTGCCTCCTGTTCAGTTGGAGTAAGGCCTTCCCATTGCTTTTGAAGGTCTTCCTCCATTTTTGAACCTCTCCACAGAACACGTCTGAGAGACCTCTCTTTGCAGAGCAAAGACTCACCTCACCTTAAAGAGAGAGGACATCCAATTGACCCCACGCTCTCTTTTCAAAACAACTTGCTTTTATGTTACTTTACTCGATAACAATAACATAAAGTTTTACATGAATCAAGGAAGTTTTGAAAGGATGGCAAAATTAGTTTCATTGATTTGTTATGTCAACTGTATATAAAAGCATAGTTTGAATATAGATATCAGGGTTATGCAATGGAAACTTCTTTATTTGATAAGCTATGTTACTTATAAGCTGGTGTGAGAGATACACTTTATACATCATTGACATTCCTTAATTTGTAAGAAGATTTAATTTAAAGTGCACCGCCTTAAAAATGTGAAAAACAATTGTAAAGAATTTCTTATTTTTAAATAAATTTTCTAAAAAAATAATGTTAGATAATCTTTTTTACTATAATTAAATTTTACACAAATTAAAATAAAATGCTAACTTCGCCAATATATCCATGGGTTTCAATTTCCTATACTTGCTTAAGGCCAACGTATAATGGCGGATCAATGTGGTTGGTCTCACTATATTTTTATTTTTATTATCCTTCAAATCTAGAGTAGTTATATCTACCATCCAAATGAGGGAATAACCCTAAACGACGCATCTCAAATTATAAATAATAAATTTACACCAAATGCAATAGCACAAGAGCACGAATTGGAGTAAACTTTATGTCCTTTCAAGGACGGGCTACGGTTTGTCTGAAAGCCAACAATATCTAATCCAACGAACCCGCATTTAATCTCAACCCAAACTTATCGGGTGAGTTGGGTTGGATATATCGAATGGGCAGAGCCTATCATTTTTTTTGCACAGGCCTAGTACATGCTGAAATACAACTTGCTTTTATATTACTTTACTCCATAACAATGACATAAAGCTTTTATGAACCACGGAAGTTTTCAAAGGATGACAAAATTAGTTTCATTGATTTGTTATCTCAATCGTACATAAAAGAACGAATTGGATTATCGATCTTCTAGCAAGTCAATTCCATCCCCTAATTCAACTTCTACTCAATAATTAAACAAGTAATGCTAGATATAGTCATGGAGTACGCAAGCGTCACATAATTCTTTTGAAAAAGAGTGAGATCCACATTTTTTTTTAATTTTTTACTTTTTTATATAGGTATCATATTTACTCACTTTTTTCTAGGGATGAGCACGGTTCAGTCCGATCCAGGTGACGAACCGAAATTTTCTGGCCATCATTTTTTTCAGACTGAACATCCCTAGGCATTGGACTGGACAGAACCGTCTATCGGTTTGGTCGGTCCATCATTAAAAAAAAAAATCAATTAATAAAAAAATTTCTTTAAAATACTAAATTAAAATTAAATGACTTATTAAATAAAAATTTTATAATAAATTATACAATTATTAATATATACTAGTACTATATATTATAGTTATATATTAAAGAATATATTAATAAATTGATCTAAATATATATAGTTATAGACTTAGTATCAATACTATAATTAATAATTATACTAGTAGTATTACTTAGGAGTAAGATTCGGCCAATCCAGACCCGACCGAATGAAAAAAAAAATATTTTCTTATTTATAAATATTATTTATATAAATAATTGTATATAATTAATTATTAATATATTAACATATTACAAGAGTTATAGTATAAATTATAGTATATGTATAAATTTATAATAGTATTAGTATAGTTAACTTAATTTGTTAGTATTAAATCACTATAACTACATCAAGTATTATTTAATATAACATTACCAATTTATCACTAACATATAGTATATTAATAATACTACTAGTATAGTTATTATTTATAGTATTGGTACTAAGTCTATAACTATATATATTTAGATCAATGTATTATTATATTATTTAATGTATAAATATAATATATACTACTAGTATATATTAATAATTGTACAATTTATTATGCAATTTTCATTTAATAAGTCACTTAATTTTAATTTAATATTTTAAATAATTTTTTTAATTAATCGATTTAAAAAAAATGTTGGATTGAATGGATCTGGCCGGACCGATAGCTACTGGTCCGGAAAAAATGATGGACCGAACCAGATCGTGCTCACCCCTAGATTATTACTAATATACTATATGTCAGTGATAAATTAATAATACTATATGAAATAATAATCTATGTAGTTATAGTGATTAAATACTAACATATTAAGTTAACTATATTAATACTATTATAAATTTATACATATACTACCTATCAAAAAATTTATGCATATACTATAATTTATACTGTCTCTTATAATATGTTAATATATACTAGTACTATATATTATAGTTATATATTAAAGAATATAATACTTATGTAATATTGTGATATATTAATAATTAATTCTATACACTTTATATATATATTTTTAATTTTCATTCAAACCAGTCCGATCTAGAGTGAAAAATCCCTAGACTGGGTACCATATAATTTGTACAGGACCGGACAATTGGGTTCGGTCAGTTCGGTCCAAAAATGGTCAGTCTAATCGGTTTCTACGGTTCAGATAGACTGAAAGTCACCCTTATTTTTTTTAAAAAAATTGTCTGACACTTAAATATTTTATGACTGTAAATATCATTTAACTGGAAAAAAAAAATAATGTCATGTTAGCCATACTAGTGATGAAACGATAATGCACCCCATGAAAAATGGAAAAATCAATTGTAATCAACTTATTAATGAAGGTCTTTTTAAAAAATAAAAATAAAAATAATGTCAAAATTGTTTTTACTTTAATTAAATTTTATAATGTCGTGTTGGATGTCAACTAGGGTTTCAGGCTTCGGCATAAAAACTAAAAAGCCCTCGTACAACTCAGACAGGAGGAGGCGCTGTGGCCTGCTGGTGAGCCGAAGAAGCCAGAGGCGTTGAAGAAGAACAAGAGCTCCTACTCTTCGATCTCCCTCTCCAATCAGCAACCATGGGTAATGAGACAATCGCAGGCACTTTATATTTTCTCCGTCTTTCTTTCATGCTCGAGCTAATGGAAGCTTCTGTTTTATAAATGTTAGGTATCTCGCGTGACTCTATGCACAAGAGGCGTGCTACTGGAGGCAAGAAGAAGGCATGGAGGAAGAAGAGAAAGTAATGCAATCCACCCTTCCTCCGTCATTTATTTGTTTGTTATTAGTTTATAAATTGTAATATTCTATTCGTCTCTGTTTGTTTGGTCAGAAAGAGTATGAAAGCACTGTTTTCTTTCCTTTTTCGACTGCTATACTCTTTGTTCTTACATTTTCTCGGCTTCCTGCTTGGGGTTTTTTTATTATCTCTGATTCTCTTGTTGGATCTGTCAGTGCTGTGGTCTTCATTTTTATCAATTCTCAACTTTTGGTTATTCGGGGTTGTTTGATTGTTAAACTCAGTGAGTGCTTTTTACCCTGATATACATATATGCTGCTGTCCCGAGCTAAACTCTCGTTTTCGAATTTTCACGTTTTGATAGTTACACTGCGTTTCAGTCACAAAACACGTTTGAGTAATATCCTTGCTCGACGCTTTTTGGTATTCTAACTTTTCTTTCTTCCTTCTTTCCCTTTTCTTAATGCGCAACCACGTGAAAATTTTGTTCAGCGGCTCTATCTAGTGTGATATATTGAATTTGGTACCTTAGGATATTTGTGGGAAACTCAGGTTGTTTGGTGTCACTGAAGATTATCCTTATTTATCGTCAGGTCATTTGATGTAGGGTTACATGGTTAATATTTTAACACGAACTCAAATTTTGTACTCAAATTTCCCAAGGAGAAAAACTTTCTATTGTTTTGCCTTGTAATATGTATACGATACTTCTGTGGATACTAGATTTTTTAATGTGTGATTATCAATATATGTATATGTGTATGTGTGTGTGTATGCATGAGTAGAAAAAATAAAGCAGACATTCCTGTGTCATGATGAGATATTTGAGTTGAATTCTTCGCATTTGCCTTTGTTATCACTAATTTTCTCTCTATGCAATGCTGATCACTTTTTGACTTGTGCAGGTATGAGCTTGGCCGCCAGCCTGCTAATACTAAGCTTTCAAGCAACAAGACGGTTAGGCGAATCCGTGTGAGAGGAGGCAATGTGAAATGGAGAGCGCTCAGATTGGATACTGGGAACTACTCATGGGGTAGTGAAGCTGTCACCCGCAAAACACGTATACTGGATGTTGTTTACAATGCTTCAAACAATGAGCTTGTGAGGACACAAACTCTAGTGAAAAGTGCCATTGTTCAGGTGGATGCTGCCCCATTCAAGCAGTGGTACCTTCAGCATTATGGAGTTGACATTGGTAGGAAGAAGAAGGCTGCTGCTAAGAAGGAAACCCCAGAGGTACCATTAGTCATTCTCTCCAAATTGATTGCTTTTATTTGGATTGATTTATAGCTTCTGTACAGCCGGATGTGACAATAACCTGACAGATCAGAGGAAAATTCTCATTATATCAGTCTTAATTTGTGTTGCATCACTAATGCACATGGAATGCTTGCAGATTTGAATGTGAAAAAAGGTGATTATTTTTTTTATATAAAATACATTTTCCAAAATCGGTTCTTTCACCACTCGTTGAATCTTTTTATAGTAAATGCCGGTGCATTTATAGAAATTTCCCTCCTCGTTTTCTGTTGGCAAATGAAAGTTCCTGAAATTACTTGATCTAAAAGAAAGGGGGAATTTTATGAAAATTTGGGTGGCTGGCCAGCCTGGCCCTCTTCTTCCGCTTGCGAATGGTTCTATGTTAATGGGCTAAGGTTTTGTTTTCTTTCAATGGTAAAAAGCTACATATAAGTTGCAACCACCTGCTGGTGATGATGACAATTGAAAAAATTCAGTTAGGTGATATTAGTTTCAAAGGTGTAGAATTTGATCAACTATTTTGATTTCTTCCTTGGTTCTTTTTAATGACGGCTAGCATTCATGTGATAATAATTTCTTCATTTCCTGTAAGTCCTTGATAATGCAACATGCTAGGTACCCTTTTGGTTGGTGGGAAGAGGGTGAGTTAGACCATTCTGGTGTAGGTATGGTGTGTCTTCTGCTTCTAAGATAGGATCAATATAGCTTTTGTGAATTTACTATGTTATTTTCGTACCAATCAGGTCAGACAGAAAGGCAGTCTTTATATTTGCTTTTACATATATTACTGAATGTTGTGCCTTGTCAGGCAAATGCTTGCTTCTACGTATCATTTGTAGTCCTTATGGCTTAAGTGAAGGAAGTATGGTGGGGGCAGAGTTCTTGGATTATGTTATTGACAAGCTTTGTAGGATGATTTCACCCCATTTACTTGATCTGTATCACAAAATTGATTCGTTAGGGTATCAGGTCTGAATATCAACGCCTGAGCGTCAAACTGCCCAGACTCTAATATTAATACTATGTATTCTTTTTCAAGATGCCATTGATGTGGGGGTTGCTTCTTTTCTATTGTCTTCATTGTTTCCAATAGTTGATCTACTTATCTTACATGAATACAACTCCGGTTATTTGTTCTGGATAGAACTGATGCCATGTCATTGTTTTTTTCCTTCATAAGTAAATGGTGGTTCCTTCTTCAATGTCTTCTATCAAGGTGCAACGGAACTCTAGATAGTATTTTCTGATGAACTGTACATGTGTATGATCTCAGAAGCGTTCATCTTCTTTTTTGGTTTGTACATTATCAGTTTTTTTGATCGGTGTACATTATCGATTTGAAATAACAATTTTCATCATATCAATCAGCAGGAAGTAGAAGCAGCTACAGAGGAAGCAAAGAAGAGTAACCATGTTCTTAGGAAGCTTGAGAAGCGCCAGCAAGGTCGTAAACTTGATCTCCATATTGAAGAGCAGTTTGGGAGTGGTAGATTGTTGGCTTGCATCTCTTCTCGACCAGGACAATGTGGTAGAGCTGATGGGTAAGTACAAGGTTTACAATTTTTGTTTCGTATTCAGTTTTCTATGTCATCTTATTCTGTTTCTCACCAATTTGTGTTTTCATAGATACATCTTGGAAGGAAAAGAACTGGAGTTCTACATGAAGAAGATCCAGAGAAAGAAAGGGAAGGGTGCTGGTGCTGCTTGAGTAGTGAATCGTTATGCGGAGTCATGTCTTTTTTATTTATTTTTTATTGTTTTAGTTGCACTCTTTTTGCCTGCCTAGATGAAGATTTTGCTTGGCATGTCTAGTTTTTTGAAAGTAAATGCTTTGAGCACGTTTTGATCCACAAGTCAGTTTATATAGCTAAAATAACTCTTGTTGGGTGCTAGCTTCAATATCCTTCATTAATTTGTGGTGTCTTAATTTTTTGAAAAAATAGCTGTCATTTGCTCTTCATGCTATTCGAGATTTGGCCTTGATGACATTACTTTGATATCTGAGCTAATGATAATGCTTTTTTTTCCGAGTCCTGCTACACCACAGACACAAAGGGATCCTACAAATTGACTTGTTATTATGCTACATCGGTTTCTCTCTCTCTTTTACAAAGAGTCTGCCATTCCCGTTCCTTCTTTCCAAGAATCCCATTCCTTCTTCCCGTTCCAAAACTTCCCAGCTCACTCAGAAACTCTGCCATTCCCGACCATTCCGTAAGATCTCACTCAGAAACTCTGCCATTCCTTCTTCTCCTAAGCTGCCATTCATGTATAACTGCCATTCCTTCTTCTCCTAAGCTGTCATTCGTGTATAACTCTACCATTTTCCCACAGTTTTCTCCACTTTTTTAGCTGTTTGCAATTGTCGCCAGCCATGTACCTGTCGTTGTCGTCGGAATTTACGGCCCCCAACGTTGGAGCCCTCCTTGCCTGCAAGTATACACGAGATGACCATATGAAAAAATGAATATAACTGAGATGGACAAGTTGAAAAAATTCTGAAATTCTAAAATTGCTTTAGTTGTTTTACTTGATCGTTACACTTATTAGGATATTGACAACCTTGGATCGTTAAACCCATCTTTAAGAGTAATTATTCCACTTTTAGATAATGAAACAATTCCTTCAAAAAAAAAAAGCTGATGTGTGTATTCCTATCAATTCTCTATTTTCCCCCTTAAAAAAAATCTACAACCTCCCCTTTTAACCATTTATCAATTTATTAGTAAATAGCATTGAGCGGCTGTTTTCAAGAACATAGTAAATTTCAGGGGTTGGTGTTTAAATCTTCCTCACATTCCTCGGATTGATGTCAAACTTGATGCTGTCCTAAAAAAATGATAAATGTAAAATGGTTAAAATCAATTTTATACGTCGTTGTCTCTTGTCAATCATCAGATGAAAATGGCTTTAACTAGAATGTAGAATTTTTCTTTTCTTTTCTCCAATCCACTTTACTATTTCTTTCTTTGTCATATGTCAAAGTCAAGTTGGTCAACTGATCAATGGGTACGTGGCAGACACATGGCTGCACAAAGGAGGTGGATGGATTGGGCTAAGTAGGACTGTTCACCGACTCGACCCGATAAGCAAGTATACCGACCCAGCCCGATTAATGTGTATTCTGATTACCTGATAGCGGTTACCCGACCCGACCCGACAACAATTTCGGAATAGTGTTCCGATTATACTTGCAATGTGTTAGGAAGAAAACCAAATTGAGAATTTTTTAAGAATATGTCACATATCTATTTGTTTTAATATTAGTAGAATTCATCTCTCCATGAGAATAAGATGACAAATGCAAATTATAAAGCATTTCCACCAAGCAAAACTCATTCAAGCAATTTCTCATTTCTTAATACTAATGAATGGATACGAAAGTTTTGCGCTACTTCTCGTCTTGTACTTAATAGGATGATACAAAAAATGTAAATTAATTTGGTAAAACTGTCGATTGACTTCAATGACTTTGATTGCATTTTTTAGAAGAAAAAGAAATTCATTAGATATAGTGATTGCAAATTAGTAACAACTTGATTTTTTCCAATCATTCCTACAACCAACTTCTCTGTCAATGCTTTCTAAACCAACGTTTTAAAAAACAAATACAAAAAATAAACCAATAATGTTCATGTATACTATTCATTTAATAAACAAATAATGTTGTATAAATGATCTTTTAGTAATCACACTGAACCAAAAATCCATAGGTCCTGTTTAATTTTTAAAATACACAAGCGGCTACTTCCAAAAATTTTGTATTCTTCAAAAAATTTTCAATCGACCTAATTCAAAATATTCTTCAAAGTTATCTCTACAAGAAATAAAAAAATAATGTTAAAACATATATTTAATTGAAATGACTATAAGAAAATATTATTCAAATATGAATCTTACCGGTTTCTAACTCGTAGCTTTCATCATCTTCCATTAGATCATCTTCCAAAGAATTTTGTATTCTTCAAAGAATCTTCAATCAACCTCATTCAAAATCTTCTTCAAAGTTATCTCTACAAGAAATAAAAAATAATGTTAAACATATAATTAATTGAAATGACTATAAGAAAATATTCTTCAAATATGAATCTTACCGGTTTCTAACTTGTAGCTTTCATCATCTTCCATTACATCTTGGGAGTCATAATTAATGGAGGGAGCCATCAACTAGTTTTGTGTGCAAATAAGAGCTTCAATTGTTGTTGGGGCCAATGAGTTACGAAATGAATCTAAGACCCAACCTCCAACACTAAATGCCTAAAAGTGTGTAAGCTTCTAAGACCCAACCTCCAACACTAAATGCCTAAAAGTGTGTAAGCTATGAAATGAGTTTCAACTGTTGTTGGGGCCAATGAACCACTTCAAGATATTGAAATGGCCATTAGGCAAGCATATATATATATATATATATATATATATATATATATATATATATATATATATATATATATATATATATTGTTTTAAGTGCATATCTACTTTAGTCACAGGATTGAGGCCAATATATTAGATTTGGCAATCTTTTTATTATTTCTATATAGTTTATCATTCTACAGATACAACTTTAAAAGGCATAAGCCCTCGCCTTTTATTTTTATTTTTATCATGCCTCTGAGCAAAGACTAACCCCATCAAGGCAATTGGTGTTCCTCTTTCAGGACAATTTTAGCTTTAAAGATTGAGAAAGAATGGACATCTTAGTCTAGTTGTCATGGTTGGTCAGATAATTAATTTCAAGAATCTGATTTTATGATTGGCAAATCATGTGGTTGGGGCATCCATTATTTGTTACAAAATTATTGGGCTGCTGTTGTTACAGGAGGACATCTTCCATGTGATAGCATGAAATCAATCTAAATGCTTTCCTAATTTCTTTGCAAGTGTGAATTTTTTGTGCATTACTTATTCATTCCTGTTAATATGATTTTGGATGCAGAGATTTATCTTACAATGATATATCAAGAAGCTTTCCAAGTTGGGTAACTACCTCTGGTTTACAATTGTATGTCTCTTATATTCTTATACATCTTTTCTCGCTCAAGTTTTGCTGGCTCTAGCATTTTGCTTTGAAAGATTAGATATTCTGGTGCTCATATAGAGCTTCTTTTCTATCTTTTCTCAAACATGACTTGCATAATATTCTTGGACAAATGTAAGGAATCAACTACATATTTTAATTAACCAATTATACAAATATTAAAGAATCTCCTGCTTGTCCTCCTATCATTGGGTTTCCAGATAGTTATTTTAAACATTCATATTGTTTTGAATGCTTGAATCCCTGCAGTGATTCTGTGTGTGTGTGTGTGTGTGTGTGTGCACACGTTCGATTTGGGTGGTACATGAAGACAAAAACATGATAAGGTTTTTGGAATTATACAGGAACTTGGTGGCCAACAATTTCACATTTGATAGCTCAAATGGAAGGTGAGTAATTGAATTATGGTATCTCTTATTCATTCATTATAAACCCATTATTGAATATAAGAATGAAAAAAAGAAAGAAAGAAAGAAACAATAGGAGCAAGCCTTTCTTCTGTGTGTTCAGAAAACAAGAAGAAAGTTTAGAAGTTCTGGGTTTATAATACACCTCATGTATGGAAACACGCACATTTCCACACTAATTCAGTAACACATTGTACTTATTCCAGTAATCCTAATTCTAAACAAGAAAAGAATATAGAACACATTGCATCGATATTCTAAGAGAATAGGCTGTCTTCAACAATAATTATCTGAAAATATTTTTTGTTGTAAATTCCCCTAACTGCATGTTTTAGTTGCAAAAGGATCTGTCAAATGGCTAACACTCAACCAATCAAACACCCACATTTTTAAACCAAAATTTGAAATGTAGCTTGGCACATAAATCAGACCAAACAAACCATTAGCTCCCAGAGAGCAAACTGAGTAGTTTAGAAATTCCCCAAATTGGACAGAGTCTAACATATTTACATGAAACCCAAAGAAACCCATGAAACCCATTTATGTAATATTTACATAGATCATTTTTTCAACTACAAAGTAGATCAAGGTTTCCTAATGCAGGACTTTCCTAACCGGCATTTAATCAAATAGTTGCCTCACATGAAACCCAGATCCCATGAAACCCAAAGAGTTAGCTGGAAAACTTCACCAACGACCACCTTCCCGTGAAACCCAGATCTCATAACCCAAAGAAAACCATCCTAAGTTCCTAACAAAGTGAAAATACACGTATGAAAATGCATCCTAAATTCCTAACAAAGTGAAAATACATGTATGAAGATGCATCCTAAGTTCCTAACAAAGTGAAAATACACATACGAAAATCACAATAACAAAGCAAGAGAGAGAGAGAGAGAGAGAGAGAGAGAGAGAGAGTAATACCTTGAAGGAGACTTTCTGAGCAACCGCAATGCCGACGGAGAGAATCAAAACAGTGGAAATGTCGAACAGAGCAGAGCAACTGAGTTGCACATTTTGGGTGAAACAGGTTACGGGTATTACCCGATAAAAAATAGAAACGGTTACGGTATAACCCGTTTCCGATTCTGCATGTAAACGGGTCGAGATTTCGGGTCGGGTCGGGTCGAAAAAAAAACCGGTTGGGTTGGGCAGCCGGCTTATTTGTACAATCCTAGGGCTAAGGGTGGTGTGAGCTTAAACTAAAATTGGGCTTGCAATAATAGAAGAAAGAAAAGAAGAAGAAAGGAGACGCGTCGAAGGAGTGACCAGCATGTGGAAGAGCATGTAGCTCATTGACGGACGTGCAACACACCTAGGAGGTTCGTGTGGGGGTGTTATAGGTCAGACTTGCACGATTTTCTCACAAAATCACTGGCAACACTAGAAAACTCGTATGGTGGCCTTAGAATCTTGAAAAAATAAGCATACACGGAGCAGAAAGTGTGAAGAAGTTGCACCTGTCAAGTGGAATAGAACCGACGTAGAAACCGTAGTGGACTGTCAAGAAAACAGCAAGGGAACACCAATGGCTTACTACAAAAACATATGACATGGACGGTAGCGACTAGAGGCACAAGAATGGTGTCCTCTTTGATACCATGTAGAAAATTGTATATTAGAAAACTCTAAAACTTAATTTGTATTGACAATGTACATGGTTGGCCTAGTTAAAGCGTAACGAGGCTTGTGTAAATAAAGGAAATACAATCAATATCTAAATACAAAATATTTTGACCTAGAATATTTACAAAATATTACCACAATTACCATAATCAAGGTAGGTACGGTAGGTAAATATATGCTAACAATAATAATATTAATCAAAATCCAATATCCTTTTTTTTTTTTTTTGAAAATGTCATGAGCAATTGTATTCATAGCAAGGTTCTAATACAAAAGGGGATAGTATCCAAAGAAGAGATACTACCAATGATGCCAAGTGCATCTTTACTAAGAGCATGAGCTATATTGTTGCTAGCTCTCACAATGTGCTTTACAGACTAAGATGTAAAAGAGTCAAGAGTTGTTTTAATGTCCCTAATTAGTGTCCCCACATAGGACTCAGCATTTGAGCTGGCATTTAGGTAGTTGACAACTTGAAGGGAGTCTTCCTCCAATATGAGATCATTCCAGCCAAGTGATTTGCAGAAAATGGAGGCTTCAAGTGCTGCATATGTTTCTGCTAGCAGAGGATCATGGAAAAGATCTTGGGTTTTCTTTAGTGTTGCTCTAACTTGGCCTTCACTATCCCTGATGACTACACCAAAACCAGCTTTGCAGTGAGTCTTGTCCAGTGCAGCGTCCCAGTTGACTTTGAGCTTGCCTCGTGGGGGAGTTGTCCATTGAGGGGGTGTACTCTGAATGTTTAGAGTGGAGTTTGCAGGCTGGTGGAGTTGGGTGAGCTCCTGCTTCAGCTGTTTCACTTCCTGGATGAGAGAACTGGGATGCTGGAAAGTCTGCTTGAAGATGAGTTCATTTCTCCTTTTCCAAATTTTCCATGCTGTTAAGGCAAAGGATATCATTTCTTCATCTTCGAGTTCCTCAATGAGAGTTTCCACAAGGTTGGTGAAAGAATGGGATGACAGGTTTGCCTTCTAGAGTCTTCTTTCACTGATACACCAGACATCTTGGGCTGAGGGGTAGGACCACAGGGCATGCTTAATTGTTTCAGGTTGAGAGAGACAGATTGGGCAAGAGTCATCATTAGTAATCTTCCTCTGTAGTAGCTTGGCTTTTGTGGGAAGTCCATCCAGACATGCCCTCCATAGGAAATTTTTTGCAGCAGGTGGTATGTGGAGATGCCATATTTTTGTCCAGGGTCTGTCTTCCCTTGTGTCCTCTAAAGGTTGTCTCAAGAGTTGGTTAGACAGTGTATTCTTTAAATGGTATGCACTCCTGACAGTGAATTCTCCTGACTTGGTACACCTCCAGATTAGCTTGTCTGATTTTGGTAGAGGGATGAGAGGGATTCTCAAAATGATGGCTGCTTCTTCTTGGTTAAAGATGGAGCTTACTAGTTGCTGGTTCCATTGGTTAGACTGCTTATCAATAAGCATTGCCACACTTGTATCTGCAGGTAGGAATCTGAGTGGGGTTTGGGGCCTGAAGGTTGATTCTTTTGGGATCCACTTGTCTAGCCAAATTCTAGTGTCTTCACCATTGCCAATACGCCAGATAAGTCCACTGTCTAGTAGGGGGATGGTAGCAACAAAACTTTGCCAGGGGTAGGAAGAATTTAAGCCTGCTTAAGCTGAAAAAAGGTTGTATCCCTTGTAGTACTTTTGTTTCAAAACTCTAGTAGCAAGGGAGGTTGGAGAGGAGAGGAGCCTCCAACGTTGCTTGGCTAGAACGGCATTATTAAAATTCTCAAAATCTTTCAAGCCTGGGCCTCCTGATCTCTTTGATTTGCTCATTTGTTTCCATGCTATCTAGTGGACTTTTTGTTGTTGAGCTTGCTGTCCCCACCAGAAGGTTCTTACTTGTTTGCTAACTCATGGAGTAATTTCTTTGGCAATTTGAAAATGCCCATACTATAGGTAGGGATTGATTGGATCACTACTTTGATCAAGGTTTCTTTCCCTGCTTGAGACAGGAGTTTGGTCTTCCAACTGCTGAGTTTGGACTGGACTTTGTCAAGAATACCATTCAAGGCCTGACCTCTAGCTCTCCCCTACCAGAGAGAGAAGTCCCAAGTATTTCTCATAAGAGGTTGTCCCTCGAATCCTTGCTATGCTCGTGATAATATCTCTTGTCTCTACTCTAGTGTTGCTGCTAAAGAATATTTAAGTTTTCTCTTTATTCAGTCTTTGTCCCGAGGCTTGCTCATATGACTCCAAGAGGTAATAGTGGTGACTCTACTCAATCGAATTGGCCTTGCAAAATAATAGAGAGTCATTGGAAAAAAGAAGGTGGTTGATGTGCAGGTGATTCTTCTTAATAGGGAGGCCAGTGATGCACCCCATTTTTTCTGCATGGTTGAGAAGGCAGCTCAGTGCTTCAGTGCACAAAATGAAGATGTAAGGGGATATTGGGTCCCCTTGCCTTATACCTCTGATAGGCTTAAAAGGTGGCTGAAGGGCTCCATTTATAAGCAAAGAGTAGGATACTGCAAAGAGTAGGATACTGAGGTGACACATTTTATAATTAGAGAGATCCAAGAGGCTGTGAATCCCATGGTCTTCAAAACAGTTTCCAGGAATTGCCATCCTATCCTGTCATAGACTTTGCTCATATCGAATTTTAAAGCAATGTAACCCTCTCTGCCCTTCAGTCTGGCTTTCATTGTGTGGAGTGATTCAAAAGCTACAATGACATTGTTTGTGATTAGTCTGCCAGGTACAAAAGCTGTTTGAGTTGGGGAGATGATCTCGGGCAGTATGGACTTTAATCTATACTTTGGCAATTGTTTTGTAGAAGACATTGCATAGGCTTATTGTTCTAAAGTCAGAGACCTGGGAGGGATTTTGCTTCTTGGGAATGAGGGCTATAAGAGTCTCATTGAGTTGCTTGTACCTCTGGTTCCCATTTAGGACTGCAAAGGCAGCTTCAGTCACTTTTTGGCCCACTGAATTCCAGTGCTTCTGATAAAACAAAGCTGGAAAACCATCAGGATCAGGTGATCCTATGGGGTTCATGCTTAGAATGGCTTCTCGAATCTCCTCAGCAGTGAAAGCTCGAGATAGATAGGTGTTCATCTAATATGTTACTACTTTCTTCATTGGTGCCAGACATTCCTCAATTCTGGTTGGGCAAGAGGTAGTGAACAAGTCTTTGAAAAACAGTTGGAAAATCTAACTAATGGTGTGAGGATCCTTTGATTCTTGGCAAGAACTAGATAGGATCCTTGTTATGGTGTTAGTTTTCCTTCTTTGGCTTGCACACTTGTGGAAAAAAGCTGTGTTCCTGTCTCCTTCACTTAACCATGCCTGTTTTGCCCTCTGCTGCCATTTCAGATTTTGATCATCCAGAAGTGAATTAATTTCTTGTTGCACCCCTCTGATCTCCTTAGTTAATGAACCATCATTCTATTATTGTAGGAAGTTTAGGAGGTCAGATTTTCTTTTAGGTTCCTACTATGGGTTTGGTATTTAAAGTGACTCCATGCTTTCAATTCCCTTTGACAGATTTTGAGATTTTGCAGGGTGCTATTCAAAGGGCCATGCTGTGGGGTTGATGAGTTCCAAATCTTGTCTATAAGGATGGAACATTCCTCTTGCTTGGACCAAGATGACTCAAACTTGAAAGGCCTTTTATTTTGTTGGGTTGGGGCTGGGGGTTTGATCTGGAAAAGGAGAGGTTTGTGATCTGATTGTGTGCTAGAGAGATGATGCACTGCATAGGTATCAAACAGGTTTAACCAAGGGGAATTTCCACAGGCCCTATCAAGTCTCTCTTTGGTTAACTGGCTCCCCTCTCAGTTATTAGTCCATGTAAAGTTGTCACCCGTGTAGCCTAGGTCAAAGAGAAAGTGCTTCTCTAAATTTAACAAGTTGACTGTAGGGTCTAATAGATGCCCCAAATTTTTCCTTCTGGTGAATGATCTCATTAAAATCTCCCAGACAAAGCCAAGGGATGTTGGGTTCAGGAGTTAAGGCTTTAGGAGTCTCCAACTTTCAATTCTTTGTGAAGTCCTAGGGTTTCCATAGAAGCCAGTAACCTGCCATATTAAGTTCTCAATTGGCATTTTAACTAGGGCTGAGATATGCCAATTAGTGTAGGTCAAAAGTTTCATGTCCAGGTCTGAATTCCATAACATGGCCATCCCACCACTTTTCCCTCTACTATCAACACTGAAGCAGTTGTCAAACCCCACTTTGTATTTGATTTTTTCCATCTTATTTTTATTGCACTTAGTTTTAATGAGGAAAACTAAGTTGGGATGCTTTTGCTTCACCAGTTGGTGAAGTTCATGAACTGTTTGAGGATTCCCAAGCCCCTGACAGTTCCAGCTTAGGTAAATCATTGGGGTTGGTGGGACTGCAAAGCAGTCTCCACCATGATATTCTGTTTGAGGCTCGAAACAGGTGTGAGCTGGGGCTTGATTTTCTTGTTTGTTCTACTAGAACAAGTGGTCACACTATCTGTTGCTGGTATTTGCAGGGCCTATCAAATGAGGTGTTGGTATATTATTAGATATGTCTGAGAGGGCCTTACCATTGCCTCTGGCTTTCCTTTTCCAGTGACCATTTTGTCTGGGGTAGGAGTTTTTTGGGGCTGAATTCTCAAGGTCAACTATGGTGGGGTTAGAGAAATGACCAGAATTAGAAGGCTTTTGGAGGTTTAATACTAATGGAGACTCAAACTGTTCCATATCCTCGTTGACAAGAATTAAACCAGAGGGGGGTAGGGGACTAACTAGATTGTTAGGCATTTTGGAAAAGTTGTTCTGAGTCTTATTGTGCAAAAGAGTTGGTTGGCGTGTCACAGGTTCCCTTGCAACAGAGGTGCTGTTTTCAGTAACTTGGTACTGACCTTTTTGTTGTACAACACCTTTTCCAATAGGTATGGCAACATCTGGGTCTTCAACTACTTCCCTCGGTATGTGTGTCACTGTGATGCCAGGGGATGGGGAGTCACGACTTCTTGTACTTCTGACATCTTCTTCTTTCGAGCTGCTCCTCCATGGAGGTTCCTGCTGGTTTGTTTTAGTAGAGCCACCATATTTCTTGGGAGTTTGGCTGTTGAAAAAAGATGGTGAACCACGAAGCCAGAGTCCGTATTGAAGCTTGTCCTGAGCTTGTTGAGTTGGAGCTGAGCAGGTTGCTTTCCCATGCATTAAGAGACCACATTTGAAGCATATATTTGGCAGGCGTTCGTATTTAGAATCTATCCAGTGTTGCCGGGCACCAAGTCTGATAAAGTGACCTCTTGGAAAAGGATTGGTGATGTTGAGTTCTACTCTGGACCTTAGACAGTTTCCCCAACCAAAACCTACGGCATCTACCTCGATATCTAGCACTCTTCCTAGGCTAGATGCAATGAGACTACGCACTTCTTTGTTCATTCTTGCAAAAGGGAGGTTGCGGAATTGAATCCAGAAAGGCTTTTTCTTGAACTGTACGCCTGAAGGGGAGAGAGTGGAATCAAACTCTCCTAAACATATGAGGTGTCTATCAAAGGACCAGGGTCTTCCTTTCAGCCTTTTCTTTATTGGCCATGAGTTGGAATTCCACTAGAAATTATTCAGGCCAAAGTCTTTGAAGGTGAGCCATCCCTCGGGGTTCCATACCTTTGCTAAGGTGGTTTTGAAAGCTTCTTTGTTCACTGTTCTATCATTGAAGACCATGGCCAAGAGGTAGTACTCACCTTTTGTGCTTGTTGGGTTAGCTAGCTCTTCAATTATGACTATCTCATCTTGCTCTATATCAGTGAGCTTTAGTGACTCCCATCTACGGGAGAGGTCTTCATCCATCTTTCCATTATCTTGAAACTCACAGTAGTGAGACACTATCTTGACTAAGGCCAAAACAAGAGATCTCAAGAAGAGAACCAACCTCACCTTGAGGAGAGGAGAAAAACCTCAACCTGTTAGAGAGTAGGAGAGGACCGTCGTAGTTGAGTTGTTGGCTGTATAAAATCCAATATCCTAATCAGTAGGGAGCAGAGAGTACTAAGAGCTAAATGTGTTAGATTTTTTTATTTTCTTAGAAAACCTTTTGTCTTCCCTAAGGTGGTTCACTTCATCTAAGATGATACGCTTCATCTATCAAGCATAGGTAATTGCTATTAATAAATAAAATGGTTGACCCTTATTATTTTTTTATGGATGAAATAATGAGGGTAGCCCAAAAGTTGTAGGAGTAATAAGTAAGAGTCCCTAATCTTACCCATATAAAGGGGCTTATGTTTTCCATTAGACTTACCCATAAAGTTTTAAGGCTAAAGACTAGAAGTCCCTTCCCTACACAAAATTTATACTCTCTTTTGTAGGTTTTTTCAATTGTCAAACTCAAATAATTGGAGGTAAAAGATCCTGTAGATCTTTTTATTCTTTCAAGTTTTTTTCTTACAAGATGTACAAATTGGTTCTACCAAATTAAGGAAGTTTATTCAATGATACAAGCAATATTCTTATCTTACTTTCTTTGACTAATCTTTTATTTTTAAAAATAAATTAAAAATCGATGAACAATACCACTTTCTTATACTGGAATAAGAGTAAGATGAGAGTATGATTTGTAAAATTTTCTATTTACTTATGCATTGGATGCGTTGATGACATTGATACTTCAAATGTTTTTCTTATAAGTACAATAAATTATAGTTGGTGATATGTTAACACACCGATTTATAGATAATTGAACTCAGAAATTAATAATGTTCTTGAACTTTGTCTTCTTCAATCATGGTAACTGATATCACATGTTTTAAGTGATTTCATTAATTAGCCAACTTAGATGGGACACGTTAAGTATAGGATTGAAGATGGTGAAATTCAAGATTGGCCAAAAATAAACTTGGTTTCGAAATTCAATTCAAGATATAAGGCTTGGACTGACCCGTCGTCTAGAAAAGTTATAAAATCCTACTTGTTCAAACCACTCAACCTGCCAAATATAAGAATGACATTGGTCTTCTACAAAATCTAAAGATGCCTAAATGGCTAATCGGGAGTAGCATAACAACACACACAATCGTGCAATTCTCCAGTTCAATCAGTCCCATTATTAGCCAAGCACCAAGGCCTCCATGCATTGATAACCAGCAAACTAGCCTTGCCACGAGCTCATCTCCAAAACACCTCCTCCCCAAAAACAATCATTTCAAACCCTTGGCAGTTCCCTATAACGTTATAAAGCTTGCACCAAATTATCCCACACCCAGAAGAAGCTATAGATAAACTTTCCTTTTCCAAAGGAGAATCAAAGCTTAACTCTGAGAAGATCATGGATCTCCACAAAAGAAAAGATGGATACAAAACAGTTCTAAGGCTTGTGTCCGATATTAAAATATAAAATAAATAATAAAATCTATCTCTTTCCATTAGTTTAACCTTATGAGATAAGTGGTGACTTCATATGATATCAGAGCAGAGGTCTTGAGTTCGAACCTTGACTCTACATTCTATCCCATTTAATTAAATATTTCATGTGTTGGACCCACTTATTGAGAGAGAGTCCGATTTACACGTGAGTGGGAGAGTGTTAAAATATAAAATAAATAATAAAATCTATATTTTTCCATTCACTTAAACTTATGGGAGAAGTGGTGATTTCATATCTGATCCATACCTGGAACTAGAAATTAGATTCACCTCAATGGCTCAATCCCACATGATTGGGAGAAGGAGAAAGCCATATATATATATATATATAGGAGTAACTCATATGAAATTGGGATTATATTGATTTTAGGGAAGCTTCAAATTAATCGATCCTTTTGGAATTATAGCGTAGATGCAGCTAGTACTTTCCCTATGTTTTTTGCAAACCCAAAATAGCATTCAGTCCCACACAACTGAGGAAGAAGACCCACTTTTGGCCATCCTATCATTGAATAATGCTAAGCAGTTGTCTACCATTGCTGTTAAAATCTTGTGTCTTCACAGTCCAAGTCAAGTAGTTGACAGCAAAAAGTATAGGTTGCTAGTAGTCAGAAAATCAAGCAAAGATTTTTTTCCACCTTCCCAAGCACAGAAAAGTTTGTACATGATATTTTCCAAAGTCTTGTTTTTTAGCACTTGGGTTATTTGAAATTCTAAAATTTTTCTATACCAGTGGACCATTCAAAATTTGAAGAGAAATGATAATTGTAGTCGTGAGTATGCAAGCGCCGCGTAATCACTTTGAAAAAACTAAATAAATATGGAATCTATATAGAAAATAATTAATTTTAATAGTAGATCTTAATTTTTTTGAAAATGACTACATGGCCGTTGCGCACTCCACAACTATACTTAGCATTACTCGTAATCAATCACTTTGGTTGTTAATAAATAAGGGCTGCTACCTACTGTTTTTCAGCAGCAAAAGGAAAAAGCCACACATACAATAATGCTTTGATGAGACCTTGTCATTAGAAATTGGAATCAAATAGATAGGGAAACTCCAACAACTGAATCTATAAGCATACAGTAGATTAATGTCTAATGTCTTTTGACTTTGGATAAGCGTAGACTTGGGCATCCTAAGTTTGATTTTTTTCTGAATTAAACAGTTTTAATGGGTGGGGTGGCGTATCCAGGGTTTCTCCTCAGGGATATAGATCTGAAAAACAGAGTATTACATAAACAGTGAAAAAACTTTCCTTTTTTCATTTCATACACGAACCAAATAGAAAAAATCCACACAGTGATAAGGTATCGAAATAAGCTTACAGAGCAAAGGAAAAATAATATAAACCAAACAAAGAACTAAATCCCCTGGACTAAATTACAAGCACAAGAAAAATCATATAAAGATAACCTCATTCAACATACACCAGCATTCTAACACGAAAAAAAGAAACTGAAAGGAGATAACAGACACCATTCAAGCATGGTTTTTACAAATCATTTGTGCCAATTCCCTCAAGAACATAACAATACAAATAAAATGAAAGCATGGGTGTTAAGTTGCTCGTTCAACTAAAGTACACACCAACCATTACCTGGAAAGTAAATTGCAAATTTCTTAATCCCTTGGAAACCAACAGGATTTCTGGTTTCTTAGCCTTGCTAGGCGTGTTAGTATTAGAATATGCATTCGCCTTTGCTTCTGCTTCGTCCTCCAACCTGGAAGCCACACACATCCATTTATCCAATTCAATGAGACTCCGCATGTAATGACACGGTCCATGTTATGAGCCAGGCCCAAGTTTTAAACCAAAACCCAACCCAACAGACAAAAAAACAAAAAAAACAAAAACAAAGGTGCTAAGCGCACGATTTGTTGCAAATCTAGGGTTCCACAACCCCTACTGTGCTGAAGAAAATGAGTTTGAAGGAAAAGTACGAGTGTTGGGTTCAGTTTAGTTGTGTTATTCTTTTGTTGTCCTTACGTGTGTGGGCCTATGGGTTGTGGGTCGAGTCTTGTAAGGGTTGGGCTAGTTTGGGCCAATATGTAGTATTGTCTCAAGTTAGTAATCAGATATTACGTTAGTTGAGTGGGCTTGGCCCTGAATTGAGTCCGTAAATTCTTGAGCCCATTATCTTGTTACAAGGCACTGTAGTCATTTATGCTATTTTCTGTTATGCTTATGTACTGGTTGATGTTTCTGGAGGAATTATAGAAGAAATTACAAGGCAAATTGCCATCTTGAAGGTGCTAGTTTCCTAAAAAAACTAGGGTTTCCCTTTACATTTTATCACTTCCATTTTCATAGTACATTTGATAAGGCATTCATAACAGTTGGCATCAAAGCTGTCGATTCTAGGATTGGCTAAAGCAGTGGCTGACGGGACCAGGTACAAGGAGTTGGAAATATTGGTGCTTGGAATGAACACCAGGACCTGCAAGAACAGAGAGCGAAAAATCATCAGAAATCATTAGAGGACTTAGCAAAGAAAATAGATCCATTATTAGAGACACTCAATGGGGTAAACCCCCCACGAACAATAGCAACAACCCAAGTTTCATGAAGAAGATCAACAAGGTGATAGTTTCGGAGGTTCCAGTGGCATACAGTTTTGCTCCATTAAATCGGACTTCCCCAAATTTGATGGAGAGAATCCCACTAGGTGGATGTATAAGGTAAATAACTATTTTTCCTAGCATCCTATGACTGACTAGTAGAAGATTTTAATGTCCTCATTTTATATGGAGGGTGATGCCTTATTTTGGTTCCAAGCTGTTGAGGAATCGGGCAACTTACACACTTGGGACTCTTTCACACAAGCCTTGTAGATTAGGTTTGGGAGTTCATCTTGTGATGACCCCATCGAAGCTATCACAAGATTAAGACAAACTTCCACTGTAGCTCTGTATATGTCATAGAAAACTATAAGCTTGGTTGCTTTCTTAGTGGCCTCAAAGATGAAATCAGATTGCCTATTGGGATGCTCGAACCCCATACCTTGAACTCAGCCTTTGGATTACCAAAACTTCAAGAAGAATATATTAGCACCTCTAAGAGGAATGTTGTAACGCCTTGGTCCCCAGAGGTCTGGAGACTTAGCTCTTATTCCTTAATATAAATTCCAATATCCCAACCATAAAATCTGAAAAACTCCATAAAATAGTAACTTATTTGTTCAATACAAATATTCATGACTCTCCACAGAAATACTAACCGAAACCCTCAATAAAATAGAATAACAACTCCATAAAAACTCAAATTACCCATAACTCAACGTACCAAAATAACCACCAAAGGTAAACCTAAAAAATATGATCCTAAAAAAATACTTGTACCCTTAGCACTTATTCATATATGATAATCAAAATTTTCTAATATTTCCTACTCATGTTCTCTAGCTGAACTATAAAAAATATTTGAAAAATGTTATAGAGATAAGGGATGAGTTATCAACAATTCAGTAAGTAGAGAATATATACCAGTATATAAACATGAGCATTTACAGAGTTTATAATGCATAACAAAATATCTATATGGTCAAAAATTCAGAATCAGAACATGCTATCAAAAATATCAGAGCGAAAGCTCAAAAATATTCTTATTCAAAATTCTTTTGGCATAGTATAATTGACCACCATCATACCAGAACATCATATCACATCAGAGGTCATGTTTAATCCCCATGATAGGGTTGTGCAAACCCAAGTAGCTAATCGAGTAAAAACTGAATATGAATCTTCCCCTTATTTATTCTTGGAACCCCGAGTGTGTACACAAGAAAGACCACCAGAAAATCACTTTGTTTTCAAAATAAGAGTACCAGAAACAAAACAGTTGGTACCAACCCAAACAGAAGCCACTATTAGCACCCGTGGTAGGTCAAACAGATCACCATCAACAAACCATATCCAGATTCATTATGTCATGTTAAAAGTTTTCAGAAATATCATTATATCATATCATAGTATAGAACATTTTCAGAATAGAACAGAAGTGGATCACAAAAATATAACTTATGCATAAAATTTTATATTCGCTCTCTTTTGCACAGTTCAGAATAAAATGCCAAAATAGCTCATGTTTACACCAGTCACACCAGAAAATACTTTATTCTTATATAAAATTTTATGAGTGATGCAAAACAAATAATTGAGGTTGTTTCACAATTTTTTTCATAACAAAACATGCATATTTTTTTAAAATCAACCTTGTTCCATTTCTTTTATGCAAAGTCTAGTATAGGAACCTTACTTACCTGGACTTCTTAGTCTTTTTAGAATTTTCTCACAATAGTGCCAAACAAATATAAATCTTCACCTTTAAAAATTCATGTAATTTGAGTAAATCTCAAATGGAAAAGATACCTCATATTTATACTTGAATTACCTATTTTATTCCTCAAGGCCTAAAATTCTCTTAACTCTAAAATACCATCACTTTCTAAATTTCCTCAATATCCACAAAATCGAAAATCATAATTTAATACTACTAACATATAATGTAGTAGGGAAAATGTAAATCTCTTAAACATTTCATAAAATATACTTAATAATACTTATATTAAAATCAATGTAACTTCTAATCCATACCTAATTTTAAACCCTCAAATATTTATCTTTATATATAATAGGCTTAAAGTGTTAAAAAGAAGAAGAAGATTAAGCTCTTACAATTTACTACCAAAATCTAGTTGTAAAATTAATACTAAATAATATAATTAAAGCCTTTAAAAAATATTATCTGAATAAAATAATTCTTTGAGATTTAAAGCAAGGTATGTAACAAAAATAAGGCCAGTTTAAAGTAATTCCAAATGTACAAAATTAAGCAAATGTGAAAACACTATTCAAAACACACTTGACAATAACTTGCATGATAAAGGGCAAACGTAATGTCTCTTACAACTATGTCCTAGTAGTACACGTACACCGATAAAAATTCAAAGAAGCAAAATCTTCTTGTAGTCGACATTCCTTGAGGAACAGAGAGTGCAATAGATACTTACCAAACATAGGTCAATGAAAAAAAGGAGTTTGGGCTGAATCACTGTATAGGAACTTCCAAAGAAGGAAAACTAGAGGCAGTAACATCGTGGGATAGGTGCGACAAGTTGGGCTGGGTGGCGTGGGTCAACTTGCCAAGAAGTCACTTAACGGAAACAAGAAAATTGCTCTGCTTTTGTGATAAAAAACATAGATAACTTCATTCTCTAAGCAAGTGACGACGGTATTTCTGTGCAGGCCGCTAATCACGATGGGGAGATGCAATAGGCTACGAGATGCGGTTGCGGCACTACGTGAAGGCAATGGCTGGATTGGGGTACATGGTTCGCCAAAGGGTTGGGCAGTGGGCTATCATGATTTGCCAAAGGGCTAGGACGTGGTTTTTGATTCACTGAAAACTTAGGCTGTGGCAACCTCTTTGTGAGAAAAATGTGTATTTATAGAGTTCATTGGCAAAACACTAGATGAGAACAAAAAGGAGGATAGACGTGTAAGAAAGATGTGCATGCATGGAAAAAATAGGTGTGGAGACGTGCATAGAAAAGATTCTGATAGTTGGTTCTCACGGAAATGGGTTTGGGCTTTAAGGTGATTGGATAGGGCCCATTTCAAATATTTGGACCCATGGTTGAGATAATGTAGGAAAAATTTATAAAAGGGTTCTTCCCTAAATTTTGGACTTCGAATCAATATTAAAAAAAAAAAATCCAACTTGTTCAAAAATTATCACTACCCATAAAAAAATTTTAACATAAATATCAAACCCAAAGAAAATCATAATCTACAAAAACAGAGATTTTAAAGCCTATAGTCTGCTGAAAACGAAAAAAATATTTGAAAACTTAAATGGATTTTTCGCACACACATATATATATATATATATCCAAAAATTAAAAAAAAAAATTGAAAATAACTTGGTACTGGACTCAAGTGTTACAAATGTTAAACCACTTAATCACTTTAATGGACCCTCACCTGGCTCTAGGAGTGGAGGGGGTGGGTTAATTTCCTCTCCAATTACAGCAAAACCGGAATTTCCAGTTTCTAAGGGTCCCTTCCCAAATGGGTCCTTTCCTATTCAAAAGGTGAGTGCTACTGAGATGAAGGAGAGGAGAGATAAAGGGTTGTGCTATTATTGCGAAGAAAAATAGAATCCCAGCCACAAATATAAAAGTGCTAGATTATATATTATGGAAGGAATGGAGTTTGTTCAAGACATGGAAGGGGAAGAGAATAAGGAGCAAGGATCTGAAAAAGAAGGGGGCTGCTACCCAAGGGAAAATAACTGAAGCTCCTGAAATCTCCTTACATGCCATTGCAGGGTCTCCTAACCCAAGAACCATGAGGCTATTGGGGAAAGTTAGTGGGTATATAGTGGTCAGTTTGGTAGATATTGGCAGTACACACAACTTTTTGGATTCCAGCATTATTGCCAAGTCCCAATTAACGCTAAACTTGAAGAAACAAATCGAGGTAAGGGTTGCTAAGTGAAGGAAAGTTGGAAGGTGTAGAAATTGAAGTGCAGGGGCATCGGTTTATTATGGATTTTTTTTACTGGCCCTAGGGGGTTGTGACATAGTACATGGGATGCAGTGGCTCAGGACCTTAGGGCCTGTGCTGTGGGATTTTGCAGCACTCACAATGGCATTTACTTTGGGTACTGGTTCAGTGATACTCAAGTGGTTGAATCCTAGCCTTTCTAAATGGGTGGAGGGGGTTGGTTTGTCTCAACTCACAAAGGTGGAAAGAAGAGGAATGTTGCTACAAATTTTAGAAGTGGATCTTGAAGAAAAGGAAGTGGTGGTGCCATTAGCTATGGATGAAATCTTGCAGTGGTTTGGTGGGGTCTTTGAAGAGCTAAGAGGGCTACCTCCCAAGAGGAGCCATGACCATCACATTGTGCTTAAGGTGCCCCTATATCAGTTAGTGTGATGCCCCCAACTCCCACGTACGGACACGTGGAAATCAAGGTGTCAGAATGATGACAACAGAGGTCACACATCTCATCACCAAGTGCCAAGTGTGTGTACATGCAACACATGTACAACAAATATAGCGCAGCGAGTAATAAAAGTCTTTCAACTAAGTACTATAATTTTGTTTAAATACAAACTCGCTTAAATACAAGCATATAAAAATAACACAAGTTTTATAGCAATATCATAAATCCAAATACATAATATAAAGGTAAGGAAAATAATTTTCAAATAATACAAGCAACTCCACTTAGTCCTCTGGTTGAGCCGCCTCATCGGGCTCAGTCTCCTCGACATTTGCATCAAAATCTACGGTACCAAAGACGGTATCGCAGGTAAGTAATAATCTAAGCAACCCACAAGATAAAAAAATACATTCAAGCAATAATAATGTGTATGAACATGATGCCACATGCATGAAATCCGAAAATAATCATTTTTCAAAAATAATCATTTTTCCAATGCACCCCAAAAATCTCATTTTTGGCCTAAACATTTCCTTTAAAACATTTCATCGCCATTATTCTAGATAATGGCCCAAAACAAGAAATCCAACATTTTCCCAGAAAATAGTCCACGAAAATCCACTTATAAATTCCCGTCATTTTCCCATAAAATGGCCTACAAATATTCTTTAACTAAAACTCAACATTTTCTCAGAAAATGACTCATATCCAATATCAAAGCCAGTTTCCAATTTTATTGCATGCACCATGATCTCCTCTAAGGATCATCCACACACTCTGGCTCCTACGCCATACTGCAGGTAACGACTACGCATGTGACATCTACACGAGCGATACTCAGCTCAGCGCCCAGCGCGTACCATGACCAGGCATCCTCTAGTCCCTGCCAACCGAGGGACCACGGAGTCGGTAGATAGTGTTACTGTATCGTCTGAGCCTGTTGTCACCTACAACCCAGGGGATGTCACTCAATATTTTTCGTTCCCGAGTGACCAGATAAGTTCTACCAAGATAATGCCCCATGCATCTCAACTTGGGGTCGTGATACACACGCACCCAAAAATTCTTTGACACTTAAAAAACCTGATTTTCAATTTCCAACACATGAATATGCATGCACCATGCAATGCAAATGACATGACACAAAATATCCAAAAATCCAAATCATCCAAACATAAATAACTCCATCCTCAAATCCATCCGACCCCCAACTCCTAGGACTCAGTCTGGCACAACCAATCAATCACAAATTATTGTTAAAGCAAAAATATATTTAAATCTTAAATGAAGTTTGGAAAATATTTACAGTGCTATAAAATATTTTTCGAATGATCATGGAGGTGCAAAAAGCGGCGGCAAGACAACGTAACTATGGAAGTCGCACTAAGGTCGTGCGTCTCAAAATACTCACTTTTGAATGGAGACAAACTAAGACTTGGAATTGTTAGAGAATGACTTAGATGTGTTGGTGAAGCTAGTAAAAGTGGTGGTTGGCCGTGGGTGGCGGCATAAACAGCGGTTGAAGGTCAAAAATCACAAAACTAAAAATGGGTTGGCTGAGCTTCATCGGTGACAGATCGGAGTTGGGGTTGGGTAGGTTAGGTAGCTAGGATGCCGGTGATGATGTGGTGAAGAAATGGTGGCCAACGGCGGAGGCACAGCGGTGCAGAGAGCACAAAACCATGAGACTTGGGTGGTGCTCTTGGCAGTTAACGACGGCGTTTGGGGGGCTGAAAATGGAGGGGTAAGGTCGCCGGTGAGTGGGGAAGAGAATGGAAGAAACAGCGACAGTAATGGGCGGTGCACGATGGAGCTGGAAGGAAAAGTAGCCTTGGCTTCCAGCCGTGCGTGGCGGCTAACGGCTGCACAGGATGGATTGAAAATGGAGAGGGAGGGTCGTGGGCTAGAGGGGAAGAGAATGTACCGGACGGTGAGGTACACAGTGGCGCGATGACGGCGCTAGGGGCGGATGGGGAGAGAGAAAGGGACGTCGCGCTGGCTGGGGGAAACAGAGGAGAAAGAAGAAAAGAAAAGAAGGAAAAAGGGAAAAAGAGAGAAAAAAAAAGGAGGAAAAGAAAAAAGGAAAAAGAAATAGGAAGAAAAAGAAATGAGGTTCAGTCCTCACAACTTTGGGTCACAAAACTGATCCAACAAAAATTATTTTCAAAACAGTAAATAAAATAAAATAATTTAAACGTAGTGATTAAATAAAATAAACTAATAAAATCCCAAAAACACAATAATTTTAAAACCCAAAAATAACTACTTTAAATTAAAAAGCAGTTAAAATATAATATAATAATAAATAGCAAAAAATGCATGTTAAAATAATTTCACAACTTAAAAATCATAAAATAATATTGTAAAAATCACCTTTAATTTAAAATAAGAAAATCAATCATTATAATAATTTAAATAAAATCACTCAAATAAAAATACACGTAAAGTGAGGATATCACAGTTAGACCCTACAAGTACACCTTTTATAAAAAATCAAAAATAGAGAAAATATTCCACGAGTTGTTTGTTGCTAGGGTCATTAGACTCAGCCAATCCCCCTTCTCCTCCTCTATCCTACTAGTTAGAAATGCATATGAGAATTGGTGAATGTGTATCGATTACCAAGCACTAAATAAGGAGATTGTAAAGGATAAGTTTCCTATTCCAGTCACTGACGAACTGCTTGATGAGCTACACGGGGCCACTATCTTCTCCAAAACGGATCTAAGGTCGGATACTACCAGATAAGGGTAAGAAAGGAGGACATTCTTAAGACTGCTTTCAAAACTCATCATGGCCACTATCAGTTCCTAATTATGCCCTTTGGGCTAACTAATGCACCATCAACATTTTAGGGACTCATGAATGAGGTGTTCCAACCCTACTTGAGAAGGTTTGTAGTTGTTTTTTTTTATGATATCCTGATCTATAGTAAGATTTTAGAAGATCATTTACTGCACTTAACTATTGTTTTGGAAACCTTGATAGCTCACACTTAGTTTTCCAAGAAGAGTAAGTGTAAGTTTGGGTGTGGAGAAATTGAATATTTGGGGCATTTGGTTTCAACTGAAGGGATTAAAACCGATCCTTCTAAAATTCAGGCTATGGTGAATTGGCCCTTACCCAGCTTCCTTAAGTCCTTGAGGGGTTTTTTGGGTCTCACGGGTTACTACAGAAAATTTATTAAATATTATGGAATGATAGCAGCTCCCTTAACTGACCCCTTGAGAAAGAACTCTTTCCTATGGATAGCAGCAGCCTCTAAGGCATTCGAGGAATTGAAAATAGTAGTGACAAACCCCCTAGTGTTAGCCTTGCTTGATTTCTCCAAACCATTCTTCATTGAATGCGATGCCTCGGGAGTGGGGATTGGAGCTATTTTAATGCAGGAAAGCAGACAGCTTATCTTAGCTAGGCCTTCCAGGGGAAAGCTTTGGATCTCTCTACATATGAAAGAGAACTCCTGACTTTGGTTTATGTAGTAAAATAGTGTGCCCCTATCTGTTGAGAAGACCTTGTGAAAACATACCAACAAAGTCTGAAATTCCTACTAGCATGGAAAGTGGGTGCCCTCTCTCAGCAGAAGTGGATTAGTAAGCAAGCTCTTGGGGTATGACGTTTCGATTGAATACAAAAGGGGAAGTGGAAATAGGGTAGCTGATGATTTATTTAGGCAACCTGAGGTGGAAGATGAAGCTCCATTGTCTGGGATTACAGTTCTAGATCCTGTGTGGCTCTAAGACCTTAGGGCCTTTTACAAGACTGATTTAGAGTTGTCTAAGTTGTGCCAACAACTGCAGCAAGGGCAGCTTGTGGAACATGGGTTTACCTTAGTGAATGGACTGCTACTTTAAAAAGGGAGGACCTATTTATCAAAAGATTCTCCTTTTAAGGCACAGGTCTTGCATTACATGCATGACAATCCCTATGGTGGACATGCTGGGTATCAAAAGAGCCTTCACAAAGTCAAGGCAGACTTCTATTGGCCAAGTATGAAAAAGGACCTCAAGCTCTATATTAAAGAATGCCCTACTTGTCAACAGTGCAAACCAGAAAACACCCATCCAGTTGGCCTTCTCTAGCCCTTACCTATTCCCACTAAAAGTTGGTCAGACATCTCAATGGACTTTATTGAGTCCTTGCCATTTTTTTTTATTGGCACCGGGTGTCCAGAAACATCGTCCCTACTAATCTCGGTCCTTGCCATTATCTAAGGGGTTTTCTATGATCTTAGTGGTGGTAGACCATCTTATAAATATGTCTACTTCCTTCCTCTCTCACCCTTATACTGCCATCACAATAGCCAAACTATTTATTTCCCAAGTCTTTAAACTCTATGGTATGCCCTTCACCATGGTCACCGATAGGGACATAACCTTTACAAGTTCTTTTTGGAAAGAACTTTTTAGATTGCATGGCACTAAACTATCCTACAGTTTAGCCTATCACCCTCAATCTAATGGAGAGACAAAAGTGGTAAACAAGGGAATTCAACAGTATGTTCGATGCTTTGTTAGTCATTGTCTTAGGCTTGGCAGCCTTGGGGGGGGGGGGGGGGGGGGGGGGGGGGGGGGGGGGGGGGGGAGAGTGGTGGTACAACACCAACCTTCACTCCTCTACCCAACTCCCCACCTTTGAGGCACATTGTATGGGGTTCTACCACCAACCTGTTTACAGTATGTTGCAGGAACTACACAGAATACAGAGATGGACTCTCACCTCAACTCTAGGGATGAGATCCTAGCAATCCTAAAGAGGAACCTCCTCATAGCACAAGCGACAATGAAAAAACAATATGACAAGAAGCACATCGACAGAGAATTCACAGAAGGGGACGTGGTTTACCTTAAACTACAGAATCACAAGCAGCACAATGTGGCCCAACGCTCCAGTGCTAAGCTGTCTCCCCATCATTTCACTTTTGTGCCCTTCTTACATTTCCCTTTAATCATTGCAGGTACTTATAGTTTTCAGACACTCTCTTTCTCACTTCTCCTCTTTTGATTCTCTCATTTCTTCTCTCGAGCGCTTTGTTTTCTTCGCACTCTCTCTTAGATTTCATTGCAAATCTATAGATTCCTTGTAGCAATCCCATGGCTTCCTCTAGCGGGTCTAGTTCTTCACAACCTCGTGACTCCCCCGTTCATCTTGAAGGGGCCACTGCTAACCCTATCATGGAAGGGGAAAATGCACCTCGCTCAATTTTTTAGGGTCATCGATGGTCCTCAACCATTTCCTGTCACAAACTGGACGCTGAGAGGGACAACTTCAACATTTTGGATTCAGTGGCTTTAGGACTATCTGATCAGCGCCGTGGAGTTGTCGACGTGAGAGGTATGGCCTTGTTGCCTTGTATATGGCCATGTTTGTGATGGGGCTTTGTTTGCCCTTTGTACGACCTGTTTGTGACGTGTTACACATCTTGGGACTTGCCCTGGCCCAACTAGTGCCTACTGCCTGGAGGATTTTAATGGCTTGCTGCATTCTTTGGTGGCGAGTGTTGGAGCCTACGGGTGATGAATATCTCAACCTCACAATTCAAGAGTTTCTTTCTCTTCATGGATTTAGATGCTTGGATGGGAATCTTTGTAATTTTAGGACTCGCAATAAAATAAACTAGTTAAAGCGTAAATATTCCCATGCTAAGAATTGACAGAGGAAATTTTTGTTCGTCTCGAGTGATGATTAGGAATTCGCTAATGAGGTCTCAAATCAAGAATTCCCCATTAGGACTTTGTGATCTTCGGTTCCCAAGGAGTGTGGATTCGAGATTCTCCTTTCTATCCAAAATGAGGCTTGTATTCAATTGGTGCACTCTTGGACAGAACATAATACTAGGTCTACCTAGTCGGATGTCATTTTGACTCCCTCTAATATTGATAGATTTTTAATGGTGCCAAGTCAAGCGCACGTATTTGGGCACGAATTTTTGGTTGCCTGCAATTATTTATATTGAAAATTAATGAAAACAGTGAATCTCGTTGGATGCCTCCCTTTAGTGATGCACACCGTTTTGGCTGCCTGCAATAAGCACTGTTTCGAGAAGGGATGTAAAAATTAACCGGAAAATCGGATTGGACTATCTCGAACCGATGGACCTTAGTTTCAAAATTGGCCAGTACTAGTCCGGTTCTAGTTTTATGCTTTATAGGACCGGACCTGTTCGTTGTATTATATATTTAAAATTAATTTTTTTAAATATTATATATAATAATATAAGTTTTAATTATATATAAGATAATGTTATTATAATTTATAACAAAAAATTTTAATCTTAAACATGAAAATTTATTTGATTATATGCTTGAATCATAATATATATATATATATATATATTTAATATTTATAACATTTTATGGCCTAATAAATTTTCAATATATTCTTTTTGATAAGTACATTAGGAAATTAGCATTACTAATATACATTAGTATAAAATGTACAATTTATATTTTATGGCCTAATACTAATAGTTTAATACTATATTACTCTTAGAAAGTCTATATATAAATTACTATATAAATCACTATACTAAATAATTATATATGAAATATTGATATACTAATACTAATAGTACTAATACTAATACTATTACTATCAATAATATAGTCATAATAAATTAAAATAATTATAACAAATACTAATATATAGTTATTCTAATCACGAAAACTAATACTAATATAAATGCTAATATTATTAAAACCAGAAAATAGGACCGAATTGGATCGGAAACGGTAAAATTGGTGGAACAGATTTAGGAGGATAACCGGAATGTAATCGGTTTTCGAAAATGCAAAACCAGTATATACATGTTCGATTCTAAATTTTTTCTAAAATCAGATCAAACTGAATCGATTACACTACTAGATTCAAATTTGACACTTCAAGTCAACAGCTTCAGCTTGATCTCCAATTCCAAGCAATCTCCATCTTCGGAATTAGAGCATTTCCATTGGTTTCATTAAAGTGATATATAAAATTTGACTAAAAGTACATATTTTTAATAACAAAATTTTTATGTGTAATCATTTTTACATATTATTTATACATTTCATTAATATAATTGGGTGATTAGTTTTTTTAAATATAAATAATTGTTTTGACAAATTATATTAGTAAAATGCATAAAAAATACACAAAAGTGACTGTACATAACATTACTTTTTCATAAATTTAAAACCATGCAAACCATAACTCTACATTAGTCAAAATAATAATATAATATTAATTTTTTAATAATGTATATATATATATATATTTTTATTATGCTATTCTAACCCTACGTAATTAATAATTTAATTTCGGAAATGTCAACTACTCCAGCAAATTTAAGAGATAAAAAGTCATCAATTTGAATTCACAGTTGAGAGTTCCAGTGCTGGGTTCTTCTTACTTTCTTCCGCCGCCCCTCTTCTCCTTCAGTCCTTCGTTGGGAACCCTAACTTCACGCCGGTCGCCACGTGGGTAAGTACTCCGGAACCGTCCGTATCTCTCTATCTCGCGCGCTCTTTTCTCTAACCCTCCGTCGGCATCTCCATTTAGGAGCTCTCCGGTGACCATCGAAGGCCGCCTGACGACACCAAGGTATGTATCAATTCCTCTCTCTCTTTTTTCGTCCCGGGATATATTTTCTCTCTCACTCTCGGTATCTCCCTCCCTCAGACGGTCTCTTTTCTCTCCACCGTGAGTGCCGCCGTCCTCACCCAAGCGCGTTGTCATTCCATTACATCCTAAGACTCTCTGAGATCATTAAAAGTGAAGCTGATATGGATGAGGAACCGGATGGTACTGAGAAATGTGTCTTTTTGGGAATGCAAAATGGCCTCCGAATCTCCTCGCTTGATGGCGACGACGGAGAAGAAGAACTACCGCCACCACAGCAGCAGCTAGAAGTATTTGCTGCGTATGAAGAAGAAGACGAAGAAGAAGAAGAAGAAGATTTCGTGATTTTAGGTTTTCTTGAGAAGCCTAAGAATCGCTGGTCCCTTCTCCGTCAAATGTTTCCTAGCAAGGCTGGTGGCGTACCGGTACTTATCAATATTTCATTTTATCCGAAAGATTTAGAAATTCTGTTTTTTGTTTACTCTAGAAAGCATTTTTGGGTTGCTTTGTGATTGCAGGCTTGGTTGGATCCGGTGAATTTACCATCAGGAAAATCTTGTGTCTGTGATATATGCGGAGAACCTTTGCAGTTCCTGCTTCAGGTATATATCTTTTTTATTTCTTTAACTACAAGTTCTTTGACTAATGTAGCCCGAATAACAAGGGTTTCATAGGATCATAAGTTAGATAAAATTCTTATTCATTATTCAGGGAAAAGGGAATTTTGATTCATTGTATCCACGTGAGTATGACTTTGTAATATGGTATCTGGATATGCGTATATGTATTTACTTCTTAAAACAATCATTCTTTTCCACGTGAGTATTGTTGGGTTTATAGGTTGAACAGTAGTTGATGATAGTTACCAACTTACCAATAACCGTTGTGTTTCTAGGTTTATGCACCAATTGAGAAAGAATATGCATTTCATCGGTCATTATTTGTTTTCATGTGTTCATCAATGAACTGTCTTCTTCGGGATCAACATGAGCAATGGAAACGCCACCCAGAGAAGCCATCCAGAAGGTATTGTCTATTATACCTGTTATTACTATGTTCTCTAAAATAATGACATGTCGGAATTAATACATTACTGGGAAGAAAATGAAATTTTCGTATTCCTAATACTTACATATTGTTTCTGAAAATGGCTTTTAAAGTGTGAAGGTTTTCCGTTGCCAACTGCATCAATTTAATCCTTTTTACTCAAGCGAGCCCCCGCGACATGATGGGACTGAAAAACCTTCTGGAACTGGAGGTATCCTTCATAGTTTTCTTTCATTGTCTGGTGATAGTTGTTACTACAAATGTTTTTATGCTCACATTTGCAGAGCCCTTATCTGGGCTTTTTGAGTTGGATACATAATATTTTTGCTCTATATGCTTCAATATCAGATTTTAAGTTCCAGGATTTGTGTTAAAAAAAAACTAATTAGACTGTGTTTGGATTTGGTGAATTTGGCACTTTTGTTTTAAGCTCCAAATCAAAATTGTGGGGAAGACTTCAAATCTTAATGATGTGATTTAGATTATGGTGCGACACAGTAATATTTTGATTGAATATGATATCTTGGAAGCGCTTCAGAATTCTTTGTTTAGAAGTTAGAAATTCAAATCCTACATTTCCATGCACACATCCCGAGGCAGGAGGGTAGGATTCGTGTCAGCTTGTTGTCTAGGCTTAGTCTCTTTGTTCTGGTTCATTAAAGGAAAGCGTCATATTATAATAGAGAGAAATAACCTTTGCATGAATATAAGGAGTGTGTTTTCTCAGTACTCTCTGATGCCGCATGCTGTTGTTCAGAATTCTCTCACTGTGTTTGATTATTTATGTATTTTCAATATATGTTATTTATTTTTAATGTCGGGGAACCTCTCCAAGGCAGGGCTCTTTGGACCCACCCTTGCAGGGTAAACCCCGGTCCCTTACACCGCACCCTTGGAGATTGCGTTTTCTTATGAATTTCCATGTTATAATTCTTTTACATATTTTTTTCAATATTTGTTATAATTTCCTTGTTCTTATGAATTGTGCATCCTATGTCTGGTATGCGTAATTTGTAAATGAATATCTTTTTCTTTTAAAGTATGATTTGTAACTATCTGATAAATAGGAGGTAGAATGAATTTTGCTTGCAAGTAAACCAATTGTGTTTGTTAACAATATGACATCCACTTGTTTATATTAAATAGATTTTTTAACTTATGAAAAAATTTATCATATTGAATAGATTGGTCTTTATGAAACCAAGAAGATTGCATTCGAGTGGCCTGAAGCTTGTTTGGATATGGTCATGCACATGTTCCTACGTTACATTAATGTGCTTGCAAAAGCTCACTTTATGATCTTTGATGTTTCCTTGTGTTAGCTGCACTTTGTAGTTGGTGTGGTACCTGGAAAGGAGATAAGCTCTGTAGTGGTTGCAGGACTGCTCGTTATTGCTCAGAGAAACACCAAGTAATTCAGTTTTTTTCATTTTGGGTTCTTGTTATACGTTCATTTGTTTTGTAAGTACCTATCAAAAAAAAAAAAGATTGTTTTCTAAGTACCTTCAAGCTCTAACTCAAAGTGCCTTCTTTCTAACAACTGGAGGGTGTGGTCCATGAGCTCAATACCCTCTAGCTCTCTCACTAATTGTCTTTCCTAGGAAAAGGGGGTGCTAGGGTTCCAAGATGGACTCTGTGGCTTAAGTTTTTGAGGGAGCAAGAACCATAGGGAGGAGGGAGAGGGGAGACTGGAGGTGGAGTTAGAAGTGGGGTGGGTGGGAGAGGAGGGAAGGGAAAAGTTATTGTATTTTTTTGCTTTAGCTATTGATTACATGGAATATGCTATCTAAAGCCTTATTATGCCAATTCTGTTCAAAAAGTAATTAACGTTTTCAAGAATTTCCATTAATTCTATTTGATAGAAGAATGATATTGCTACATCTTAACATTTTGAGGACTAGATTGGAACTTCAAGGATAAAATTTGAAACTGGTGTATATCTTAAGGAGCAGAAGAATGGTCTAGGTAAAAAAATTGCATCCATTCATAACTTTTCTGAGCTATCCTTTTCTTTCTGCAGGTCATGCATTGGCGCTCTGGTCATAAGACTGATTGTACACGGATTAACAGTTCTTCTCAATCATTTGATGCCCCTAATAAAAATGAAACTACTTCAGCAAATTTTCAAAAAGGTCAGTAAAGTATATGGTTTCTACGATTGTTTGACTGGAAAGATAGAGTTAAATATATGAGATTGTGTGTGTGTTGTGGTATATTTTCTATTGGAATATTAAAAAAATTAGTTGTCTTAGATGACATGGACATGGCGATTTCTTGTGATAAATGTGACGTAGTCTTATACCTTGACATTGCTTATCTAAGACTGATTGTAATTTTTCTGAGCTATCCTTCTTTTTTTGCAGTTATGCATTGGTGCTCTGGTCATTAGACTGATTGTACACAGATTAACAGTTCTTCTCAATCATTTGATTCCCCTAATAAAAATGAAACTACTTAAGTAGATTTTGAAAAGGGCCGGTAAAGTATATGGTTTCTATGATTGTTTGACTGGAAATATAGACTTAAATATATGAGATTGCGTGTGTGGGATATATTTTCTATTGGAATATTAAAAAAAAATCAGTTCATCTTAGTCTTAGATGACATGAACATGGCGATTTCTTGGTCTTGAATGGTAATGAAAAAAAAGATGTTAATTGGTTAGAGAACATTACATTCTGGCCTCTAGATTTTTGTGTGATACTTTCCTGTGTAGTCTGAGAATTATATTTATTGAAGTATTAACATGCACTGTATTATCAGAGGTATAGTCAATGTCTAAATAAGCCTTTTAGAATTCCACATCTGAAAAGTTCTGCTTTTGCAAACAGTTGCAAGCAATACTCTATGGCCAGAATTTGAGATGATAATTGAGAATGAAAGTGAATTCAGCACAGAAATGATTGAGGATAATGCCAGTACTAATTCATTAATCTCTAAGGGCAAAATAGATGGCGCAATGAAGTCGCTGTTGGACACTTTTGAGGTATTTATTATTTGTGCAATTGTAGTTGAAACTTATGTTTACTTGTTTTGGTTCTAGTCTTTACATGCTTATATCTTTGTCGGTCTTTACCTGCTTGTACCTTTGTTGGTGAACAGGGCGATGATGAGAAGAAAAGTTGGGCCTCTTTTCTAGAGTGCATAGCCAAGGCCCCTGAACAGGTGCTAAGGTGATTGAAATATCTAATTGAGGATTCAAACTTCCATTTGTGATGCTTGAAATGGACAAGCATTGGCTCTCTCCCTTGACATGTTTTTTTTTTCTATAAAAAAAAAATGGTCTGGGGAACAGAAAGAAAAGAAAGAAAGATATCAAGTATCCTTGGTCAGGGGACCTTAATCGACCCCATGGTTTGTGTTTGGCTTGCATATAGAGAATGACAAAATAGAAGTAAGGAGGAGGGCTCGCTGCTACCTATTTTTCAGGCCTTGTTACTTTCCAAATAAAAAATGTAAAGTCTTATAATGCTTATGTGATCAAATAAAAATTATTATGGTTATAAGTTTGCTCTAGAAGCCAAGCAACCCGATGTAAAAGCTTAATTTGTTACTTGCTACAGATGGTAACGGAAAATTCAATTAGATCCAAGCTTAAATAATTTGTTGCTAGATAGATGCTACTTCTGCATCATCAATCAACATCTTATGCAAAAGCTTACACTATCTAATAGAGGCCTAGCTTTAAATGCATTCTAAGTCGTGCTGGTCATTGATTTTTGTTAGTGCCAGTCTATATCGATTCGAGGCATGTTATTGATTTGGTATCATTTTTAATGGGAATTTATTGTAGTTTGGTTGTTAGTTGAGAGCAGGTGTACGTGCATTGTCAACTCATCATTCGTCATTTGTCCCCGCTGTTCTTTTAATCAAATTCGCTCATACTCTTCTTCCTTGCTGCAATGGTGGATGTATTTTTATCTTTATTTTTTGTATTTTTTTTCCTCCAAAATATCAGGTATTGCAGGGATGGTAGTGCAAAACCTCTATGGCCCATGTCAAGTGGCCGGCCATCAAAAGCTGACATTCCGAACTGCAAATACTGTGGTGGTCCTCTGTGTTTTGAGTTTCAGGTATGAACATCTACGCATTGAAAAGGTTTATATATACCATGGTGCTGTCATTCATTCTGTTTACTCTCTTTTGTGTTTGGGGTTGAGTGAGAGTTTGTGTCCTTTTGTGGGGTTGGCTTCTCGGTTGAAAGAAACTTTTTTTATTTATCGATAAACAAATTTTTATTGGTCAAAAGAGAAGGCAATAGCCCAAATATACAGGACATATACAAGAGCAACACCTAGGTGTACTAGTTTAGGGATACAAGGAAATCATGGAAGGTCATGCCATGAAAAACTATTACAATCAATCAATGGAGTAAAGTATTGAAAAACAAAGTTCTAAGTTCATCCATTGACCACTCTTGATCTTCAAAGTTCATCGGTTGAAAGAAACTTGTTTACTGTTTAGTTCTTATATTATATTTATGACCCTTGGAGTTAATGTGAACTTCATTGTATATCTGAGAGAAACCTTTCATTGATGTCATTATTATGTTGGTGGCTTCAGATATTACCTCAGCTGCTTTATTACTTTGGTGTGAAGAATGATGTTGACTCTCTTGATTGGGCAACTCTCGTTATATATACTTGTGAAGCCTCTTGTGAGGGAAGTCTTGCTTACAAAGAGGAATACACTTGGGTTCAACTCTCTTCACAATCTGCTACTGTACCTTGATGATGGTGTATTTTGACCGATTTCCACCCGTTTATTTCTTTATATTAGCTCTGTTCTTTTACTGAAAAGTTGAGAAGAAAAGTGTTCTTATTTACTCCGTCAAGCAACAAGACGATCATGTATATCGACATTGAATTTTGTTCGGTATAGAAGGTGAGATTTTTCCACAAAATATATTGGTAACTTTTTCTTTCGTGTCGATTCTCTTGATAGTGTTCATATGTTTTGGATAATCAATCCACCATCTATTTGTCATCTCTCTTCTAAACGGTGTCAGATATTATTGCTTGCAATCCTAGGAACAAGTCTTTAGTTCATTAGAATAAAATTTATTTCATTTCCTATTTTATATTTTTGTTTGTTTCTATAACACTTGAGTTTGTTGTTCACTTGGGCGGCTACATCTTATTGTGGTTGAAAAACTAGTTCAGATAGGCTTGTTGCCATACTGATGTAAAAAGCACTGTATGCAATCTGCAATCAAGACTCGCGCGGAGTTGATACTGCAGCCGATAAAATATTTATAATTAAATAATCTCGAAGCCTAAGAAGCCTCTCAGCAGAAAACACTCGTGTAAAATTTCCGTTGTTCCAAAAACAGTACAAGATAGCTACAAGACCACTAAATTTCTAGTTTTGAGTGATCAGGAACATATATATACTGTTCAATAGAGATGGCAATATATGACATGAATAAGATACGAAATTAGGGGGTTTTAATTTAATATAAATAGATTTGGATCAAAATGGTTTGACTCGATAAGACATGATTAATAAATAGGTCAATTGCAGATTAACCTATAAAACCCGTCAATCAACTCGTATACACAAATAAATTTTATTTTCAGATAATTGTAGTTTTATATATATTTGTTGTTGTTGAGATGTAGTATATATTAGTAATTGACTACTTAATATTTCAAATTATTGAGTTTCTTCGTTAATATATAATTTTATTTTTTAAAAATATTAATTTTGTTACATATTATTAGTTTGGATATTGATAATAAAATATTTGATCAAGAATCCAATTATAATCATGAATAATCTTATATAATTATCCTTGTATTATCTTTATACAATCCTGAAATTATTACATGCCAGAAAGATAGTAAATAAAAATTTTAGGAACCCAGCACTTATCAATAGGTGAGCTCTAAATGGAAACTCCAAGCCGATACTTTGATAATGAAATTGTGTTTTTCTCATTCTAGCTAATTGATGATCTTGAATCTATAAAATATGATCCTGAGTTTCTAATGACAAAATCGCTATATATTATCATCAGATGAATGAATGATTTGGTCATGTATGTATCTCGGCAGAAGATGGCAATAACTGTGTATACACAATGTAGCTGCCCTGTTAAGGACTGTCATAAAGGCATCCCCTTATAAATATGGGCTCTAATAGAAACACTATGGAAAAGAGCATGAAATGAAATGGAAGCAAATGGTAGAATACGCAAAAAAAAGGACAACGTTTAGCATACTGTTGCTACGTTTGGCAGCAAAAATGCCTTGGGTGTATTAGTAGCCTATATTGCACGGAAGGGTTACAATATATTCAAACATGAAATTCACTCAACGCTAAGATCACATAAAACAAAATCTACTTAAACGGTTAACAGTATCAAATCCCAGGGACGACAGAAGTATTGATAAAGAGATAATACATCTGCTTGCACGGGGATTCAGTTTAGTCCCCGTGTAAACAATATCAAATCCTTACTTAGTTCTAATCAGTCATCGTAACGTAATGTTTGCAATTGAAATGTATTGCAAACATATGTGCAAAACATGTACACCATGTCTCATACATGTGGACTATGTCTCAAAGCTCCAAATCAAAATTGTTGGGAAGACTTCAAATGTTAATGATATAATTTACAATCTAGATTATGCTGAAACACTCTAATTTTATATTGAATATGATTTATTGGAAGCGCTTCAAAATTCTATGTGTCCGTAGAAATTAGAAATCCAAATCCTATATTTCCATACAAACATCCCGAGGCAATAGGGTAGGATTCGTGTTGTCTAGGCTAGTATCTTATACAAATTTTGTTTCAACTCATCTCAATTATTTGCCGTTATAAGACTGATTGTACACAAATTTATCGTTCTTCTCAATCATTTGATGCCCCTAATAAAAATTAAACCACTACAGCAAATTTTCAAAAAGGCCAGTGAAGTATATGGTTTCTACGTTTGTTTGACGGAAAATATAGACTAAAATGTATGAGACTTTCTTTTGGAATAAAAAAAAAAAAAAGTATAGTCAATGTCTAATAAGCATTTTAGAATTGAGAAATGTTACATATACAAAAAAAATTAAATAAAAGTAAACCCATAAACTGACTTGGCTTTACATAATCTGTTAGATATACTTTACACTAAAAGTAATTTTAAAATCTGGCACATTGCATTAAACTACGTTAGTTTGTTGATTTATTTTTATGTAATCCTTTTATTGCTAAAGTATTTCTCTCTCCTAAAATATTTCTCTTGAGGATTCCACGTCTGAAAAGTTATGCTTTTGCAAACAGTTGCAAGCAACACACTGGCTGGAAGAATGAAAGTGAATTCAACACAGAAATGATTTTTTTTTTTTGAAATGGTGAATTCATTCATTATGCCGAAATTATAAATGTGACTTATCAATATAGGAAAATCCAGACTATAAGCCAACCTACGCATCTACTCTGGAGCATCTCCGCACACAAAGTGGCGGACATTGTCTTAACTTCTAAAACTCTCCGAAGAGAGAGAGCGCATTCTAAATAAACAGAGGGACAAGCCCCTCCACTGCCCTAAAGAAGCGGAGTATGGGATAATACTGCTATGGATACTAAGTCCAAAAGCCTATTACTACAAAATTACTAATAAAACTACATAATACTACACTACAAAACAATAATAAAACAACCGAAACATAAACACAAGCACCGGCATGAACCTCGATGGCACACCCACTGTAGGCATCAGTATCATGAGCCTAGGAACAGCACGAGTACTTAGCTCGTGTACGGATCACAATAACCTCCACTGTAGAGGTCGGCCGTATATCGACTAGCCATAACATCGTCTTCTGCCATTCTCGACTAGCACTAGCCCCAGATTGTGACCGATCAAACCACTCCTCACCCCGCTCAGTTAAAACAAAGATCAAGAACAAACACCAAAACATCTCCGGAACGGAGGGACGAAATAAAAAAATAGAGGTTGTGGTGCATGTGTAGCAAAACCACTCTTGGAGGAGAGTCGACGGTCGGTCTATGTTATCTCGGAATCTGAGGTCCCAAAAAAACCAAGTTTTGAATCGGCAGGTGGCTCTCCGGTGACGCGTGGTGGCCACGCTATGGTGTGATCCGAAACTTCGTCGCGCGCGTGCGAGCTACGCTCCACTCCTTTTGGCGCCGCGTTGGGTGGACTTGAAGATCGACGGCTGGCCAACATCCTGGTGGGGCGCGTGTTGGCGGTCAACGACTAGAACGACCCCGTCGGCACTCTACTCTTATTTGCCTGAAACACAACTGCAAATGAAAATGAAAAAATACAAAATGCAGGAAACGAAAAGATAAAGGGAAGTGGAAGGGAAGAGAAGGGAAGAGGGGTGGGAGCCACCCCCGTTGTGGCTCTGGAGATTTGGGGTTAGTTTAGAGAGAAGGGAGAGAGTTTAGAGAGAGGAGGGAGAGTTTTTTGTGGGCTCACCCATGCTTAGTTCAGCACAGAAATGATTGAGAATAATTCATTGGTCTCTGAGGCCAAAATAGATGGGGCGATGAAGTCGCTGTTGAGGTATTTATTATTTGTGTTGTTGTAGTTGAAACTTATGTTTACTTGTTTTGGTTCTAGTCTTTACATGCTTATTATATCTTTGTCAGTGAACAAGGTGACGATGAGAGGAAAAGTTGGGCCTCTTTCCAAGACCTCAATGTTGTGTTTGGATATTGAGCTGACTCAATTCTTTATAAATAGTAATTAGTTAAGATAGTAGAATGAATTTTGTGAAACTCATTTAAGATGAATTTAAATGTGTTTAGATATTAAAATGAGTTCAATACTCTTTATGAGAAGTTAAAAAAGATAGCAGATTTTATGTATAAATAGGTGTTGAGTTGGAAAAAATTATAAATCTCACGTGTAAAGAAATTTTGAATCAAGACGAGTTTAGTAATTTAAAAATTGTGTATTTAGATGTTAAACTCAACTTAAAATCAGACTGAACTAAATTGATCTTAGTGTATTCCAACTACTAAACTAGCCCTAAAGTATCTAGTTTTGAGTGGTCTGCAACTCAGAACTAGATACTGCTTGTGGGCAATAGAAATTAGCAATATAAATCATCTGCGAACCATATAAGCAACAAATCCTCGTATCATCCAGTTGTGAAGGTCAGCAGCTATTGCTGGAGCCTTTTATTTTCTCATGCAATCAGTCAGTTACAACTTAACTTATCGCAAAGATACATTGCTTCATGAGCCAGACGAGAACCTGCTCGATTATGGCGTCATGATTGAATATAACAAGTACATGGGTTGCGGATTCTTTGCAGTGGCACATCAAAGATTATATTCAATAGCTATCCTACAGCTAAGCTACCCTTCAAATTCTTTCGTTGGCAGTTGCATCATATACACTCCTTTGGATAGAATGGCATGCTGAACAAGCATCAGAAGGCTCATCAGCAGAAATTTATAAAATGGATCTTGACGGCCGGATCTGACCTTTACAAGAAACAAAGAAAACTCAATCAAAAATTCTCTCCCCTGTTGAAAACAGTATAAACACCAAAGAACTAAAGATGCAGAGAAACCCAGGTATGTAAAACACTGTTCTCCAGGTTTCTGGACTTGAAAGGTCTGCATTAGCACTTCTCGCAGCTTCAAGAAGCCTACCAGTGAGGTCAACCCCAATGATGCCGGCGAATGTGCCAGCAGTATTAGAAACTCCCATCAAAATCCCAGCATATCTCGGAGCAATATCCATGTGGTTTACTGCAAACCCAGCTCTTCCTAATGCCAAGAAACCAAGAGCAACAGAAGAACAGAAGATGGCTCCACCAGCGGTTCTGAAAATGGGAATTGCCATCAATGCAAGAGCAGCGACTAAGAATCCAACAGTATTCAACAACTTCCGGATTTTAGTCACAGACAAAATTCTCTTGGTGATTAAGTGGTCAGCAACCACTCCCCCGATATTTGAAAATATAACCATGTTACAATATGGCAGCATTTTAGATGATCCCATGTCCTGAAGGCTAAGCTGCAGGCCTTGCTCAAAGTATGTTGGCAGCCAGTTCATCAACACATACAAGGCATAATGGAAAGTGAAATTATTTACAACAATAGCCCAAACTGGCAAGCTGAGTAAAATCTTCTTCCATGGGATGCTGGGAGTTCTGGCAGACAATCCACCATTCTCCACTTTCATTTTCTGGTTTGCTTTGAGTGGCAACAAAGACTCACCAAAACCAGCAGCAGTGGCTTTCGGATGTTCAGACCGAGGAGGGTCACTAGCATACTTGAACCAAAGCAAGCACCACATGGCACCTAATGCTGCCTCAACAAGAAATACAGATTGAGGCCCTCTATACTTCACCAGGCTTGGAAGGACAAGCATTCCCGCAGCTGCGCCAAGATACATCCCAGACATTGTTAGAGAAACGGATCTAGATCTTTCATGGGGCGGAACCCACTGTGCTAGAACTGTGTGGATGGAGGGGAAGATGAAGCCTTGTGCCACACCAACAAGCAAGCGGGCAATCACTAAAACCACAACTTTACTAGGGTCTAATGGGACTAATGCACAAGTCGACGACCACAACACAAAAGAAATAAGGAGGACCTTCCTTCCCCCAATTTTCTGAGCTACCCATCCTCCAGGAACCTGTGAGCAGGCATATCCACAATAGAACGTAGAAAGTATCATTCCTTTAGTTGATTGGCTTACCTTGGCGTCATCAGCTGCAACTGTATATGCAATAGAGAAGCCCACACGTTCTATGTAGCAAACAGATGTGCTGATGAAGGTTAAAATGACTATCAAGTAACGCTTCGGAAATTTCATCATTCTCATACTTCGCCTATAGTCTTGTCTGGATAATATACTCAGTCAATTGTCTTTATACAATCCCGTCTGTCAACAGCTTTTAAACTACTACCAAGTGGTTCCAGAAAAAATGGCAACAACTTCATGCCTATCACACATCGGAAGATGAAAAAATCAGCATAGCTCATACATATCGAGCAGAACATATAAACAAAATAGAAAAAAATGAGCAACTTGCAAAACAACAGACAGAATCTACTCACAGAAAGCAATAATTACTGTGCCAGAAAAATGGAAAATAAAAATTGCAGGAACCCAGCACTTATCAATAGGGGAGCTCTAAATGAAATTCTGAAGCAGATACTTTCATACTGAAACTGGAATTTTCTCATTCTAATTGATGATCTTGAACTTATAAAATGTGATCCCGAGTATCTGATGACAAAAACCGCTATTACCAGGTCCATCAGATGCGTAAATGATTTGGTGCATTTCGGTAGAGAGACAGCAATCTGTGTGTATACAATGCAGATGCCCTGTTAAAGACTGCCATATAGGCATCCCCTTATAAATATGGGCTCTAGTAGAAACACTATGGAAAAGAGCATGAAATGAAATGGAAGCAAATGCTAGAATATGCATAAAAAAAAACCACAGATTCTGCCAGGTAAACGCATAAAAAAGGGACAACTTTAGTAGACAGTGCTGTTATTGTTGATAATGTACAACGATACCATGTTCAAACTTCAAACAAGAAATTTATTCAACACTGAGATCACATGAGACAAAATCTACTTTACAGTCAACAAAATCAAATCGCAGGGAAAGAAGCATTGATAAAGAGATCATTAAAGGCATTGATTTGGCCCTGTTTGAAACAAAACTATATTTTTTGTAACATAATATATCAAAACTAACAATATTTTACTTCGCAGATATTCATTTTGAACTCTACTGCAAGTACATTATCCAGCATATTCAAGCCCAACTCAATAGATTTGGCAAACCTCGTGTTTTTTCTTTAGCCTCCTCTCTTTCCAGGCAACCAATCAGATCCAAATCAAAATAAAATGCAGAGACCAAAACACGCTAGAATTAAAACGGACATATAACATCTACGAATCCGCGAGACTCTTCGAACACAAGCTAAGACAGATACAAGAATCCATGAGTTATAAAAGTTCCAACACAGAGAGAGAGAGAGAGAGAGAGAGAGAGAGAGACACACACACACACACACACACACAGGGATAGAAACTAACCTTTGGTTCTTGACATCTACGACGGAGAGGCTGCATTACGACTGGCGGAGCGCCACAGGATGATGAAGACGATGGCCACGAGTCAACGAAGCTTCGATCGGCAGACGAAAAGTCGCAAGGAGCCTAGGGTTTGGGCGCGCGCGACAGAGAGAGAGAGATCGCCGGGGTGGGTTAAGTAATTTTAACACCCAAATTAAATGACGTCGTTTGGTCAATAAAAAAGTCGTCGTTTCACTACAAAAATAATAGAAACCGGACCGAGTATCATGTTTAAACCCGGTATACCAGTACCTACTACCTAGTCCGGGTAGGGGCGGGTTGGGTAATCCGTTTTATGTCCAGGTAAGACCCGGTCCGGTTGAACAGTCTTTGGTTGTTGGTGAGGAGAAGCAGCCAGTGGCGCTGAAGAAGAATAAACACTCGTACTCTTCGATCTTCCTTTCCAATCCGCAACCATGGGTAATGAGACAATCAGCGGGCACTTTCTCTTTTCTCTCCCTTTCTTTCATTCTCGAGCTAATGGAAGCTTCTGCTCGATAAAAGTTAAGTATCTCGCGTGACTCTATGCACAAGAGGCATGCCACTGGAGGCAAGAAGAAGGCGTGGAGGAAGAAGAGAAACTAATGCAACCCACCCTTTCTCACTCATTAATTTGTTTGTGTTATTAATTTATAATATTCTCTCTCGTCTCTGTTTGGTTGGTCAGAAAGAGTATGGAAGCAATGTTTTCTTTCCTTTCTCGACTGCTATACTCTTTGTTCTTGCATTTTCTCGGCTTCCTGATCGGATCTTTTTATCAATTCTCGGCCTTTGGTTATTCAGGGTTGTTTGATTGTTAAACTCAATGAGTGCTTCTTACCCAATATACATATATGTTGCTGTCCTGAGCTGAACTCGTTTTCGAATTTTACGTTTGAATATTTACACTGCGTTTCAGTGACAAAACACATTTGAGTAATATCCTTTCTTGACTCTCTTTCGTTTTATTTTCTAATTCTTCTTTTTTCCTTCTTTCCCATGTCCTAATGCGTAGCCACGTGAGAATTTTGTACAACGGCTCTATCTAGTGTGATCACTGTGATGTATTGAGTTTGGTACTTTAGGATATGGGTGGGAATCTCAAGTTGTTTGGTGTCACTGAAGATTGCCCTTATTTATCGTCAGCTCGTTTGATATGGTGTTGCATGGTTTATATTTTAACACGAACTCAAATTTTGTACTAAAATTTCCCGAGGAGAAAAACTTCTTGTTGTTTCACCTCCTAACAAGTATACGGTATTTTTGAGGATACTAGATTATATAAGTCGCTGTGTGTAGTATTTCCTCTTATATACTTCCGGTGTATTCGGACTACGTCTATAATAAAACTCTTATTAATTATAAGAAAAAAGATTATGTAATGTGTGATTCTCAATATATGCATATATATATATATATATGGGCCAAGTGGTGAAGGTCTTGGTCTTAGGGTCTCGCTCCCTTTAAAGTCTAAGGTTTAACACTTCATGGATGCAAATAATCATTTGGAGCCACATTTCCTGATGAAAACCAGCGATTTAACTAGTTCTGGGTAAAGAAACTTTCGAAGGTGCGGTGTACAGGACGGAATTTACTCTGTAAGGGTGGGTCCGAAAGGCCCTGCTAAAGAGGTTCCCCAACATAAAAATATATATATGTTTGTTTATATGTATTATTGGCAAAAATAAAACATACATTCCTGAGTCATGATGATATATTTGAGTAGGCTTCTTCACATGAGGCTTGATGTTCGTATTTGCTTGTAATATCACTAATTTTCTCTCTATGCAATGCTGATCACTTTTAGACTGGAGCAGGTATGAGCTTGGCCGCCAGCCTGCTAATACTATGCTTTCAAGCAACAAGACCGTGAGGCAAATTCGGGTGAGAGGAGGCAATGTGAAATGGAGAGCCACAGATTGGATACCGGGAACTACTCATGGGGGGCCACCACTGGATGTTGTCTACAATGCTTCAAACAATATTGAACTTGTGAGGACACAAACTCTAGTGAAGAGAGTGCATTTGTTCATGTGGATGCTGCTCGATTCAAGCAGTGGTGGCTGCTAAGAAGGAAACCCCACATGTACCATTGGTCATTTTCTCCAAGTTGTTTGCTTTCATTTTGATTGATTATTAGCTTCTATACAGCTGGATTTTTTTTTTAATAAGTCTCTGTACAGCCTGATGCATGTGACAATCACCTGACAATTAAGAGGAAATTTCTCATTGTATTAATCTTAATGTGTGTTGCATTACTAATGCACGTGGAATGCTTGCAGATTCGAATGTATTGTACATGATCATTTTTCATATAAAATACAGTTTTCAAAATCTTTTGTTTTTTTAACTACTTGTTCGGTCTTTTATAGCAAATTCCATTGCGTTTATAGCATTTTCCCTCTTTTTTTTTTTTTTTTTTTTTTTCCTGAAGAGCCAGTAGCCACACGTCTAGTGGCCATGTCCCAAGTTTATTGATATGCCTCACTTATTGCAGAGAAACACCGTGGTTACAAGCAAATCATTTGGGAGATTACAAATAAAGAATTCAAAACCCTCTCAAATACAAAACCAACAAAATCAAAACCAGAAAAATAAACAAAACTAAACAATCCTATAATAGGAATAAATCTAAATAGTCCTAGATAGGAAAAACAGAAAACTCTAAACAAGCCTAAAAACTATAGAACAAACCAAAGCCAATAAACCAAGAAAAAAAAACAATAAAACTTAAGCTCTAAAGTAAGGCAAACCCAATTTATGTGTACGAATAATGCCTTTTAAATACCTCGGCAATTGATTAATATCATTATAGATGACATTTCTTTCAAAACTCACCCTGTTTTGACAAGTAATCGGCCACTTGATTTCCTTTCCGAAATTGATGCACTACCCGCTCATTTTCTGTTGGCAAATGAAAAGGTCTTGAAATTACTGGATCTAATAGAAAGGATGCATTTTATGAAAATCTGGGTGGTTGGCCCCCTTCTTCCACTTTCAAAAAGTTCTATGTTAATGGGCTAAGGTTATGTTTTCTTTCAATGGTGAAAAGCTACATAATAGTTGTAACCACTTGCTGCCTGCTGGTAATGATGACAATTTACGAAATTCAGTCAGGTGATGTTGGTTTCAAAGGTGAAGAATTTGATCGACTATTTTGATTTCTTCCTTGGTTCTTTTTAATGATGGCTAGCATTCATGTGATAATATTTTCTTCATTTCCTGGATACCATTTCTAAATTTTTTAGTCATATATATTCTATGATAGGCCTATCGGCACATGATAGGATGTGATGGAGGCCCAACGGAAGCAAACGGTTTGCAGTGAGATCTTATTACAAGCTATTGGCATCACATGGTAATGTTCTTTTCCGTGGAAGAGTATTTGGAGGTCTCATGTGCCTTCCAAAGTTGCATGACAATGTATGGACTGCCACTCTTGGGAATATTTTGACCACTGACAATTTGAGATAGCGGGATCTCACTGTTATGGATTGGTGTTATTTATGCAAGAAGAATGAGGAATCAGAGGATCATTTGTTACTTCATTGTAAGGTGACAAGAGAATTGTGAGACGAGATCTTTAGAAGAATTGGTGTGGCTTGGGTTATGCCTTTGAGGGTGGGGGATTTACTAGCTTGCTTGAAGGATATTCAAGGCTGTCCCCAAGTGGCTTCTGTTTGGAGGATGATTTCTTTGTAAATTATGTGATGTATTCGGATGGAAAGTAATGATTGATGCTTTGAAGATAGGAAGTGCACAATGGAGGAACTTTGGAACTATTTTGTGCACACCTTATTACTCTGGTTTTCACCCATTGTGCTTAACGGAACTAGTGTTCACGATTTTCTATTTTTAAATTTGGTTCCTAGAATGTATTTAGCATTTCTTTTGTATACTTCCTGTCTAAATGGATTTTGCCTACTTCATCCATATTAATAAAACTTTCATTGTACTTTAAAAAAAAAATCTTAATTTCCTTTATCTGCTTGATAATGCAACTTGCTAGGTACCTTTTTGGTTGGTGAGAAGAGAGTAGTTAGACCATTCTAGTGTAGGTATGGTGTGATCAATATAGCTTTTGTGATTTTAGTATTGAAATCCAATATTTTCCTACCAATTAGGTTAGACAAAAAGTCATATTATTTATATTTGCTTTTACATATATAACTGCATGATGTGCCATTACAGGCAAATGCTCGCTTCTATGTATAATTTGTAGTCCTTAAGACTTAAATGAAGGAAGTTGGTGGGGGCAGAGTTTTTGGATTATGTTATTGACAAGTTTTGTAGGATAATTTCACCTCATTTACTTGATCTGTATCACAGATTCACAAAATTGATTCATTAGGTATCAGGTCTGGAATATCATTGCCTGAGCATCAAAATGCCAGAACTCTAATATTAATACCGTGTATTCTGTTTAAAGATGCCATTTATGTGGGGGGTTGCTTCTTTTCCTTTGTCTTCATTGTTTCCAATAGTCAATCTACTTATCGTGCAGGAATACAACTCTGGATATTTGTTCTGAATAGAACCGATGCCTTTTTTTTTTCTTTTTTTTTTCTCTCTCACAAGTAAACGGCGCTTCCTTCTTCAATGTCTTCTATCAACCTGCAATGGAAATCAAGATAGTATTTTCTGATGAACTGTACATTTGTTTGCTGTCAGAACCATTCATCTTCTTTTGTGGTTTGTACATTATCAAGTTGAAATAACAAGTTTCATCATACCTGTAGTGATTTATGGCAATTAATTTATTTTTATTGTTATATGTGATCTGACCCGTCTCTTAATGACATTGAAAATCAATAAATGTGGAGAAGATTCTGAAGTGATGAAGTTTAAGAGCCTGAGTTGGTGATCACGTGGTCAGCACGTGACTCGTAAGCAGCATCAAGTGAAGTTAAACTTCAGCCGCAGGATCTGTACACGTGGAGCCATCTGTGTCACCATATATATGTATCGCTATGGGTCTTTCAGAAGACCTAATTTTCATTTGTACATTTCTTCAGCCGATTGAGAGAGAGCCTTCGAGAGATAGAGCAGAGAGGAGAAACTAGGGTTTCACTGTTGTGAAGAAATCTGTGCGATTTTTACAGTGAGATGAGAGATTTGTAAATCTTTGAGTGTTTCTAAGGCTTCTCTGTGAAGGATACTGATTATCAATAAAGATCTGAGGCCATTCCTGCCGTGGACGTAGACCATTAGGGTTGAACCACGTAAATCAGTTGTGTTGATTCTTTCTTGCTTATTTTTTTGCTTATTTCTATCATTTCTATCATTTATGTTATTCCTTTGATTATTGATCTTGCTACGGTTTAGTTTCTGTTATAATCTGTAGATAATCTGGATCTATTTGTTAGGTTGAATATCTTGTTAGATTGAATCTGTTTATGATCTGAATCTGTATATAAAACTGATTTTGCTGTTAGATCTAATCTGTTGATTAGTTTTGAATCTGTTGGTTCATGTACGTGAATATATTCTTGTTGAATCTTACTTAATATCTTTATTTTAAATTCTGCTTATTAGAATAGAATAAAGACAACTATTATTCCAACAAGTGGTATCTAGAGCCTAGGTCGATGGGGACAATGAGGTTTGACATAGAAAAATTCACAGGGGATAATGACTTTGGGTTATGGAGAATAAAGATGAGGGCACTCCTAGTCCAACATGGACTTCAGGATGCCCTCTTGGGTGAAAGGAAGAAGGGTTCTTCCTTGAAAGAGGAAGATAAGGAGACTGTCAAAGAAGACATTCTCCAGAAAGCCCACAGTGCCCTAATCCTCTCTCTCGGGGACAAAGTCCTGAGAGAGGTGGCTAGTGAGGACACTGCTGCAGGAATATGGTTGAAACTAGAGAATTTGTATATGACAAAATCTCTAGCCAACAGGCTCCACAAGAAAACCAAACTTTATACCTTTAAAATGAACCCTGGAACTCAAATAGGACAGCATCTTGATGAATTTAACAAAATCATTCTAGATCTAGCTAATATAGATATTAAGGTGGAGGATGAGGATCAAGCAATCCTCTTGATGAGTTCCTTGGACTCATCATATCAGAACCTTAAAGAAACCATGATGTATGGTAGGGATTCCTTGACTTTAGATGAAGTACAATCTATACTTCATACTAGGGAATTACAAAACAAAGGTGATACCAAACAGGAACATGGGGAAGGGTTATCTGTTAGGGGCAGAACAGAAAAAAGAGAAAAGAAAGGCAAGAGTGATATCAAGAAATCTAGGTCTAAATCTAAGGGAAAACATTTTAAATGTTTTCATTATCATAAGGAAGGGCATTTCAAAAAGAATTGCCCTGATAGGAAAAACAATATAGGAAATAAGACCAAAGAGGCAGGGGATGCCTCTGTGGTGCTAGATGGTTATGAGAGTGCTGAGGTACTCACAGTGAGTGAAGTTGATTCTAAAACAGAGTGGATAATGGACTCTGGTTGCTCTTTTCACATGTGTCCAGTGAAAGAGTGGTTTGAAACCTTTTCTGAATTAAAGGGGGGACATGTAATCCTAGGAAATAACAAGTCTTGCAAAATCATGGGTATAGGGTTAGTTAGACTAAAATTACATGATGGTACTGAAAGAACCTTGAAGGAAGTCAGATTTATACCTGAGTTGAAGAGAAATTTAATTTCTCTTGGTATGCTTGATTTATCAGGCTGTACATTCAAGTCTGAAGCAGGGGTTCTTAGGGTTACTAAAGGCTCCTTACTAATTATGAAATGGGTTATTAAAAATGGGTTATATACATTGCTTGGAAAAACTGTAGTTGGGGAAGCTTCTTCTATACAGAACACTTTAGAGAATAAGTCTGTCTTATGGCATAGGAGGCTTGGTCATGTAAGCCAAAGGGGGCTTGTAGAGTTACAAAAAGGATTACTGAGTGAACAGAACCTAGGAAATTTACCTTTCTGTGAGGATTGTATCTTTGGAAAGGCAAAGAGGGCCAGTTTCAAGTCAGCAACCCATAATACTAAGCAAACCTTGGACTATGTCCACTCAGATCTATGGGGACCTGCAAGAGTAAATTCACATAGTGGAGGGAGTTATTTCCTCTCCTTAGTGGATGACTACTCTAGGAAGGTCTGGATTTATATTCTGAGGAACAAGAGTGACACCTTTGAAAAGTTCAAGGAGTGGAAATCTCTAGTGGAAAATCAAGTAGGTAGAAAGCTGAAAACCCTAAGGACAGATAATGGTTTAGAATTCCTGTCAAATGAATTTAATTTGTTTTGTCAAAAAGAAGGAATTCTTAGGCATAAGACTGTAGGGAAACCCCTCAACAGAATGGTTTAGCTGAGAGAATGAACAGGACCATTTTAGAAAGAGTTAGGTGTCTGCTGTCTAATTCAGGACTGCCCAAAACCTTTTGGGCAGAAGCTGCCACCACTGCAGTTCACCTTATAAATAGATGTCCATCCTCTGCTATAGGGTTTAAAACCCCACAGGAGTTATGGTCTGGAAAACCCCCCAGATATGACTACCTAAGAGTTTTTGGATGTGTAGCTTATGCACATTCAAAAACTGATAAGTTGGAACCTAGGGCACTTAAGTGCATTTTTATAGGATATCCTGAAGGGGTAAAGGGATACAAACTTTGGGTAGATGGACCTGGTAGGCATAAGTGTATTGTTAGCCGAGATGTGACTTTTAATGAGTCACACATGGCTCGGGTACAATAAACACAATCAAACAATAATACTGACAAACACTTAGAAGGATCTTAGGTTGAGGTGGAGCAGGATGACACCCAACCTGAACCTGTAAATGTTGATGACAGTGACTCTGAGGGTCAAGCCTCAGAGGATACAGATCAAGGTGGAGCCAGATCTTGGAATCTGGCTAGAGACAGACAGAGGAGGGTGATTAAACCTCCTCAAAGGTTTGGACAGGCTGACCTTACAGCTTTTGCCTTGACAGTGGCTGATGAGGTTGTTTACCAAGAACCTAGGTCTTATAAAGAGGCTATATCTAGTAAAGACTCATCTAAATGGCTCTTAGCCATGCATAAGGAGATGGAGTCACTAAATAAGAACCAAACTTGGGTTTTGGTGACTAAACCTAAAGGAGTCAGACTCATTGGGTCCAAATGGATTTTTAAGAGAAAAGATGGTATACCAGGGATAGAAGGGACCAGGTACAAGGCTAGACTTGTAGCAAAAGGGTTTACACAGAGAGAGGGAATTGACTTTAATGAAATTTTCTCACCTGTGGTGAAACATAGCTCAATCAGGCTACTGCTAGCCTATACAGCTTTTGAAAACTTGCATTTAGAACAATTAGATGTTAAAACAGCTTTTTTACATGGTGAAATTGAAGAAGAACTTTATATGCAACCTCCTGAAGGCTTTACTGATAAAATAAATAATAATCTTGTGTGCTTTCTTAAAAAATCATTATATGGTCTTAAACAATCTCCTAGACAATGGTATAAGAGATTTGACACACACATGATTAGTAATAATTTTAATAGGAGTTGCTATGACAGCTATGTATATTACAAGGAAGAAAAAGGAATAATGATATATCTTTTACTTTATGTAGATGATATGCTGATAGCTTGTAAAGACACTGATCTAATTGATGAAGTTAAATGCATGTTGAAATCTGAGTTTGAAATGAAAGAACTGGGCCCTGCTAAGAAGATATTAGGAATGGAAATAGTAAGGGACAGAAATGCAAAGGTTTTATATTTGTCCCAGAAAACCTACATTTCTAAAGTACTAAAGAGATTTGGTATGAACACTTTGAAATCTGTTAACACACCTTTAGCTCAACATTTCAAACTTTCTATAGATCAGGCTGCTAAAACAGATTCTGATATTGATTTTATGAAACAAATCCCCTATGCTAGCATGGTGGGGAGCATAATGTATGCAATGGTATGTTCTAGACCTAATCTAACCTATGCTGTGAGTATAGTCAATAGGTTTATGGGGAATCCAGGGAAACCCCATTGGCAGGCTATCAAATGGGTACTAAGGCACCTAGTTGGCACTACTAGTCTAGGACTCAGCTATGGAAAGGGTGTTGAGAAAGGTTGTGAGTTAGTTGGTTATGTAGACTCTGATTTTGCAGGAAATGTAGACACTAGAAAATCCTTAACTGGGTATGTGTTTACTGCTTTTGAAGGGGCTGTTAGCTGGAAGTCACACTTACAATATGTTGTGGCCTTGTCCACAACATAGGCTGAGTATATAGCATTGACTGAAGCAATAAAAGAGGCCATTTGGCTAAAGGGCATTGCAAGTGATTTAAGTATTTTTAATGGTAATATTTCTGTGCACTGCGACAATCAAAGTGCACTTCACTTAGCTAAAAACCAAGTTTACCATGAAAGGTCTAAGCATATTGATATAAGGCTTCATTTTGTTAGGGATGTTATAGAGTCTAAGGTTGTAGGTGTGGAGAAGGTCTCAACTGAGGATAATCTCTCTGATATGATGACCAAGTCACTCCCAAGGTCTAAGTTCAGACACTGTCTGAACTTGATTAATATGGAGTCTAGAGTCAGTCCCCAATAGGGGGACAAGTGCAGGAATGAGCCAATGATGACAATTGATAATTTGGCAAATAAATCTTTTGCCAAGGTGGAGATTTGTAGTGATTTATGGCAATTAATTTATTTTTATTGTTATATGTGATCTGACCCGTCTCTTAATGACATTGAAAATCAATAAATGTGGAGAAGATTCTTAAGTGATGAAGTTTAAGAGCCTGAGTTGGTGATCACGTGATCAGCACGTGACTCGTAAGCAGCATCAAGTGAAGTTAAACTTCAGCCGCAAGATCTGTACACGTGGAGCCATCTGTGTCACCATATATATGTATCGCTATGGGTCTTTCAGAAGACCTAATTTTCATTTGTACATTTCTTCAGCCGATTGAGAGAGAGCCTTCGAGAGAGAGAGCAGAGAGGAGAAACTAGGGTTTCACTGTTGTGAAGAAATCTGTGCGATTTTTACAGTGAGATGAGAGATTTGTAAATCTTTGAGTGTTTCTGAGGCTTCTCTGTGAAGGATACTGATTATCAATAAAGATCTGAGGCCATTCCTGCCGTGGACGTAGACCATTAGGGTCGAACCACGTAAATCGGTTGTGTTGATTCTTTCTTGCTTATTTTCTTGCTTATTTCTATCATTTCTATCATTTATGTTATTCCTTTGATTATTGATCTTGCTACGGTTTAGTTTCTGTTATAATCTGTAGATAATCTGGATCTATTTGTTAGGTTGAATATCTTGTTAGATTGAATCTGTTTATGATCTGAATCTGTATATAAAACTGATTCTGCTGTTAGATCTAATCTGTTGATTAGTTTTGAATCTGTTGGTTCATGTACGTGAATATATTCTTGTTGAATCTTGCTTAATATCTTTATTTTAAATTCTGCTTATTAGAATAGAATAAAGACAACTATTATTCCAACAAGTGGTATCTAGAGCCTAGGTCGATGGGGACAATGAGGTTTGACATAGAAAAATTCACAGGGGATAATGACTTTGGGTTATGGAGAATAAAGATGAGGGCACTCCTAGTCCAACATGGACTTCAGGATGCCCTCTTGGGTGAAAGGAGGAAGGGTTCTTCCTTGAAAGAGGAAGATAAGGAGACTGTCAAAGAAGACATTCTCCAGAAAGCCCACAGTGCCCTAATCCTCTCTCTCGGGGACAAAGTCCTGAGAGAGGTGGTTCTCCTCTCATGCTTGGGGATCTAGTACGATTCCCCTCATCACGGATCCATCTCTCCACAGCCACATGGTTGTTCTCAACACGACCTCCTCTTCTCAACTCTTCTCTAGGTGGCACATGCATGGATTCGGTCACACTTGTTTCTACACCATCAACAAAAGCATCATGCTTTTGTCCATTAGTCTCATGGCGTTGCCCTTGGTCTTCAACAAGTCTTCTCTCCAACCTTTCTATGTCTCATGGGTCTCTCTCCGCATAGAATCCAAGGCTCTTCTATTCTCAATACTATCCCGAGCGGTGGTATTCAAGGCCATCCTTAGTTCGGCCATGTTAGTGTTGACCTCACCAAGAATGTCCATGATCTTGGATGTATGCCCCTCAAGCACCTCAAGGCGTTCCCGGTTGGAACTCCTCTCTCCTTCGGTTTCTATATTCACCCCGGACATGGCGCTTGCAAACTAGCTTCTCAAACACTTGCAAACTGAAATTTTTCTGTTTGATGGAGCTTGGACAGCAACTTGAACACTCTTTGGACGTAGGGAAAGTCCTCAAAGGTCCAACCTTGAGTTGCCCACCTATGTGGATGGACAACCCCTCTTGCACAAGCACAAGTCCTACCACGGGTCCTCCACCTTCAAGGGTGGCCGACCCCTTCAAGTAACACTACTCCGACCTCCTCCTCAACCCCCAAACTACAATTTTCAGATTCACAATAATCCAAAAAAATAAACAATGTCGAGGTCCTCCGTGGACCTCCCAATCAAATTCACAAGGGTTGAGTTAACGCGTCGTTTACCTCTTGGAGAAGTGAGAACTTCTCAAATAACACCAAGCACAAGTCTCGTGATGAGACTCTCAATGAAAGCACCAATTTAGTGTTGGGGACCTCGGTCAAGCCTCCAAACACTAAGGGTCCGATCCTCGCCTTGTTGCTCCTCTAGTGACCGATGGGACTCCTTGCTTGGTGTAGATCACGTGTAGCCCAATGGGAGCTTGGGTGAAGTGAGGCTAGGGTCAAATGGTGGGTGGTGTTTGGGCTAGGTGATCAAGGCTTAGGTGATGATGGTGCACGGTTAGTGACCCTTGGTATGCTTAGGCGCCACTTGTGTGCTATGGTTTGATGAAGGGTGTGGTCTTGGCTAGGTTTTAGAAGTGAGTGAGTGAGGCTAGGTTTAATGAGGGTTTCGGCCAAGGGTTTTTGTGAGGGTTTCGGCTAGGGCAAGAAGGGCTTATGAGATCCTAAAAGTTAGGAATTGTGAAATTCCTAAAAAATAGGATTTGAGATCTAGAGATGTGGGAAGGCTAGGGTTGGCCGAAAATGACTATGGTGGCTAGGGAAATTGTGTTTTGGTGATAGGGTGGTATTTGAGTGAGTCAATCAAGGAAATTGACCAATCAAATGATGGAGGGAAAATTGGAAGTGAGGGTTTTTAAGATCTAGGGTTTCGGCCAAGCCAAGGAGGCTATGGCCGAATCTCACAATGTAGATCTAGGGTTTTTTGTGTTTTCTTTGGTTAAGGGAATGGATGGGGGACGTGTATGGCTTGATGGGAGGCTAGGTTATGGTGATTTGAGGCAATTGAAGGTGATGGAAAAGGCCAAAGATGGGGCTGGCCGAAATTGCTATAGGGAGATGGGTTCTTCAATCAACTTGATGAGATCTCATGCACATGTGAGGGATCACATGCAAACAAGAGATCTAGCTCAAGAACACTTCAAATCCGAATTCCTCTAGGGAGATTCGGCCTCCACACTCCAATTCAAGCAACACAATTCACAAGAACACCAAATAGAGAAAAGAACATAAACAAGGATCCAACAAATCTTGATTCACGAATTGCACAAGAATTTGAAAGGAAACCTCAATAGATTAAAGATAGAATGAACCAACACCGATTCACGAATTGCACGGTGAAGATCCTCTCCTTGGGGATTCACGAATTGCACCCCAAAAGAGCCCAAGTGCATGTGCACCGAAAATCACAATCCTCCAAGCCCTATGGCCGGCCACTCAATACTCAAATTGTCAAAAGATCCTAATAAATGACTAAGGGTCCTATTTAAAGAGTTTACAAAGTGGAAACCCCCAAAAGGTCCCTAGGCAAAAATAAATAAAACCAATGAAATAATAATTATTCAAGTCTTTTAATAAAAATAAATTAAATAATAAAAATGATAAACTTAGCCATGGTGGCCGTGGCATGCATGGCCCATGGTGGGCTAAGGTGGTGCATGGTCCACGGCTAGGCTACTCATGGTCTGGTCCGCGGCGCGCTGCATGGCGTGGCATGAGGCCACGCGTTGGTCATGTGGTGGACACGGCATGGCGCTGTGCATGGCCTGCTGATGGTGGGCATGGCATGGTGCCAAGCCTAGGCCTGATGGTGGGCACAGGGTGATGCCGTGCTGCTGCTGTGGTGCCCAGTCAAGTGGCTTGGGCGGTGGTCCTGCATGGCCCAGGCTGGTGGCCTGGGTGATGAGCATGCATGGCCCAAGCTGACGGTCTGGGCTACGGGGCTGCAAGGCACGGGCTGGAGCCGTGCGCTGGTTGGCATGCCTAGTGGGCATGCCACTAGCCTGCTCTGCAAGGCACGGGCTGGAGCCGTGCACTGGATGGCGTGCCTGTGAGGGCACACCACTAGCCTCGCTAAATGGTGTGGGGGTGCGCATGCATGCGCGCAGATACACGCTCAAGGGCACGCGCAAGCCTGTACGCATGGTCTGTGCGCGGTCAGTAACCTCCACGGTCACCCGCTGCATATCATGGTTTGAGCCAAGGCATGCAAGCAAGCTAGCCATGTGACTGTCCTGACCCTCCATGAGTCGTGTCGAGGTGTGGTCCCGGGCAAATCTCCTGGGGGTTGTGACACATGGGTGCAGGAAGCAGTTGAGAGAAGGAATTCATTGGGAGAATCAAGGATGAAACGAGGAGTTTTGGGGTTTTAATGAAACAAGTTGTTTAGGAGGTGTGTGTGATAGGGTGTTGTGTTGTAATAAAATGCATGGTTTTATGATTGCTTTTAGTTGGAATGGTGCGTTAGGTTCTTCTTCCTTAGATTCATTTGTAATTCCGTGTTATAAAACGCAGAGAGGGAAGAGAGGAGGGTCATTCTGAATGCTTGTGGGCCTGTGGCAGTTATCTAATCTTGGAGGTTGGATTTACCTCGAATAATCCTATGTGTGATTCTATCTTGATTTAGTAATACCAAGAATGAATTTTTCCACTATTTTCCTTGTTTCTTGATCTTCGTCCCTTACACCCCCACGGTGTGTTTCGGAGCAAGAGTGAAGAGAGAGAGAGAGAGAGAGAGAAGAGAGAAGAAGAAGAAGAAGAAGAAGAAGAAGAAACTTAGGATTTTACACCCTTCATTAAGGTTCTGCTTGGCCACTAAAAATTCTCAGATGAAAATTTTGAGTTTTAAGATAAAATATTAAAATATAATATTTTAATATTATTATTGTTTTGGGATTTGAAAAAGTTAAGAAATAATTAAATTATTTATTATATTTTGTATTGGGATTTGGAAAAGTTGTAATGATGAGATAAGAATTTTAAGTTTAAAATAAAATTTTCAAGTGGCCAAACAGTACCTAAATGCCGCCGAATCAAATGGAGGGGCTAGATTTGTGTTTCTCCCTTTTGGACTTTACAAGGAAAAAAAAAAAAAACTTCTGAGAAATGAGGGATAGAAAGGTACGACACTACTTTTTCCAAAAGTAACATTTTTTTTAAGAAAAAATTTAATTACAAGTACAATTATGTATTAATATATGTATTAATTTAATGTAATTAATTAAAAAGTATATTTTATTAAAAAATAATGTTAATTTAAATTTTGAATATGAATGAATCAGTATTGATACGTAAATTAATATGCAACTTTACTTATACGTAACAAAACTCAAAGAGAATGTTACTACCAATAAAAACTACTCTTTGATGTTACCTTTTACTTTATTACTTCACAGCCTTATGAAGAATGGAACTTGCAAAGCTATACAACAAACAAAACAATCAATTGATTCAAAAAAGTTAGTAGGTGAACTTCTATTTCGAGAAATGGAAAATAATTGTGTGTGGTGCCCTCGACCTCCACGTGTGATTTGGAGGGAGTTGCACACGTCTAACGCAATGTGTACATGTGTACACACATGTAATATGTGTACAGTTATAAACGCAACAGAAAAAAATAAGGTAGTCTAAAAACTAAGTATCAGAAAATCTAAATATAATCCAACGAAGTTCTCAAAAAGATTATTACAATCATCCAGGTAAAACAATAAAATAAGAATTCAATCAACTACAATGGAGATAAACCCATGTTATCACTCCTCAGGTGGGATCAGTCCCTCATGCTCAAATCCATCATTTGCATCAAAGTCTACAGTTTCGTGAAACGAAATCATAGGTGAGAACACCACAATAAGATCTCACAATCTCAACAAGTAAATTCACATATTAACAACTAGGAATTTCAAACATGGAAGCATACAAACAAACATGCACAACAATCACGAGAGATTATCCCAAAATACCCCCTTTTGTTACCTTTACCGAAATTGTTTGAATTATAGCCACACATGCCAAAAATCACATTTGTACACAATTGACATTTATTTATTATAGTGTGCACCATGGTCTCCCCTAGAGACTATCCGCACACTATGGTTCACTTTGTTCTATTACAGGTAACGACCGTGCATATGACTTTATAACGAGTGATACCTAGCTCCGTACCCAACGTGTATGTAACCAGACATCTTCTAACTCCCGCCAGCAGAGGGACCACAAAGTCGTACCAAGAGCGTTACCATTTTGGCCAAGCCTACTATTGCCCAACAACAACCCAAGGGACGTCACTCAATTTTATACGATCCTGAGTGACCATAAGAGCTCCATTGAGATAATACATCATCTCAGCTTGGGGGTCATGATACCCACCTACCCACAAAATCCTCATTTTTGTTATAACACCAAAAATCACAGTTTTCCAATATCACAGTACAACCATAGAAACAAAGCACATGTAATAAAATAATAACAAGTAAAGGATGTTAACAATGCATATGCATGATAGACAGTTATTGGATGGCATGACATATTAGTAGGGGTGGGCAACAGGGCTCCGCCCCCGCTGCCCTGCTACTACCCTGCCCGGCCACACGAGGGGGTTCCCCAGCCAGTATTTTGGGTCGTGGGCGGGGGCGGGGGCGGTATGGGGTGGTCCCCCGCCCCAGAAATACCCTGCCCCATATATATATATAAATATATATATATATATAACCCCTCAGGTGACCAAAACGGCATCGTTTTGGCACTTGAGTTTTTTTTTTTTTTTTTGAAGAAAGTAAACCCAAAACCCAAAACGGCACCATTTTGGGTTTACTTTTGCCCTAATAGTTAAAACTTAAACCCCCCCCCCCCCCCCCCCCCCCCCCCCCCCCCCCCCCCCCCCCCCCCCCCCCCCCCCCCCCCCCCCCCCCCCCCCCCCCAAAAACCCCCCACCCCCGGCCCCCCCCCCCCCCCCCGGCGGGCGCGTCAAACAGAATCTGGCCGGCCACCCAATGCGACAGTGCGCCATCGTGTCGCTGTTCCCCCTGTCACCACCGCAGCTACCTCCTCGAGTCTTGCCGACCGGTAAGTCTGTCTCTCTCTCTCTTTTTTTAATTTAAACTTTTATGGAATTAAGTGGAGGATGAGATTGTGAATTGTGTACTGTGGAGGATTGAATGTGCATGTGTGTGATGAGTGATCAGTATTCAGTGATGGATATTGGATCCGATTGAATGTGTTTCGATTTTGTGTAAACTTGTTTTTATAAAATCCTTTTGGTTTAATTTTAATGGTTGGATTTTATGGAATGATCCGATGCTCGTATGATCCGATTGTTTATAATATTTTTAGGGTTTTGTAATTTATTTCGATTTTGTGTAAATTACAAAATACACGATTATTTATTTTCCTTTTTATTGCAATTTGCAGTGTAAACAAATGATATGGAGTTAACTTTTTAAAAATAAATGTAATCAGTTTATATTACCATTATAATTGTAAAAGAGTTGTACATGTAATCAGTTTACATTACCATTTTTTTTTTTGGTTTGAAATAACATTTCTAGTTGGTTATATATTTACACTAACGTGTTTATTTTATTATATATTTTGCTTATATATATAATAAGCTCATATATATATTAGCTTATTATATATAGCCCGGTAGTATTTTAGCCATCCCTATTAATACCGTAGCCTCGGAGTCGGCCTTTAGCACCGGAGGCCGTGTATTGAATCCATTCCGGAGCTCATTAGATCCTACCATTGTTGAGACTTTGATTTGCACCTCAAACTAGATCACAGGGAGTCCAATTCATGTTCCGGATGTTATTGATTATGATCATGTCAATGCCAAGGAGGAGGATGATGATGCACCTAGATTTGGTAATGTCACCTGAATTCAATTCTCTTATTTTTATTTATTTATTTGAAATTAATTGGTGTTAATTTCAAATATAATTGTTGTAGTGATACCTGGGACGACGTTTACAGCTACCTCCGTTGCAGTATGACTTCTTTTATATTAGATTCTAGACCCACCATTGCTCATGGTTTGCACAATTAATCCCTTAATTTATAAGTTAAAACTTTATATTGATAATTCTAATTTATTTTATTTTTAACTTATTATTATTGTAGAATTTATGATCTTGAATTTGTTTGCCCATATCTCAACACAATGGAACGTCTTAGTGAACTCACCGCCACCAAAAATTGATCAAATTTTCCAATGTTATGATTTTGTTAATTTATAATTAGTTGTAATGTTAATCATTAATAGTACAATTTGTAGTATTTATTATTTTTATGTCTTTGTAATTTTGTAATTGTTTATTAATTGACAAGATTTGTAATTTCTATCAATGTAATTTTGTAATAGTTTAGTGCATGCCTTAGTTACTTAGTAGTTAGTGATGGTTATTACTTAGTAATTAATAGACTAATAGTATTAGGTTGACCGTTGAAATTTTTGAACTTGGAATTTAGTAATTAGTATTTGTATTCCTAATTTTTTTTCATTTTTTTAAATATAGAAATATAGTTGTAGTTAAAAATGAAATACAGTGACGGATCTTGGTTATGAACTGGCCCAAATAATCTCAATGGGCCAAGGGCCCAATTACACAAGCCGGGGAGCGGACGGGGGGAAGTCCACCCCCGCTACTGGACGGGGTACCCCGCCCCCGTCCATGCGGGGGTGAGAGGCGGGGACAAAAAAACATCCCCCCGCATGGGCGGGGGCGGCGGTTGGGGTGGGAGTGGCCCCCCCCGGGGGGAGGGAGCGAGTAGCACCCCTACATATTATAGTAAAATCACACACAAAACAACACATTCATCACATTTCACAGTTTTATGATTTTTCACAACTACACATGATTCCCAATGTTCCATCCGGCCCTAGGCCGACATTCATCATAAACTATAGATTTTATAACCCATTGCTCCACAGGGCCCCTAAAAACTTTCCTTCACAACCAGACTGCATTAGCATTCAGTGATAGTTTTCCACGTTCGTAATTCAATAGTTGGTCTATAAATTTACTTACCAATGTGGTGGAGATTTTCTGGATGATCGCGACATGCTAAGCAAGTGCGTGTGTGTGTACATATGTCACCACACAGATGGACAGAGTTGGTTAGACTGATCTGAACATGACCAAAAGTTTAAAGTACGAGGCAAGAGGTAGAAAGGCTGACTATGGTGGCATCTAGAAGGGCAGAAGATGGCAGTGGCAATTGTAGGTTATAGTGGACAGTGACGGATCTTGGTTATGATAGTGGTGTTATAGTGAGGAACGAGATGGAGACAATCTGGTGAGAATAGAGGGTCTAATACAGACAAGCCCACGGTGGTTGGTGGTGGTTAGCGGCGTTAGAAAACCCTAGGAGAGAGAAAAGCCAAAACTAAAATAGGACTTTTTACAAGGTTGAGGCTGGGAGGTAGAGAGAAGGTGGTGGGTGGTCAAATGACCTTCAATGAGCACTTGAGGGTGGAAAACCAAGCAGTGCACGATGGAACCCTAAGTAAAAGAAACAAAGCAAGAGGAGGAAAAAGGATCTGAGAGAGAAAACGGGAGGGATATGAGGGATGGAGGTTGAGATTAAAAAGTCCCCATAGCTAATGTTGGACAGCAAGACAAGCAATGGCAGAGGAGTTACGAGAGATAGAGGTCGATGGATTTGAGAAACAAAATCGATAGCGATCGACATTGGCAAGGATGTTGAGTGACGACGGATCTGAGTGGCTGGCTGTGATCCAAGGCATATATGCTCATTCTTGAGATCGGACGGTGGTGGATGGTGGTAGCAACGCCAAAGCCAAGGAGAGAGAGAGAGAGAGAGAGAGAGAGAGAGAGAGAGAGAGAGAGAGACTGAAGAGGAAGATGATTAGAGAGAGGGGAGTTTCTTCGCAAGGCTGCCTGGATGGTGACAAAAAATGAGAGAATGAAAGGCGGAGAGGTGTGGGACGGCGAGGAAGAGAGGGGCTCAGGGGAGAAGCAGTGATTGAGCTGAAATATTGCATATTTTATACATTTAGAACCAATATATTTTAATTCTTTTATTACATTATTATTGGTTTTAGATGAAAAAAATGATTAAGATGCTTAAATCCAAGTTATGATTTAAATTGATTAATAGTATGAATCTATGCTTAATTTATAACTTGTGGTTTAATTGGATTATATATTTTTTTCACATGCATAACACATCTTTGATATTTTATTCTTTATTTTTATTTTTTTCTTATTTCTATTTTTTTTAATATAGAAATAGATGAAGCATGTGGGTAGAAAAATATAAAAAGTAAAAGAATGTGGGTTGCTTTTTGTTTTCTTTACGTAAGAGACTTCATATGACTTTTGAAGAAGATTAAATGTGACTTACTTTTTGGTATTTCACACGTCGCATGGATTGAGAGGTTTATTTGTATTGGATTTTTGACCTATGGCACACCTTTTTCTCTAGATTGAAGAATGCCGCACAAGAGGAATTCAATTGAAATTAGGACTTTTGACCAAGGGCACAGCGTCATTTTATTTTACCTAAGCCACAACACATTTTGGAGGGGTTTTTCAATTCAAGCCGCACACATATATTCGCTTTGGAGCATTTTTCAGCCACACCAATTTTTCTCTTGGGAGCTTCCATTCAACGTCGCACGGAATTATTAATTGGTAGAAGAGGAATTGCAGCGCCGTTGAAGAACTCCTTGAGGGGTCCAATTGATACTACAAGTCAACCTCCTCCACTACTTTTAACCTTAGGCCAAATGGCGTCGTTTTACAAAGGGGGTGGGTTTTGTATTTCTTCAGCTAGACCTACTGCACACACACGATGACACCCTTTAATAAGGAGAAACCCACTTTCAAAATAGGCTTGGGCTTCACACACTAAAAGAAAAAACACTTACAAGAAAATTTCAAACTTGGATGGAGTAGTTGATTAAATTCCAAACTTCTTAGAATAAATTATTTTTATGGCATAAATTTTATTCAATTGTTTCATTTAATATTATTTGGAGACATGTTTTTATGAAATAAATATTTATTTTATTAAATATAAGATCTCTTGATAAGCTACTTTTATGAAAACATGTGACATCCCTAACTTATGAAAAGTGGGAGTTACATTCGTTCTTCATGCTATTGAGATTTGGCCTTTATGACATAGCTTTCATATATGAGCTAATTATAATGTTTTTTCCCTTAAAAAATTCTACAACCTCCCCTTTTAACCATCTATCAATTGATTAGTAAATTGCTACTACTGAGCGAATGTTTTTAAGAAGAACGTAATAAAATTCAGGAGGATTTAGTCTGTGTTTGGATACTGAGGTGATTTCAAAATTGATCTGTAAATAGTAGCATTTTGTGGGTTATATTGAGATGTATTTTTTTTTAAAGGGAGGTAGGGGGGGGGGGGGGGGTTCGAACCTAGGTTTTCTATTTGGAGAATCGGCTACATGCCATTAGGTCATCAGGCTCTTGGTATTGAGATGTGGTGTTTGAATGTAAATATGTTGAAATATATGTTTGAATGTATGAAGCAAGTTGAGATGGATTTAAATATTTTATGGAGAGTTGAAAAAGTAGTAGATTCCATTAATAATTAGTTTGAGATCTATTGAAAAATTAGTGTTTAAACCTTACTCCCAGCCTCCCACAATGCATTCCTCAAATTGATCTCAAACTTGATGCCGTTCTAGAAATATTTCATATTGTGCAATAAATGATAAATGTAAAATGGTTAAAATAAATTTTGTATCATTGTCAATCATCTAATGAAAATGGTTGGTAAATAGAAGGTGAAAAAAAATTATTTTTTTTCTTTTCTCTAATCCACTTTACTATTACTAATTATTTCTTTCTTGGTAATATGATATTTTTTTTTGGGGGTGGGTTCTTTTTAAAAAATATATATATATATCATAAATTTATAATTAAAGAGCTTCAGCTGTAATTATAGGCTGAATGCATATAATCCTCGAACCTCAATATCTATGACATAATATTCAATGAAAAGAGAATAATTGGCTAAAATATGAGCAACCTTATTGGCTTCCCGTCTCACATGTCTTACATCCTAGTTTTGAAATTAAACCATTGTTAGGAACCTAACTGGTTAAGTTGGGGTAAAGGATGAAGTGAAGCTGTTGCAGTGATCTCTCGAAGGATAGAAGGAAACGACGTAGTTCAACAAGGAATAAAACGCAGTGCTTTTGAAGCCTTGAACAACAAAATGTAGTGATAGTTGTTAAACGATCTAGTTTTTGTTTTAATGTAGTTGTGCGTTTTGAAGTGTAAACTTGTAGTGAGTTAGAGGGTCAGTTTGGTATTTTTATTATCAGTATGTTAGAGAGGAGAGCACAAGTACTTAGTGCACGAGGAAGAAAGGGGAAATCATTCTTGAAATTTGTTGAAACTTGTAGTTTTTCATCTAGAGGAATTGGGAGGCTCAAACATCCCAAACCGTGATTATTTGTCTTATGCAATTTATGTTTTATTGAATCTTTGTATTGTTCTTTTAAGTGGAGTTCAAAACAAGTGGTATCTAGAGCCCAACAATCCTTCATGGAGGACAGGGTAAGCTTCAACAAATAGCAAGAAATTTTGTTGTTGATGGAAAAGAATCTTGACAAAATGCTCCATCTCACAAATTTAGTCGACCGATACCATGAAAACTTCAACCTTTTCAAGCAACCCTTCATGGACTAGCAAGACTAGGTTACGCAGGAAGAAGAAGAAAATGCAGTAGAGGTGGAAGAAATCGTCCCTCCTTCCTATGATATTCAAAATCCAACTAAATTAATTCCTAACCCTAGACTCATTCATCACCACCATATGCCTCCTCCGATATCCGAACCAACTTAGATAGACCATCAACATCGTCTTTCCTCCCTCCAAACCAAATGCCCGATAAGGGTCAATGATGACCTTCTGGACACCAAAGCCAAGCTGATGGGAGACCTACTTTTGAACTTCTCCTCCTCTGATGCAACATTCTCATCATCCAAATGAACCACGTGGGGAAACCTTATGTCCTCCTCCTTCAATCCCAATTGGTACAAGAATTTTTTGGTGTAAAAGTAAAAATTAGAAACGCTTTCCAACGTCGATGTTCCGATTCAATGGGATCTTGGGAATGAACTTCTTGGCATCTCGAATGGGCTACTTGCAACAAATGCATCCATGCTCAAGTTTCAGGTGGCGTCAGTGCTACCAATGGATGCTTTCAACATTGTTCAGAACTCTTTTGAGACAAAAAAATCCAAGCAACCCACATTTGATGACCAGCCCCTGATACCATCGCTACTCTACAGGCTTTCAAAGGTGGGAGGGGTAACAGGGCACTTCCCCTCATACCACTTCACCATCTCAAAAGGGGAAGCAATTGCGCCTCAACTGTTTGTGAAAACGTCAATTAGAAGTGGTGTCAAAGGTCAGCGAACTCTCCCATCTCTTATTCAGACACAGTTTGATTTTGCTAAAATGTGTGAACTCTTGCTTCAAGTGGGTGAACTATGCATAGAAATAAAATTGAGTTCTAGTTCAAAATTGTTGTCTTTGGATGAATTGGGTATATTTAAGGGTTAAGGATTTTGCATGATATGTGACTTGGCATTGGGTGTGTGGTCTTTTGTTGGAGAATCGGTGATAAAGCAAAGAAGTGCCATGGAATTGGATGAACCTGCTGTTGAGATGGCTCAAAAATCTGCAAGAACAAAAAATCACAATGGAAGGACATGTGGTGAAAATGGCAGATCTGCAAATATCAAATGTGAGATCCTTGGTGGAAATGAATTGATTATTATTTGTTCTCCAAATCTTGATGAAAAGCAAATGTTAAACAGTTCAAGGATGTCATTGACAATAATAACCGGCTTAAATTCCTTTTGGATGATCTACCTTTATGGGGTTTTGTGGGTGCGTTACATCCAAATAAGAATATTGAGAAGTTGTTTGATAAAATGCATGGTCTTGATTTATGTTCTGGAAGGGTTTTAATAGATGGGTTCTTAGTGTCTAAATTGCTTGCTAGAGAGCTGGCCCATGCGAATATTGTGGAATTAAAAGGGGGAGACAAAGTCGATGTTTACATAAGAGTTGCCGCTTTGGAAACCACTATTTTTTGGATTGAGCAAGGCTCATTAACTAGAGAAGTGGTGTCTATTTTGAAAGAGAAGAAAATGGACATGGCATTAGAAGACATTATCAAGATGTCCAAAAACACCAAAACTAAGCCTAAGAAACAGTAGAGGATTCTGAACAAGAGTAAGAAATCTTCAAACACTCAAGATAAATTTATGAAGGTGAAATGTTTAATGGACACAAGATCCTCACTTAGATAGGATGTCTTAGCCCAGAGACGGTCAAATTTCCAGCAAAACCATTTTCCTTTAGCAAATAACGTTGCACAAAAGGCTCCAACTACTCCACTTCGTAATAGAGCTTTCAAAAGTTACAAGGTGACTAATTGGAACAAATCAAGGGATGGTGTTCCTCTAAGGAGAGCCGCAAAGGGAGGCTCTTATGCAAAATCACAACTGTTGCCGCAATAGAGAAATGCAATGCCCAAGCAAAGGTCTCAAACTCTAGACTCACTATTTGCAAATATGAAAGATGGTGAGTTGCAAGCTGAAGAAAATATGGTCTTTGCAAGCACAACAGTTGTTAATGGGAGTTGTATCTATATTGTCGTTAGCGCCGGAAGGCCTTCAGTTATTCAAGAAACTTTGCAAACTGTTGTGGCGCAGTATAACGTCGGCCAATTTATCACTCAGAGAAATGCTATAATCTATAAGAGCTTTACTAATGTTTGAGAAAATTACTTGGTGAAGCATTCCTCAATTGAAGACCAGTTCAAATTTAAGGTTATCCTCCTTGTTTCCAAGAAGACTTAAGAGAAGCCACTGACTTGGAAGTCTTGAAGGATAACGGCATCTTGTGGACAAGGTGCTTTAAGGGAGAGAGAATGTTAGGAATTATTTCTCCAATTTAATTACCTCCCAAATGCAAGAGGTGTTGAGATAATGTGTAGTGGAGGTCTCAAGGTCGATTTCACAAGGATTAAGACAACTTATGATTCAGAGCCAAGCTTATTGGGAAAAGGGAAATAAATAGATACTATATCTATCCAAGAACACCTTCTTGGTCACTGAGTATTGATCAATGGGCAATTCTTTAATAGAGATGCACCCCAGGTGCCCAAAGACTCCGTAAACGTAAGGAAAACTTGGCTTATTCTTCTTTTTCTTACTCAAAGATTTTACTAAAAGTTAACAAAGTCAAATCAAGTAACTCAAGAGATTGGAAACTTGAGTTGAGCAAAACCAAACAGACTCAATAATCAAAATAAAAAGGAAATTAATTCTCTGGTAAATAAACCTAAGTCTCGGGCAACCTTCTCACAATGAATGATCAAAAGAGTTTCATCATCCCACGGTCTTCTTCAAATGCCATTCCAGTCAAAGTTAAGACATTTGGATGATGGATATCATATACGCATAACAAAAATAATAATAGATAATCTCAATAAATTTCATATCAACCCAGTATCAGCTAACACCTTTAGGGAAACGAGATTCACACCCTTCAAGCATCCACGTGCTTTCAATCAAAGATGGATCAAAAAAAGTGAGAAAACCCCATACTTCATTTGATTTGGGAATGATAAAAACTTAAAGAAATGCAAATTACCACAATCAGGGAATCAAAACCCCTAAAGAAAAACACTGCTTGAAGGTTTCCCTTGACTTAGGGATTGATAATTACTCCCCCTTCATCTTAGGTTCTCGATGTCTAAAAACAAAAGAAAATAACATCTCCTAAAAATAGAGGAAAAGAAAACCCTCAACTTCCAGATGCCTTCTCTAATTTCTCCAGATTTCTCCCCTTCCGTAGCAATCTGAATGCCCCTTTAATACTGCTTCCTCTTCTCTTTTAACTTCCATTCCCCCATCCTTTGCCGTGCCTTCAATTGATTCCTCTCAAATTCCATTCAGTTTCTTCTAGAGTATAGGGTTTGAAATCACAGCACAGAGAGTTAGGATTCGAGTGATGGAGTGGCTGAATATTTCCTAAGTGCAATGCGAAGGTGTAATAAGTGGCATGAGTGCACAATGACCATTTTACCCATTACCATTTCTTTTTTACTTTATAATGCCCCCTCTTGTAAAAGTGATGTGTAAGTGAGTATTTTCAATGATTTTTAGGTCAAAAAGTCTTAATTTAAATACTCATTTACAATTTCTTCACTTAATCAAGAACCTAATTGGTTGAATTGGGATAAGGGATGAAGTTAAGCTATTTCAGTGGTCTGTTGAAGGATAGAAGGAAATGACGTAGTTCAGCAAAGGAATAAAATGCAGTACTTTTAAGCCTTAAACGACACAGTGTAGTGATAACTGTTAAACGATGTAGTTTTTGTTTTAATGGAGTTGGAGTTGTGTTTTGAAGTGTAAGCCTGTAGAAAGTTAGACGGTCAGTTTGGTATTTTTATTATCAGTCTGTTTGAGAAGAGAGCACGAGTACAATTTTGGTTAAAATTTCGCCTACATCGAATCTCTATTTTTTTTTTTTTTAAATGTTTAGAAGATAAACAGTGATTTCCTAAATATAGAAAATTATTATTCATCCCCTAAATCATCTTTTATCAATATTTTATTCTAATAAATAAAATAAATTCGTCTTTCAATTAACTACACGTTTTCTCATATTCATATTTATTATAGTTTTAAATAATAATTTTAAAAATAATTTAAATAATTACAAAAATATAAAAAATTAATTTTAAAAATATTATCATACCTTCAAAAAAATAATTTAAGTTTTTGTTTAAAATATTCACTAGAATAATAGTTCAAAACATAAGAAAAAAATTGAATAGTTAAATTTATAAATAAAAGTGAGAGAAAAAAGTAATATAGAAATAATAGATAAATATTATTTTAATAGAATATAAAAAGAAAATGAGATGTAAGAAATTTTTGAAAAATGAGTAAAATTTGAGAAAAAATTTAAAAAAAATGTAATTTTTAGCTATATTATAGATAATTTTATGGGAAATGAGATGAGAATACTACTAGTTGTCACTTTGACCCTAAAAAATGGACACAAAATAGGTGAACTCGTGTGATTTTAATAGGTGAATTTTAAAGGATAATGAAAAGTAGTCTAAAATAAAATGTCATCTTTGATAGCCTAATGCTCATGTGGCAAAAGGAATGATAGTTTTAATATCATATATCAGAAGGAAGATTTTACACATTATTTGATTACGCAAGTACTCTGATCTACATTCCAAAAGTCTTCACCAACTCCAACAAATAACCTCAATTCTCATACTGTTTGTTGGTTTTACAATAGATCAGATGATAGATGAGTGGTTGGGAGGGAAGGAAGGAGGCCATTCTCAACCAACAGTAGACATTGGCTCCTGCTTTGCTTCTACTTTCTGCGTAAACACAGGATAGAAAAAGCAATTATTAATGATTGACCACCAAAAAAAATCAAACCATGGTATTGCAATCAGATAAAAGATTATGTTTATGAAGGTCATAGTAGTGAACTTACTGACAATCTCGCTTGTTCTAATTTGTTCATCTTTGAAAAGATGGTGCCATAAAACTGGGCATTCTTCTTATCATATTCTCTGACTTTCTCCTTCAAAATCTTGTATTCAAGTTTTACATCCCTGACAACAACCGATAATTTTTTTTGGTTAAGTCACAAATAAGACTAAAATACAAATATTAAAATCTACCTCTACCCATCAGTTGAAACTTTTGGAATAAGTGATGATCTAACATCTTATGGTCCTAAGTTTGAACTCATACTCTACACTTTATTCCATTTAATTAAATATACCACGTGTTGGATCCACTCAGTGAAGAGAGTCTAGCCCACATATGAGTGGGGTATTAAGAACAAAATACTAATATCAAAATCTACCTCTTCCCATCAACTTAAACTTTTGATACAGATAGTAATTTCACATGAAAAATTCTATACACCATACTACCATCACACTTACTTCTCACTAAGTAAGATATGACACATTTACCACTATTGAATGATTATTAATTACATGCTTTTTTTTATTATCAAATGATGATAAATATGCCACATCATATATAATAGGATGTAAGTGAGATGGTTATGTGATATATAACATTACTCATTTCACATAATACCATAATAGATCCACAAAACACAACATTCAGTGCATCGATCATAAGAAAAATTTGTTCAAACAACATCTTATTTTAGCCCTATCTTATATATATAAAAAAGCACAGTACATTATCCGTGAAATTAGTGATCTCACCTGTTGTCTGGATCTATCTCAAGAGCCTTTTTGATATCCAGTTCTGCCAGATCCAAATCAACAAGTTGTATACATGCTTGTGCCCTCCTGTATAGAGCTTTCACATTCCTACTGTCAAGTTCTAACACCTACATAAATACAAATCTTGCAGATATCAGGACATTAATTAATTCCACTCATACACCAGATGGAAGAATAATAATATGAACCATCATACTAAGTACAAAGAAAAGACAGACCTTTGTGCACAGCCTCTTAGCCTGCTTGTAGTCTTTAAGTTTCAGCTTGCAAGCTGCATTATTAAGATTGCAGGTAATTTTGAGCACCTTGGCTTGCTTCTTCTCTTCATCACTGAAACAAGAGTCATGGTCAACGAACCTTACAGCCTGCACAACGAAGAGAACCATTATATAAGCATGTTCATATCATAAGCACATAATAACTTGTACATCTTAAGCTTAGATCTAATCACAGATGAATTCTCATGTAGACCTTTTCATATCGTTTTGATGCTCTTTCATATTTAGTAGCCTTGAACAATGTGTTCCCTCCTTCCTTCTTCTTACCAACTGCTTCAATCTTCTCCTGCGTATTCATCTCCCAAGATTCCTTATCCTGCATTCCATTTATTTATTACTTCATATCGTATCCCCAAAGTATTTGAATGACGATACCCTTCATCCGAAGAGAAGTGTATCACACACAAAGCAACACCTCCCACCCACCTTCACGAAGGAGAGCAGCTCAACTTCATAATCCACAGTCACATTTGCAGGAATGATTGCCAATTCTTGTTGTGTTTCAGATGGCCCGAAAGCATACTCTGGTTGAATAGTCACAAGAGCAACTTCCCTATTCTTCATTTTTTTCATAGCTCTATCAAGTCTGTCAACAACTTGTTCTAGACCCAAATCATAATCCAAGTATCATTTGTAAATACCTTTTGAAAATTATGTGCAAAAAAAATAGAGTAGACTTTAATCTAGGAAGATAATCACAAAAGCAAAGAAATTTGTTGTACCTTCATCTACTTTGAATTCAAATAGCTCCTCCTCATGGCCCTTCTTTGTGAAGATAGTCCCATCATCCAACTTGCTAATTAGTTTCACTAAAAAGTTGGCAAGGATAACAACAAGATTTACATGGCACAGTTGCACAAAGAAATTGAGAAACTTAAATGCCACAAATCTACTTATTGCTTCCTGCCATAATACCTTGGACAACAGCTCCATCATTTAGTCGTTCATATCCCTCTCCCTCCTTCAAGATCTTTTTCAAAACCTTCTTGTCTTTGGTTATATCAGAAACAGCCTTTCAAGATATCAACTCAATAGTTATATGGAGGGTAGCATTTGGAGGCACAGCACCTTCATCACCAGATGCTGGTCGACCTGACTCCCCAAATGCATCTGCAAAAATTAAAAATAAATATGATAAATAATTGCCAATATGGTTATCAAAATAGAATATAGAAGTTACATTTGCAATCGAGATCTGAACTCACATTGTGGCTTCACTATCAAGAGGACTTTTTCCCCCTTCTTCATTGTTTTCACAGATTTTGACAAAGCAGGACAAAAATAGCCTACAAACAAAAAGACAACACATTGTAGTTATTGAAGTAGCTAATTTACATGGTGTTATAATTATTTAAGACAATGTAATATGCACTTCTCTACATATAGTTATGGAGGCAAACCATTTCCAACATTGAACTCCACCCCGTCAAATTTTGAAATGAGAGTTCCATCTTCAAGCCGAGCTTCATATTTAACTGCAATGCAGAGAACAAAAAATGGTCAGAGAACAATAAAGCATGCCCATTAAAGTTATATCAGTGACTCAAGAAGTACAAGATTGAAGATATACCAAAGACTTCATCCAAGTCTTTCAGATTCTCCCATTTCTCTCCTTCAGTAAGTATTTTCTTCAAAATTCCCCCATCTTTGCATATGTCCTTAATACTAGTCCAAGACAGCAACTCCACGTCGAACTGAAGGATGGGCATTGGGTGGAATGGATGGGGGGACCATAAGCCAACTCAGGAGGAATGGTGAAAATGGCTTCTCACCCTTCTTCATGTTTTTTATGCCTTCATCCCATCCCTTAATCACTTGTCTTGCAATCAAGAAACATAATTATGAGCTTGACCTTGAAAGCAAACCACAGAGCACAGACACAAGAAAGAATGGCCAAGGCCAAAGAAACACTCAATGAGTTACTGAGGTGACTTTTGAGTGGAATAACTGAGTAATAAAATCTTCCAATCCTAAAATTCTTCTCATTTATATAATATACAATGGGAAAAGTACAACATAAAATATCTTTAATCTTGTATCGTGAAAAATAGTCCTCAATTATTCTAAAATACATTACTGATGAAAAAACACCATTTTTTTTCTTAATCCAATATTCCTCAAATTGCAAATCTTATTGAATCTCCACTTAAAGAATGGAATGAAGAAACAATCAAACTTTCTTCTATCTACTAAAGGCCAAGCTCAATAAATCTTATTGAATGTTATATTGTAACTTCAAAATTAAAAGAGAATACTTAATTGTAACCGGCCTATGTAATTGACTAACAGAAGCACTACATGTTTCGAAGTGCCCTTAATCCAAAATAATGGATGCTCATATTGAAAAAAAAAATTTCCGATAAAGTTATAATTAAAAAATCCCTTGATGCTTCTAACCAACAAAATCAAGATTTTGCAATCTTAAATATATCTGGATAATCAACATTGATAAGCTTCTTTATGTAAGAAGTAAGAAGTTCAGAAACATCCATTTTGACCTCTCTGCTCGTATTCGGATGACATCAACCAGTTAAAACCTTAAACTTAATCCAATTTTAGACTTCAATGTGAATGGCTTGAAAGCTTACTTCAAATTGAGAAGATACTTTAACTTTAATGTATACCATTCACCCAGAAAGGTACATCAATAAAAATTTTATTGAAATCGTTTATATTTTTCACTTGAAACTGTAAGAAAAAATTATGAAGCTTCAATCTGTAATAATTAAATCTTAAAATCCTCCGGTAGAACTCATTGTCCATGAAACAAATAACAGCTCCAACAACCAATTTATAAAATGGTTCAAATTTTCTATAGTTTAATGAACCATGAAACTAATTACAATAAAGTTTCTTCATACTTTACTTCGAAACCGAAGCCCGACAAACAGGCTAGGCTAGACAAGTACAAATGCGGAATACACGAGCCAAAAATCCTTGTATATAATTAAGAATGATATTAATTACCTTGGCCAAGCTTGAACTTGAACGATGTGCCCCTGTCACGGCTAGAGTTGAACTGCGTTCCATCAAGTAGCATCCTAGTGTAATGAACTGCAGATGCAATGCCAACCCATACACAAAATCACCTTCCACAACCAAAGAAACTCAAACAAACATATATGCAATTGATCAAACAGCATACAAACCTTCAACTTCATCTCCTGCACTAGGAGTCTCCCAGCCTTCACCTTTCTTGACCAGCTTCTTCTTCAGCCCGTTCTTCCCAATTTCCTTCTCTTCACCCTCCTTGAGAATAGGATTAACTGGATCATCCTCGGGAATGCTCATGTCCTCATCCATATTCACGTCGCTGGAGGTAGGGAACTCAAAGTCGTCATCCATGGCTACGGTTACGAACCGAGTTTGCAATGAATTAGATGAATATCAATGTGTGATAGCAACACTTGTTTAATGCTTTTCAAGATGCCTCACGTCGAGATAGGCTGGGTTTATTAAGCTTTAATGGTGGCAGAGACTAGGGAGGTAACATGAAATGTCTAGAGAGTTCCAAAAGCTGAACAAGTCTAGATTCTTCCTTCCGTTTTGGACACCATTTGTAATGTGGTTTTCGAAAGTCCTAGAAAAATGATACATAAGGGCTTGAGAGAACTCTTAATAGTTTCTCTATCCTATTATTTAAAATACATCATCAAAACTTATTTTTTCTATTTTACATACTGAATTTTATAATACATCATACATCAGCTTATCTATTTTTTCTCTATATCATTTAAATATTATACTTTTTAATATTTTTTATTCATTTTAAATATTTTATCTCGCTACTTGATATCCTCATATATTTTGATATATGCAATATCTCCTCATACACAATGTTATATAATTATGTCATATTTCATATTAATCTAAATTTGAAAGTTAAACCAAAATATAAATTAATTCAAAAATTAACTTCCTCAACCTTCCTTACATTCTCTCCCCCAGCCAACATTTTTTCAAAGATCTAGAATATGAAACAAAGGCTAGTATCTATAAACATCACCCAAAAAATCCTTTGCATTCATATTCCACATGAATCTTAAACCACCTAAAAGGTAAGCTAAATCAAAATAAGGCACCAAAAAAATTCATTAAAAATAAAAATGAATTACCCAGTTCTTCAACGACCCACAAAGTAAAACCTCATAAATATCCTCACAACAGAAGGTGGGGAGGCATACAAATCAACTGGGTGAAAAACATTGCGCCTGAAAGGGAGAAAATCAGCAACTAATGAGAGAGAAACTAATTTAATATGTTTACAACCTTAAACAGTTTCCTCTACATTTAGAAGAATAATTGTAGTAAAATGTAAAGTAAAGATGAAATAAAAGATTCATTGGACGTAAGTTTTGCATTAATTTCTTTATATTTTAAAGGTAACTGTATTTTACAGCACCCGTTGGGAGTGCTCTAAGGCATGGGCGTAGCAGAAGCTTTGTGCTTTCATCGTATTGGCACCAACGTCCTTAAGTTATATTTTTTATTAAAATTGAAATTAATTAAAATTTATAATAAAAAATAATTGTAATAATGAGTGCATAATAATTTTAAAAAAAATTAATAAATAAGAAATTTAATAAAAAAATTATTTTTTTAATATGAATCTTACTTTTTTTCAAAGTGATTGTATAATACTTACTCACTCTACAACTATATGTAGTATTACACTTATCCAATTATGCTATACCTTTTGTCACTTCCCATGCCATTTCATTTGGAAGCATTTTAGACTCCGATCAAATAATGTAATTGTCAAGGAAAATTATATTTTGTCTCGTGAATTTGTCATTTTAAAATTGAGTTGTGCTACATATTCTTTGCACTTCACTGTTATAATTTATCAAAATAATCATTTTATATTAAAAAAAATGCAACCAATTAAATTAGTGAAGTGCGCAATAAGTATGCAAAAATGATTATACATAAAATTTTTGTTTAAGATTATTGTTTCGATACTTTATTTATTTTTTACTTTTTTAATGATTAAGAAAGTTTTTCATTTTTAAAAAAAAAGTTTAAAAGATATTTGAAATAATTAAATAAAAAAGTACAATTTGCTATGATGGTAAGTTTAAAAGGACAAACTCATGATGTTGAATAGCAACACCTAATTGCCAATGCTTAAGAGTATCCTCATTGGCTTGGCCAAATGAGAAGGATGGATAAAATTTACATAATTTTTGTTAAAAGATCCCACGTTGGGTTGGGCATATCTAAAATAATATAAACTTTTATTACAGTGCTTGGCCAAATATAGAAGATTAGAGCATTGACAATAGCCTATTGTCAGATCTAAAATTTAGCTAGAATCTCACATTTTAGCCATAACATCAATTATTTAGCTAGTTACCATTGGTTCATCAAATATTAAAATAATAGTTTCTCACTCTAAGCAAAAATACTATTTGATTAGTAATTAAAAATTTTAAATAGAATTTTAGACGAGTTTAATCAAATATTTTTTATTATTAGTATTAAATGACATTTGAGAATATGATTTTTTAATATTAATTTAATTAGAATATAATTATTATTAACATTTAATTGGTAGTATTATAAAATGTGAAAAAAATAAATTAAATAAAAAATTATTCAATTAATAATATTTTATTATTATATAGAGAGTGAATGGATAATTGAAAATGAGGATTAAATTTAAATAGAATATGCAAATGCAAAACAATGTGATATTGGCTAAATTTTGAAAATGCATTTGGTCAAGCCAATGAGAATACTCTAATTCACTTAAAGGCCGTCAGAGTATACCGTATTCTTTCTCGTTTAGACAAAAATATAATATGATACGTTAGAATATAACTAATTTTTTTATTATAAAATAAACTTAACGTATCATATTCAATCATGTCAAATTGTAAACTTCTTTTTATAAAAATGTTATTTAGACCCAACCCTTCTTAAAAGACAATAAAGAATTTTGAGTCGGCAATAATTTATGGGTAAATATTTTATTAATCATAAAAATATATAAATATATATATGTAATAACCAAGAGGATGCTAAAGATTCAAGATATATACTTTCTATATAATAAGACAGGATGATTAATAGATCTAAATGGTACAATATAATAGAATTATTTTGTTATATCCACACTAAAATACCAATTTAAGCCATTATCAAAAATAAAATGTGACCAATTAACTTACTAACAAAACTACTTGTTCCCTTAAAAAAAAAAAAGACAAAACAAAAATACTTGTTACAAATACATAATTTTGCATCCAACTATATATATAAATGTTGACTTGGACTAACATTAAACTTAGGGCTTGTTTAGGAAGTGAGATGAGGTAATAATTTTATAAATAGTCGTAAGATAATTTGTGAATAATAGTGAGATAGTTTGGGTTAATTATTTTTTGGTTTTGGGAAATGAGAGAGAAAAAATTGAATAAAAAATATTATAAAGTTAAAATATTGTAAGAATATATTTTTCTAATATTATTTTTATTTAAAAACTTGAAATTGTTTTTTATTTTTTATTTGAAAGTTTGAAAAAGTTGTAATGATTAGTTTGAAAAAGTTATAATTATTAGTTTGAAATTTTTGTATTTGAACTAAGTTTGGGATTAAGATAGAATGAGATTAATTGAGATCAGATAAGAATTTTGTATCTCATTTAAGACTCCAAATCTGCCAGAATAATCTTTTGACTTTTGCATTGCTAGACATATCAGACTGAAGATTTTATGAATTTGAAATCCAAAAAAATCAAAATTCTAAAGAACTATAGAACATTCATCCCAACATTATGTTATTGAATGTTACTGAATGATAGTCAAAGATCATTTCACTTTGTGTCATATATATTGATAAGAGCCTCAAGAGCTATAGTGTTTTTTTTTTTTTAAGTTTTTGTAGAAATTTGTTTTTATTTCATATTTATAAAATATCTAACTTATTTTTAGTACCCAATATATATTTGAATAAATGAAAATCTAAGTGTTTCGAATATATAATATATTCTTAATCTTAATGATGTTGTAGATGAATAATAAAACAAACAAGGAAAAGACTAATGAAAACACATATAAATATATAATTAAATTAAATTGAATTGATTAGAAAATGTTTCTGTATATTTTAAGAAAGGAAAAAAAAGAGTATTAATTGGAAATTTTGAATGGTCCTTCTCTTCTCTTAATAGTAAGGCTGGATCTCTTTGCTCTGGTAAAGAAGTGTAATCTCTCAAACTGTCTGTAGAGTGGCAGCATGGTTAAAGGTGATTTATCTACCATCTGGGAAGGCTTGAGCCTTACAGAGGAGGAGGAGCATGTTATTAGTCTTTCAGATAGTGTTCTTCAAGTGTCAGAGAGTAGAGGGAAGCAATGTTTGTTGGCATTGATCATATCAAACATATCAAATAGAGGTGTTAACAAAGAAGGATTTCAATCCACCATGTCTCAAGTGTGGAAACCTGAAGGGTGGGTTACTTTCAAATAGATTGGTGAAAATAGTTTTCTCTTGGAGTTTCAAAGGGTGGAAGACAGAGAAGATCATGGTTAACAAGCCCTGGTCCTTTGATAAATCTCTAATTGCTTTACAAGAGTTCGAAAACAACATTGCACCTAATGACATTGCTTTTCCCCAAGATAATTTCTAGGTGCAATTTCATAACTTGCCTTTAGCAAGAATGTCAAAAAAAGTTGGAGATCAAATTGGCTTAGCATTAGGACAAGTCTTTAAAGTGGATGTTGATAGTGAAAGATCGGGTTTGGGTAAGTTTCTAAGAGTCAGAATTGCCATTGATATCACCAAACCTCATGCTCGAGGAAGATAGTTGAACATTGGTGGGAAATTGCATTGGATAGCTTTCAAATATGAGAGGTTGCAGAATTTTTTTTTCAAATGTGGGGTCTTGAGACACCTTGGTGGTCAATATGCTAAGTTTCTTATAGATAAACAGGTGGATGGTTCTCCTCAACAACAGTATAGCCCTTAGCTCAGGGCGCAACCTATCTGACTCCAAAAATTACGATGATGGTACGAGTGGTGCTCCACCGCAGTCATGGAGGCAACAACAGCCTGACAGTGAAGAGTTCATTGGCACTAGATCAGGAAAGGAGGAAGAAGTGTAGGAAAATGAAGCTCACATCCTAAGGAATTTAATGCAAATTTGGTAATTGTTGATTGTGATGAGGTTTCCAATTCTAGAATGGAAAATCAAAACAATAATCACAGAAGGAAAGAGAATCCACATTTAGCAACATACCAAATTAGGGAGATGACCTCTAAAGGAAACTTTCTTGGGAATGTGATTTTTGACTTTAATGAAGATCTGCAGGCTGCCATCTCACCTGGTAATCTTTCTACCAGCATGGATATGGAGTCACCCTTATTAGCTTCTTCTGATATTGCCAAAGAGGGCACTAATGTCATTTGCATTGATAATTGTGAAAAGACCACAATATGCACTATTGATAAAATCAAAAGATGCAGTTGGAAAAGAAAGGCTAGAGCCTTACCTCTAAACACCAAAGAGACTGCTTTGACTAAAATAGTTGTGATGAAGAAAAGAGAGCATGAAGGGGTGAGGAGGAGCCTCTGGTTGCTCCAAGTGCCAAGAAGTTCAAACAAAAGCCCATGCCTGCAAGGAGCAAAACTCATGACTAAGTGGTGGTAGCTGCTAAGCAGCCCCACCAACAACAATGAGCTGCCTAATTTGGAACTGTCAAGGGTTTAAGGAATTGTCAAGGGCTTGGGAACCCTAGAACAATTCGAGAATTTCACCATTTGGTGATTACAAAGCGCCCAAAGTTTTTCTTTCTTGTTGAAACTAAATGCAAGAGATGGAAGACAAAAAAAGTAAGAAACCAACTGGGTTACAATAAAAGTTTCACTGTGGACAGTTTAGGTAGAAGTGGTGGATTGGCTTTCTTTTGGTCAAACCAGGATGATATTTGTGATGACCCGCTTTTATGTGTATTTTCACTGAAATATTTTAATTTAATTAAATATTTTATAGTGCTTTTATTTTAAATTATCGAGTTTTAAATGGATTTTATTGGCTGTTGGATTTAAATTGTGATTTAATTTATTTTGGCTTGTTTTTGGTTTTAAAAATTTAAATAATTGGTTTTTACTAGTTATTTATTTTATTTTAGCTTATTGATGTGTTTAAAATATTTTATTGGTGTTTATTTATTTATTTGATGTAGTGTTAATTTATTTTAATCGTTTTATGTTTTTATACCGTTTTCGGCTGATCAGTCTTTGGACTTCCGACGTGAGGACTGGACCTCATTAATTTCCTTCATCTTTTTCTTTTTTCTTTTCTTTTCCTCTTCTTTTTCTTTTTTCTCTTTTTTCTTTTTTCCCTTTTTTCTCCTCTCTCCCGCTCGGACTCTCTCTCCCCGCGTCTCTCTTTCTCTCTCTCTCCTCACCCACGCCGGAACCAAGCCCCACCCAGGCCCGCCGTTCGCCGGCGTCGTGCCCGACGCCACCCCTGCCGGTCGACTCCCCTCCGGCCGGTGATCACTCCCCCCAACTCCCAGCCCCAACCGGCCGGCCGTTTGGCCGGAAAACGCACCAAAGCCGCACGGTTTGTGGCTCGATCCGCCGCCGTCGCTCCACCTCCGGCCACCACCTCTTCACCACTTCTTCCCCTACTCCTTGCCGACCTAACCCACCCATCCCCGGCCTCAAACGGTCACCGGAGCGGCTCCCACGAGCTCAACTCCGATTTGCCCTTTTTCCGCCCCTACCGGCGTTTTCGCCGCCACCCACGGCCAAAACTCACTTCCACTAGCTTCATAAACATCCCTAGACCATTCCCTATCAATTTGGTGTCTTGGTTTGTCCCCGTCAAAAGTGGGTATTTTGCGACCCACGGGAACAGTGCATTTGCACTGTTACGTTGCTTTCGCATCGCCGTTCGCTTCGCGCCGAAGCTTCTAAAAATCCTATATAGCGCTGTAAGTATTTTCCAAACGCTACTTTTAGATTTAAATGTATTTTACTCTTTCAATAAATTATTTGGTTGGTTCGCTGATTCCGGACTGAGTCCGAGGAGTTCGGGGGTCGGATGGATGGAGGACGGAGTTGCTTGATTTGTTGTGCTATGGTTGAATTTATTTGTCGAGCATTGAAATTGGCATTTACATGATGCATGCACTTGTATTTTATTTTATTGGATAAAATCATGTTTTATTGGCGTAAATGGTTTTTGGGAGTGTGCGTATCACGAGCCCAAGCCGGGATGGGTTATTATCTCGGTGGAGCTCCTCTGGTCACTCGGGAGTGGATAATACTGAGTGACATCCCCTGGGTTGTCGCTCGGGCGACGACCGGATCGCACGATACGGTAACGCTGTCGTGTCGACTCCGTGGTCCTTTTAGTGGCGGGGACTAGAGGATGGCCTGGCCAGGTACGCGCGAGTTGGAGGCGCGAGTCTGGGCATCACTCGTGTAGGTGTCACACGCGTAGACGTTACCTGCGGTGTGGCACAGAGCCAGAGTGTGCGGATGATCCCTAGGGGAGATCATGGTGCATGCATAATTTGTTGTTTTCATGGTTTTCGGATATGGGCCATTTTCTGGGAAAATGGCGATGGTCTTGTGATCCATTTTCTGGGAAAATGGTGGTTTGGGCCATTATCTGGGATAATGGCGAGGCTTGGTTTTAAAGGTTATGTTTTTAAGCCAGTTGGGTTTTTGGCGTGCGTGGAAAATATGATTTATGAGTTTTGGAGCATTGACATTCATTCATACTTGTTGTTTGAGTTTAATATGCTTTTATCTAGTGGTGTTTGGGTTTTACTTACCTGCGGCACCATTTTTGGTACCGTAGATTTTGGTGCAGAGTTCGAGGAGGAGGAGGAGGCTGAGCCCGAGGATGCGGCTCCGCCGGAGTTCTGAGTTGAAGTTTATGCTTTGTATTTGGTTTTGAAACAATATTTATGTCTTGTAATATTTTATTATGTACCTTTGAACCGCTTTGTATTTTATTTAAGAAAAAATTCTGGTACTTATTTTATGACTTTGCTATCCGCTGCGTATTTCCTTGTCACACGTGCCGCTTGCACACACTTGGCACTCTCGTTAGGATGGTGACCCGTGATGTCACCATCCGGGCGCCTCGAATTCCCCGTATCCGTACGTGGGGATTTTGGGGGCGCCACAATATTTGTCTAGATTCTTACACTTAAGAGTCATATTTCTTTGAGAGTTACCCAGTGAGACACTAGTACTACTTAGCTTTTAACTCGTTTTCATGGAAGCCCTCTGACTGCTAGAAGACCAGTGAGTTGGAAACTTCTTAATGCTCTAAAGCCACTTGCTAATTTGGCTTGATTGTGTGCTGGTGCTTTTAATGAGATTCTTACCCAAAATGAAAAGGTTGGAGCTAGACAAAGGCCTTATAAATAGATGGAAGACTTTAGAGAGGTGATTGTGGACTGTGACCTTAATGACCTTGGTTATTAGGGTGCTAAATTCACTTAGAGTAACAATACGGAAGTCCTGAATTTCACCAAGGAGAGATTGGATCATGCTTTTGGTAACTCATAGTGACTCAACCTCTTCAATAACACTAGAGTTCACACTCTTGCTGCCAATACCTCATACCATAGCCCTATTCTTATTAAGATGGGAACCTTGATGCAACAAGACAGGAAATGCAAAGGCCTTTCAGATATAACACAAAATGAGATAATAGAGAAGAGTGTACTGAAATAGTATAGAAAGTTTGGAATTACAATTCTCCTCCTTTGAATAATTTCACTGAGACTTCAAAAGGACTGGTCAGATGTTAAGACTTTTTAGAAAGATGGAGCAAGGATATTTTCAGGAATCAAAAGGAGGCTATCAAAATAAAGCTTTCTACACTTAAAAAGCTAAAGGAGGTTAACCAAGGCAGTCAATTTTAACAAATCAAGTCAAAGAAGGAAATTGACCATTTATTAGAAGAGGAAGATTTGAAATGCAAGCAAAGGGCCAAGTAAAAATGGCTAAAGGAGGGTGACAGGAACATTAGATTTTTCCATATGTGTGTTAATCAAAGAAGGAAGACCAACTTGATTAAGAGTATCTCTAATGGGAAAGGAAACACTGCCAACACTCATGTGGAGGTAAGTGACATGTTCCAAAATATATTTAAATACTTATTATCCACATCACAATCTATTGGAATTGATGCTTGTTTGCATTCTTTGGAGACTTCTGTTACAACAAATATGAACCTGAGATTGCTCCAAGATAGTAGTGATAAAGAGATTGAAAAGGCTATATTTTAGATGAATGGACTAGGCTCACTTGGCCTTGATGGTTTTCTAGTAGTTTTTTATCAGAAGCATTGGTAAATAGTTGGGAAAGGGGTATGTGCAACTATGTCTGCAGCTTTAAAAAATGATTCATGGGTAGATAAATTAAATGACACACACATTGCTTTGATTCCCAAGGTCTCCAAACCCACCAAAGTTTCATAATTCAGGCCTACAAGCCTTTGTAATGTGCAATACAAGATTATTGCTAAAGTGCTAAAAAATAAACTGAAATATATTCTTTCTGATATTATCTCCCCTACCTAAAGTGCTTTTGTTCTTGGCAGACTGATTTCTGACAATGTCATTGTGGCATACAAGTCCATGCATACTATGAAAGTGCAAGCTTAGTGGAAGAATGGTTTTATGACCCTCAAGTTTGACATGAGTAAAGTTTATAAGAGAATAGAATGGCCTTTTCTTGAGGCTGTAATGAGGAAAATGGGCTTTGCAAATAGATTGATTGAACTCATTATAAAGTATGTGCCAATTATCTCATATTCTTTACTTATAAATGGGAGCTCCCATAGCAAGTTTAAACCATCTAGAGGTATTAGATAGGGTGATCATCTCTCATCCTATCTTTGCATTCTTTCTTTTGAAACTCTTAGTAATTTGCTTAACAAAGATGGAGATGCTGGGCACATTACTGGTATTCCTGTAGCTCAAGGGCAGCTCCACATCAATTACCTCTTTTTAACAGATGATATCTTGGTCTTCTGTAAAGCCCACTCATTGGAGTAGAGCAGATTGCTAAGAATATTGGAGACCTATTAATTGGCCTCTGGCCAGAAATTGAACAAGGAGAAAACCTCAATTTTCTTCAGCAAAAACACCAAGGCGACTACAAAGGATATCATCATTAGTATTATTAGAGTCAAAGCTACATAGTCCTATGAAAAATATATTGGGCTTCCAGCAATAGTGGGAAGATCTCGAGTTGGCTCTTTCAGTAGCATTTTGGACAATGTTAGAGCTCAAATTAGTAACTGGAAGCTAAAATTCTTTTCCTATTCTAGTAAGGAAGTTTTGCTGAAGTATGTGATCCAAGCCATCTCTACTTACTGTATGGGAGTGTTTAAAATTCCTAAATCTATTTTGCTGGAGATAAACAGGCTTATACAAAAATATTGGCGAGGACAAAAAGAAAAAAGAAATGAGGATCCACTAGATTTCATGGGGTCAGATAGGCAAAAGGAAGGAAGTAAGGGGTCTTGCTTTTAGAGACTTTCAGCATTTTAATCTTGCCATGCTTGCCAAACAACTCTGGAGATTGCTGCAAAATCCCACATCTCTTGTTGCAAAAGTTTTGGCCTTAAAATACTTTCCAGGTGTGGATGTTTCACACGCAAAGCTAGACAAGAAACCATTTTATTTATGGAGAAGTTTCCTGGAAGCTACACCTCTGTTAGAAGAATAACTAATTTGGAGAGTTGGCAATGGGAAGTCTATTAAGCTCTGGTCTGACAAGTGGGTTCCTAAACCTACTTCTTTCAAAATCAAAGTCAAATCTCTACATTGCCAGCAACTGTCAAGGTAGCTGACCTTATAGATCCTGAAAATAGAGAGTGGAATATGCAGTTGGTTAATGCTATTTTCTTGAGTGAAGAGGCTGATATTATTTTCAAATTGCCAATAAGTCCTTGTGTAAGTGATGACAAACAAATTTGGAGAGATACGAGGAATGGGTTGTTCACTGTTAAATCTGGCTACCATATGTAAGTGCAACTAGTAGAAATGGAGAAAGGCCAATTTTTTGATGAGTTTTCTAAAGAGAAAATATGGGTTGTTCTGTGGGGTTTGGAAGTGCCTAATGTTGAAAAGCTTTTTATCTAGAAAGCTTGTCATGATGGACTACCTACAAAACTTAAGCTATTTAAGAGGAAGGTGATTGAAAACCCAATGTGCCCAATCTGTGAGCAATTAGAAGAGACTATTGAGCATGCATTATGGTCTTGTGTGTCAGCAAAGGATGTTTGGTCCCAATGCTTAAAGAGATTACAGAAATGTAGAGTGGTTAACCAAAACTTTAAGGACACAATGATGTTTTTCCTTGACAACTTTGACAACGATGAATTGATGGAAGTTGCAGTGGTTCTTTGGAGATTATAGAAGAGGAGAAAAGAAGTTATTTTCCAAAATATATTCACTCTCACTTTCTCTCTACTTAAACAGATTTCTACAAGACTACAAACTTTTAAATCCCTTCAACTCAAGTCATCAACCCCTGCTACCACTTCTCATGCAAACAAATTTCAGTGGGAGGCACCCTCTATGGATGTGATCAAAATTAACTGGGATGCTTCTATCAACAAACAAAGGTGCATGATTGGCATTGGAGTAATATCAAGGGACTGTGAGGGACATGTGCTAGCTACCATGAGGATGAACAAACCCCTTTATCTAGACCCCCAGTTAGCAGAATCATATGCTGCTTTCCAAGCAGCTCAATTGGGTCTTGATCTGGATTTCCAGAAGATCATATTGGAAAGAAATACTCTAAATGTTGTCAAGGCCATAAGGGATACCAATCATGGATGGGATAGCAAAGGCATGCTCATTTCATATGTGCACAAAATTTGAGTTGTGTGGTATTGTGCACACAACCCATGTATTGTGCACACAAATGTTGGAATATACAATCTAAATCATAGGTTGTGTGCACAATACCACACATAGTAATGTGCATATACACTTGTACACGTGTGGAAGATTGTATGCATGTACACGATTAGTTTAAATGTTGCAGGATCAGTAGTAATTTATTGGTCATAAGTATTTCTTTTGATTGTCTATAGTTGGGTATGGGGGATGAGTTGTGGTTGGTTTTGATGAAGAATGAAAGAAGAAAAAGGGAGGGGGAATGGCTTGAAATCTGGATGTGGAAGATTTCCTAGTTGAGAAAAAGTTTGGGTGTGATGCATTAAGATAGTATACTTGATGAGTTAATGAATTGCCATAGAAGAAATGGCTATTATAAGGATGGTTTATGGTAGCAAGGGAAAAGCTGTGCATGTTCTATGACTATGAGGACTAGATATCAAAATGGGCAGTATAGCTATGGATAGTGTAAGAGTGTGGTACCAGGTAAATAGGAATGAGGAAGTTATTCTTGGTTTGTTATGATGTTGGTTTGTTAAGAACACATGGGTTATGAGTGCTCTTGGCTTTGGTTTGCGGATCTGTTCTAATGGTCTAGCATGATTTTGTGAGTTAACTATGAACTTTTATTTGGTTGATTTTACCAAAAACAACCTAATATTACCAAAAACATTTCTTTAAAATCGAAATAGAGTGGGAGAAACATCCCAAATTGTTTAAAATCAATGTTTTTGGTAGTGCCTTTTTCATTGGTGCTCTTGCTGCTTGCTTACTATTATGCATACATAATTTAGGTTATCCACTTTGTAGCTCATGATCTGATTATTAAAAATGCCAAAAACTTGTTTTTTACCACCTTGTAATTTGTTGCTTCTATTGCAAGCAGGGTCTATGTGAGTTCTCATTCATGTTGTCTTAAATTTTTAAATGCTTTTTTCAATCTAGAAAAGTTATTTCCCTAATACTTGTTTCAATGTTGATTTCCCTAATGATTTGGGAAGTCTTCTTAATGTGGATCACCTTTTTCCTTGCAGGTGAATTGTTGTCCAGAAAGTTGTGCTATTTCTTCCAAGAATCTGCCACAAGAAATCATGATTTGGGTAAATGATTTGCTATTTGCTGTTTATAAATTGGTAGGATTGTGGCTGGAATCTTCTGAATGTCTATTTTTTCATTGTTTGTGTGTTGCTATTGAGATGTTTTAGGGTGTGAAACTTTGTGAAATTGTAGAGTCATTTGTGAAATTCCAATTTTCTGGTTTAAGAAATTGTAGAGTCATATATTTATTGTGAAAACCTGGATATTCCATGAATAGAAAGAAATTCAATGCCATAACTTTGCTTCCATGAAAAAATAGTTGAAAAGTAATAATTTTATTTTTTAATAAAGTTATTAATTAATATATGAAGTGTATTTGTAAAATATTAAAAAAAATTAATATTATTAAAATATATAATATTATATTATTATTTAGAATTTAAGATAGTTAGTTCAATGTAGACTAATCTAGCTAAAAGTCCACATTATGGTCAAAAGACCACATTGAAGTTCCATTTTAGACTAGGCCATTGCCAATGCTCTCATGAGTTGTCCACTGATAACATTAATTACAATTCCTCTATGGAATGATAATGCCAAAGTTTTGAGTGTAAAGGTATGCAATGCCATGTTGACATCTCAGACTCCTCATAGAAATCTCATGCACTACATCACATCATACAAAAGCCAAACTCCCACTTTCCCCTTGTACATGTTTTCCTCCTTTGAAGAGAGACCCACTTCGACACCTTCGCACTTTGCACCCATCTTATTGCCGCACGTCGTTCGATTGTCACACCAGTGGAAGAACTCCAGACCAGACCAGCGCACCCCTTCAAACTGTCATGTCAGGGCATTCAAGATCCATTGAAATTGGTGGATTCAAATAAGGCCTTAGCAATCATCTCTCTCCCAAACTTCCAAATGTGGTACAATTCGAAGGCCCTATGGGAAGATATTCTTAATTAATTATTATCGTCATTTTATTCATGATTATTCTCTTTTTTGTATAGCCTTAGTTTAGAAAATAAATAGATAAGAGAGCCTATGGAAAATGGAAACGCATAATAGAGTCTAACCACAACGATCAATTTGATTTTCTTCATATATATATATACACACACACATTCTAGATTGCCTAGTAACATAAAAATTAAAAAGCATTACAAACGCCTCATTTCTTTTTATTGCAATGTTTGGATTATTATATGGTTATGTTTAGATCTATGATAGATAGACTAGTAACATCTCTTATCTTAATGACATCATATGAATATAAATTATAAAATATAAGGAAATAGGGTTCCTTTGCGATTTCATATGAAATGAGGCATGAATATAGTCATTTCGAAATGGCTCTTGGAGTTACTAAGGAAACTTTGAGCTTAAGGTGAGGTTTGTATAGTGAGATGAAATAATACAGTTTTAAATTAAAGTTAAATAAAATATTATTAGAATATTTTATTAATATTATTATTATTTTGAGAGTTGAAAAAATTAAATTATTTATTATATTTTGTATGAAAATTTGTAAAAATTGTAATAATGAGATGAGATGAAATAAGATGAGTTGAGATGATTTTATTATCCAAATTGGTGGTGATTGATAATATAAATTAAACTCTATGAGCTTTTATCTCCTATTATTGCTCGATACCTTAGTGGTAGAGCGGTAGACTATTTTAGTTAATCGGTCATGGGTTCAAATTAATGTTTCAAATTTCACGCCGTATCGGCGAATATTTCTTATACTAGAATAGTGATCGGTACATGAAATGTATTTGTTTTGTGCCAGATTAAATATCGGTCGTACTGGTATGTCTCTATTAATACTGGCTAGTTTTCGGTATACTGGGTGAAATTAGTGAATTTTTGTAATTAATGTAAAAATTCTATTTTTTCATATTTTTTACTCCAATTCTCACTTCTGAATATTATTTTCTTAATTTTTTTAATCCACTTTTTGCGAGGACTGAGAATCAAATCTCTACTCCCCTTTTCGTGATGAATATGAGTGATTATTTTTTTAAATAGTTGGATTGAGAACTTAGAAGTATTATTGAGTTTTATAAATATGTACTTTAATTTTTTAAGACTTACATTGATATAATTTTGAAATATAATTTATACATATATAATTAATTTATTATATATAGACTATCCCAAAATGGTACCAGTACCTAAACATTTCATTTTAGTGCTTTAACCGAAACGGTATTAAAAATTTTTCGTTCAAATTTTGTATACCGAGGTTTAGGGGAACATTTCATAATTATGTAAATAGTGATGAAATAGTTTGAGTGAAAATGTTTTATTAAATTTTGAGAAATGAGAGATAGAAAATTGAATAGAAATAATATATAAAGTTAAAAAATTATTTGAATATAATTTTTGTTTTGAAGTTTGTAAAAATTGTATTGATACTTGTGTTTTGTTTTGTAGTTTATAAAAGTTGAATTGATTTTTGTGTATAGATAATAATTGAGTAATGATTATATAAAGAAGTTTAAAATCTGAAATTAAAAAATATTTTGTATTTGAATTATATTTAAAAATAAAATTTTGAGAATTCTATATCTTATTTCTATATCTAAACGTCTCCTCAGGCCTCAGCACATGTTTGGACATTATGGAAATTTTCAAAATCCTCATAATTTCATTCACAACAATCACTTAAATAAAAAACATTTTCCAATTTCAAACTTTTAACTTCTTCATATAATTATTATTTAATCGTTATTCAAATACAAAAACCAATACAATTTTTACAGAGTTCATATTAAAACACAAAAATCAACATAGCTTTTATAAACTTTAAAAAAATTATGCTAAAATAATATTTTTATTAAACTTTTTCTATCTTTTTTCTCAAAATCGAAAATAATATTTTTATTCGAACTATTTTACTACTATTTACAAAATTCTAAAATATTCCAAATATTCAAACATGCACTAAATCAATGAGAAACTGTTATGCAATGGTTTAAAACTGGAATGTTTTTCCTTTTTACTTTGTGATATTGCTAAAGGTCTCTATGGCGGGCTATGTTAGTACTCTCTTTTCTAAGCTAGGCACTATTTGGATATAAGAAGTGTTTCATTTTATTTCATCTTATTATTATAATTTTTTCAAATTTTCACATAAAATATAATAAACAATTCAATTTTTTCAAATCATAAAACAATAATATTATTAAAAATAATATTTTAACAATATTTTATTTAACTTTCATATCAACTCATCTCATTTCAACTCACTATCCAAACAACACCTTAGTTAGCTTAGCCATATACCAAATTATAAACAAATGAGATTTTATAAACATATTATATTACTTATATTATATCTTATAGTTTTGGCTAAATATATTTATATTATTGTATACAAAAATTCTATATGCAATCATTTTTTTATATTCTTTTACGGACTCTATTGATGCGATTGACTGTATATTAAAAAAAATTGATGCAGCCAATCATATCAATAAAATACGTAAAGAATACGCAAAAATAACTATACGTAGCATTACTCGTTTGTATATTCATACATAAACTTACATCATAATTTTTTAAAGTTTCCAATGTATTAAAGATCTATTGGCTAGGGCTGTTCATCCGGGCCGGATAAAATCCGGCCCGGCCCGGAATCCGGTTATCCGGTTCAGGTTTTCGGCCCGGGTCAAATCCGGATTTAGAAAACCGGATTAATCCGGTCCGGGTACCTGATTTTAAATCCGGGACCCGGGTTTAAAACCCGGTACCCGGGGTTTATAAAGTCAAAAAAAAAAACCCTAATTCTAACCCAGCCCCCCCGCCCCATTGATCTCCTACTCTGAGACTCTCTTCTCAGCGATGCGAAGAGGCGAAGCGCCTCCCTCCCTCAGTTTCCTCTCTCTCTCTCTCTCTCTCTCTCTCTCTCTCTCNTGATAGTATACTTGGATGTTTCAACGGACATGATGCAGCTGTTACACAAATGGATTGGTATCAATGCATGGCACTACAATGTTTTCCATTATTATGATAGGGTTACAGAGAATGTTTTCCATTATTATGTTTTCCATTATTATCAAAACATTACACAAATGTTTTTCTATCTGTGAAAGAACAAAATATTATCATACCAAATAACCAGAGAATGTAACAATATCTTTTTTTATCTACAAAGCAACATATTAGCATGTGCTAAAAATGAAAAAATTCTGTGGATGCTTTCTCTGTCCTACAGAACACAATCTCTTCCCTTTCGATTGGATTTTTTTCACAAAAAGAAAACATGAGACAATAAATCCAGTCTTTCTCCATAATTTCAAATATTGTGTTATATTTTCATTGTCACTTCAAGAAGTACACCCTTCCACTGTGGTCAAACAAACTGACTTCCAAAAAGAATACTGCCTAACAGAACATATGCAAACTGCTATAGCCAAATACTTCTCAAAAGCTGTCTTGTTAAGAAACTTTAGGTTGACAGACTACTTGTTGGTGGACATCTTCGTTTATGGCTAAAAACTGCCATTGACCAATGCTCCATGAACAAACACACACAAGAATCAAAATATAATAGAAGAGTGGAACAAGCAGGGGAATCAATGGTCAACCACTTCATTGGATAATCAACTAGATCACCATAACTAAGTGAAATAAATTGTAATGACCTAAGGAAGGCCCAATGCTACCAAATCGAACTCTGGGAATCAATCAAACTTAGAAACAACCACTAAAGTTAATGTTATTAATATCTAAAACATTCCCGTAGTGCCACAACCAAAAATAAAAAGGCAAATAGAAATGTTAAACGCCCTAAACAGATTTACAATACGTATCCCCTAACAGCAAATTAAACAAGCTAACCGAAAACCGCCTGAAACAAAGAAACCCAGTTAGCAAAATAGTAAAAAGAAACCATAACCAATTAAGAAATTATAAAAAAACTAACACCATATCAGACATGCACGACAACCACCACAACAGAGAAGCTGTTACCCCAATACCGAATCAAACACGATGGAACGCATTTTTATTACAGCAAATCCATTAAGCAAGAACCAAGAAAAAGACAAGGAAGCCCAAAATCAACAAATAGAGAACACAATAGAGGGAAGAAAGAAAACATACCCAAACGGACAAAAGGAGATGAACGGTGAGCCGCGCGATCAAATTGGGTTCCAGACAATACAAAAGCGCTAGCTCAGCTCCTGAAGGGATGAGAGAGAGAGATTCAAAAATAAAAATAAAACCCAGATGAATCATTATGGTACGTTACTCTTTATGATCATTTTTGGGGGAGGGTTTAGTTTAGCCATATTTTGCAGGCCCTTTAACTTTCAAACTAGGACATTACAAGTTAATGAGAACCAAAACTTCCCATAAATGGATCAATTCAAGTCTGTCAAGTTGCTGTCTGTAAAATCTACCTTGTTTCATGGTGTTGCAGGTAACGAAGCTGGAAGCGTCCCATTGATTAATCTAAAAGTACATGATCCAACCCTTTTTCTCAATAAAAGAGAATATTTTAACTGTTGTTCCTAGAAAAACTGGTGTTTTCGTTTTGTCTCCTTAATGTCTTTGAACCATTAAATTGTTCTCAGGGGTATGTGCTTGAGAGAGTCCAATGACAGATACATTTACTGACAGTAATTCAAAAGTCCCATTTGCTCATCGGCTAACACTCATCTCAGATCAACTCTACGAGGTACTTTGGTGCTCAACATTTCTCTCTCTTCAGATTTCATTTGTATGATTATGATTATATTACAGAGATTTGCTTGTGTTCATATTTGGCTGGCTTATGCCTAATTAAGTGTTTATCTCATGTAGACTATATGAGGGAACGAAATAGGCAGATTTTTAAGGGCAAGAGTTTCCATCAGTAGAATACTTTCGTATGCAGCCTGTATACCTTATTTATGATTATTTATAAGATGATATTTACTAATTAAGAATTAAGATAATTTGCTAGTTCTATTGACCATCATCTTCACCCAGCTACATAACCTATAAAAAAAATCTTTACCCTGCTGCATGTGGGACACATTGGTTTAGTGATTGTTTTGAGGTTTCTTTTAGCTGTTAGAGCTCGTTGGCTTGTCATTTTGGACAATTGTTTTTTACAACATTCTTATATTCGTCTAGTCCAGATATTGTTAGCTGCATTGTGGAATTTGTGGGTTGTTGTGGGGTTACAAGCAGTATTTATTTAACTGATTTCCATGTGCTTTGCTTTATATATATTAATGTGCAAGGAGATGCCATGGCATGTAATAGAAGCTCGACGTGCAAGGGGAGCAGTGAAGGAGATCTGGCACCAAGTAGTCTAGAAGTTCTTCCTAAACTGATGATCATCAATCATGACAATGGCTGTAATTTTATGTTTTGTAATATAATTGTTTTGTAATGTAATGTATTAAATATAAAAAATGTAATATATATGTAGCAGTGAGTTGCACTATGTGTTGCATGTATTTTATATGATAAATATTGAATTTCTTTTTTTTTTTAGTTGCATTTAGTTGAAAAGATAAATAGTTGTTTTATATATAAAAAATGTTTTTAAATTATAATAGAATATAGGCTTCTAGATTTTTTTTAAAAAAAATGCTTTTAAGACTTTAGAATATAAGTTTTTAAATGACAATTAAAAATTTTTTAATAATAAAGACTTCGTTAGAGAGAGAGAGAGAGAAAAAAAAAAAACGGTTACAACCCGGAACCCGGATTCCGGGTTTTAAAAAATTCGGAATATGTCCGGGTTCCGCCCCAAGTTCTAACCCGTGTTTACATGGGCCGGAATCCGGCCCAGGTTTGCAATCTGGGTTCCGGGCTGAGTATACCGGGATATTCGGTCTGAAACCCGGATGAACAGTCTTACTATTAGCATGCACACTTGGCGATGGAGTAAATGAGCAAATGTTTGATTGAGAATAATGTAATGATAGTGTGATTCAACAATTACATAAAGAAATATATTCTACCACGTAACTAATGAAAAATATTTTGTTGAAAACCACCAATAATAATACCAATTGAAATAAATCCAATAACAAATATTTCTCCCAAATCGATTGACAATTCATTGTTTTATGATCAATAGCAAGATCGATATATGAGTTTTCAAGTTTTTGCAAATCATTATCTTAGTTTTTAATTTTTACAAAATTGATCATAAATTTTAAAATACTCACAAATATGTACATATTTCAAATTTTTATTAAAAAACTAACTTTGTCCCACATGTCAATTTTTAATTGGCTGACATGTGACACCAAATCCAATATCCATATTAGCCAATCAGATGCTATTGTGCCTTGTGCTAATTAGGACTTGGACTTTGACCTGATTATCCGTAGCCGAAACCTTGTTTCAAATCTAGTTCTTAACTAAGGTGAAACCAGATTTTTTGAAATTTGAAAATCCGGATTTCAGGCTGCACCTCAATTTCTTTTTAACAAAAGCCTATATATATTATTAATTTTTTTTATAAAAAAATAATGTTGAAAAGCTTATCTAAAGCCTATATTTTATTATATAAAAATCTATATTTTATTAAATTTTTTAAGAAGTCATGTTGAAAACCATAATACCAATCAATTGAACATTGTCTGGGAAAAAACCCAATAATTATTTTATTTAAGGTTGAAGTTTTGTTTTAATTATTTATAAATAAATAAATCATCACTAGATTTTAAACTTGAAATTTGAGTTTAATATTTGGACTAGATCGGATAGATCAAAATTTTAATAAGCGAGTTTCGGTCTGAATTTGATTTGACCAAAAGTTATAATCTAGTTTTGGACTGGACCGGGTAGGGAAAAAACCAGATGAATAGTATTAGTGCTAAACTTGTAATTAATCATGAATGGGATTTTTTTTTTAATTAAAATGGGAGGTGAGGGTGACTAGCGTAGCTATCCTCTTTAGGCGTGATTATAGGAGCTCATCCTCATTGTAGAATGTCTGATTTGAGCCATAATTACTACCCAATGGGCGATCCCATCACCACAACACCACCAAGCTGACAGTCAGTCCAAAACCCATTCCAAAGACTTTTGATTAGGCACTACTCCCATAAGCGGTTTCAACTTACTACTCCCGTAAGCGGTTTCAACTTACGCCCAACTCGAACTCTGGACCTCGAGACTATAGAATATCAATTTGTATCAACTAAACTACCAACTTGGTGGTGAACAGGAAATTAATAGAGTTACAAAAACACATACTCATTTATTAATTTTATACAATTAAGCCTAATTTTTTTTTAATTATATTAGAGCTTAAATAAATAAAATCACTTAACCCTCCAAGAGTTTTTAAGGTATGGTTTAGTCACTAAACTTTTTCATTCCAAACATAAAATTTTCATTTTATTATTATAATTTTTTTAAATTTTCATATAAAATATAATAAATTATTAATTTTTTTAAATTTTAAGATAATAATATTTTATTTTAAAATTCAAAATTCTATTTTAAGAATTACCAGTGCCAAACAGAACCTAAATATATAGAAAAAAGAAGAGTCCCCCATCCACCTACGACTTTGGCTCTGTTGGCGTTACTGTACAAGAAGAAAGGTAGTAGCTGCTCATCTATACACGAATGGAAAATACCATTTGCCATCGTCACAACCTCAATTTAGCATTTCCCCGCACAGACTCATAGAATCACAATTTCTCCTTCAAACCCAAGAATTCCCTCTACGCCCCCCCTCTCGATCGGTCGATCGACTCTCCGTCGTGACCCCTTTATCTCTCATCTCTCAATGGGTTGCCTCTCTCCCTAGAGAACACAAAAATCTCGAATCAATTTCGAATACTATTTCCAATTTCCTCTAGATTCCGAGGAGTTCGAATCCTTTAGAGAAAGAGAGATGTCGGAGATGGCCAACACAGATCCGGAGGGTCTCGATGGAGTGCGGATGAGTTGGAACGTCTGGCCTCGCACCAAGGTGGAGGCGAGCAAGTGCGTGATCCCACTCGCGGCCTCCTTCACCCCGATCCGCCCGCACCCGGACATCATCACGCTCCCTTACGTGCCCCTCAGATGCAAGACCTGCTCCGCCGTCCTCAATCCCTTTTCGCGCGTGGATTTTGCCGCCAAGATCTGGATCTGCCCCTTCTGCTACCAGCGGAATCACTTCCCTCCTCATTACTCCATGATCTCTGAGACCAACCTCCCTGGCGAGCTCTATGCCCAGTACACCACCGTCCAATACTCCCTCTCTCAAAACCCTAACCCTAACCCTAATCTCACTCCTACCCTCCCGCCCGTGTTTTTGTTCATGCTTGATACGTGCATGATCGAGGAGGAGATGGGGTTCGTGAAATCGGCGCTAAGGCGCGCCATCGGGTTGTTGCCGGAGAACGCGCTGGTTGGGTTCGTTTCGTTTGGGACCCAGGTTCAGGTGCATGAATTGGGGTTCTCCGACATGTCCAAAGTTTACGTGTTTAGGGGGAACAAGGAGATTTCCAAGGAGCAGGTTTTGGAGCAATTGGGGCTCGGCATTTCGGCCAGGCGAACTGGTGGACCGGGGTACCAGAAAGGCTTGCCGAATGGGTTTCCTAATTCAGGTGTCACTAGGTTTTTGTTACCGGCTGGGGATTGCGAGTACACTCTTAACGCGGTGGGTTTTTGGACCGTTTGGTGCGATTTGGTTATGTAGGGATGGTCTTTGATTTTGTTTTTTGAGTTCAGCTGTGAATTTTTTGTGCGTTTCAGCTGTTGGATGAGTTGCAAACGGATCAATGGCCTGTTCCGCCTGGGAGTCGGGCATCGCGGTGCACAGGAGTGGCTTTAAGTGTTGCCACGGGATTGCTTGGAGCTTGTTCCACTGGCACTGGTGCTAGAATTATAGCTTTGGTTGGTGGTCCTTGCACGGAAGGGCCCGGCACGGTAAAAAGGAAAAAAAGAAGAAGAAGCTATTTTGGACTCCTGTTTATTTTGCTATCTCTACTTGTAACTTGTGTTTGATGTTATTTTAGACTTGAATTGATCTGCAGTTTTTTGACTCTTATAGTTTTTCGTCCTTACCTTATTCTGTCAAAGTTATGCTTGTTCATATATTTTTGTGTAGCACTAGGAATGCATGATATTATGAAACCAAGTCTTTGGTAGCGAGTGGTAACTGGTAAGGACTTGTACATTATTTTGCATATGGCTGAATTCAGCTGATATTATTAGGGTTTTATCTAGGCGATGCCTCACACCCTAAGAATGGGACCAAAACGTTCAGGCAAAATAAATATGCGACTTCCTTGCTTGATTGCTAAGTCGTCAGATGAAGCGTTGTTTGTTGGGTCTCGCATTATAATTAATGGTGTTCTTATTTCCAGTACCATTTCCAATTGTGTTGGTCGCATGTTGACTTTATTTTCTAAGTTCATATATTGACATATATTTTTCCAGATTTTCAGTGACCATTGATCTATTTATTGAAACCTAATACCATGCCAAACCTAGACCCATGCATTTATGTTGGGGTTTGTAATTTTTCTGTTGCCTTTGTGTTTTGTCTCCACATGTCACCACAATCCACGCATCACCACAATCTGCATGAAATCACAATTCAAGTTCACTACCTCTGTGAATAGTGCATAGTCACCTATGCAGCATGATTAATATTAGGGAAAAAAGTTGGGGGTAAGAAGCTCCTTTTTAGTTATTTCTCTTAAACTGATAAATTTCTAAGGCGTTATTTTCTGTTTAGTTCACGATGGTAAAGATATTGATTTGAATAAAGTCTTGCAGATTGTATCAAAAGATCTCTCAGATCCAGTACGATCACATAAAGATCTAGACAAGGATGCAGCACCTTATTTTAAGAAAGCAGTTAAATTCTATGAAAATCTTGCAAATCAGCTGGTCAGCCAGGGTCATGTTTTAGACCTTTTTGCTTCTGCACTTGATCAGGTCTGTGTCATTTGGATTTTTTTATTTCTGTTACAAGTTATGAGAAATTTTTATGTGCACTTTCAAACAAATCAGTGATTGTTTATTTAGTTATTTTCTTTTACAGTTTCTTTTTATTTTTTCCATTTAGTCAAGAAATCTAAAAAACCCTTCCTTTATAAGTTCTTGTTATAAGGTGAAAATTTGGGTCCTTGCTCCTTCTCATTAGGGTAACGCGGTATTAATAGCTTACATGTGGTATTATCAGGGAAGGAAAAAAAAAGGAAGGGGGGGGGGGGGGGGGGGGGGTGGGGTTCCTGTTTAAACATTGTAATAGGCCTGTTCTGTCTTCAAAGAAGTCATTTTATGCTTGTAGGAAAAAATATTTATTATTAATTTGAAATAATTGACGTCTTATGAAAACCTAATTCTAGTACTCATAAAAAATGAAAGCCTAATGCTAGAGATTTTTATTGTTCATTTTTCTGGTGCAAAGCATTTTTACATATTTTTTAGTATACTCTTTATTTTTTTCTCATGTTTGAAGTAAAACATAATGTATTGTATGAAAATTCCATGTGTTCGTGTTGCCTTTGATTCTTTTTTTGGGTGTTTTTGCGGTGTCTATGGCATATTTATGGCCTCTATCAAGAATGCTTATGGTGACAACCAACTAGTACATTAGAGTCATGAATATTTACTTGATAAATGAAAATTTCGTTCTTTCTTTTTTTGCTTGATTGGCACCGAATGTCCGAGAAGAAAGTCCCGACTAATCCCAAGAGTGCACAAGCCCTTGGAAAATCGACAATTTCCTTCTTTGATACATAACTTATCAATCACAATTTCCATGCACTGTAGATGTACTTATGCTTTGACTCTTGGCATTTTAAATATAGGTTGGGGTTGCAGAAATGAAAGTTGCAGTCGAAAAAACTGGCGGCCTTGTTGTTCTAGCTGAAAGTTTTGGTCATTCTGTGTTTAAAGATTCTTTCAAGCGTGTCTTTGAAGAAGGGGAACAGTCTCTCGGCCTTTGTTTTAAGTGAGTTCATCATTGTGGAACACTTGAGGTTTCCTCTTCTTCTACAATGTCTTGTGACCTAATTATTTTCTTAAATTTGTGCTTCGAATATCCTTTTATTTAAAAGTGAAATTGTTCCTGCGATTTTGAATTTCTGTTTTCTTGTAACTTGTTACTTTCTCTAGTACCAATTGAACTTGGTTACAAATACATTTCATAATGTTGATGTTGCAGCGCCAGGAACACTGTCCTTCGAATTTTTTTTGATTGGTAAATAAGAGCTTTATTAAAAATATGCATAGCCAAGTACATGGGACATACAAGAGCAACACCTATGCATGAGTGTCTAATGATACAATACGGTTCTTTGATTTTGACTTCACTGGTTGTAGATGTAGCTGTTTTCTTGCGTAGGCCTCTCTTGTACATGGGCTTTGCCTTTTTCATTTTTAAAGTAAAATCTTCAATTACTTATTGGAAAAAAATGGAGCCATTTTCTGGCTTGGAACTAGTGGCTTTTTTTTTTTTAATAGGAAACTTTATTGAGGATAAAACGTTCTTGGAAGAGTTTAGGAGTTTTTTTTGGAAGACTTTGTTTTTATGGGCTATTGCATTAGATCTAAATGGTCTTAGCTTCCATGATTTCCTTGTAACGGTTTCTAGTTCTTAAAAAGGTGTATGCTTGTGTATACCTCTAGTGTACTTGGGCTATGCCTATCTTTATATCAATGAAATATCTTATTACTTATCAAAAAAAAGATAACTAAACAAGGAAAAACTCAATTGGAAGAACGAAGCATCTCATAAGAGAGAACTTAAAAAAGGAGATGCAAAACATGAGAGAAATTACTTCTATGCAACAGAGAAAGGAATGCAAAGAAAACATTTGTGCCAAAGCTTGTAATGGTGCATTTACTATAAAAAAGAAGCTTCTCATCGTGTGTCGCCTCATGGAGAAATGGCTATTAAACTGCTCCCAGAAAGGGAGCGAACTCTTTCATTTTCTTATTTAAGGATACAAGTATCCTCTTTCTTTAAGAGCAGGAAGGTGTATGATCTATTAAGGAAAATGGTGCATTTTTTCTTGAATGCATGTGTATACTTTAGTGCCTCCAGACAAGGGCTTCACACTGGGGATGGGTGGGAGAAGAAATAATTACTTTTGAAGCACATTTCTCTAGAAAGAAGGAGAATAATAAGAGGGAAGAAAGAGGAATGGAAGGGAAGATGAAGTGGTTTGGGGTGGGGGGGCAGAGGATTTTGCAAGTTCTAGTATTTGTGCCTTGCACAATTGCTTCACTGATGCAGACCCTTTTAAACTTTTTTATTCTTTTACTTTGGCCTTATACTGCTGTTTGCACCATTCATGGTCTATATTTTTGCTGTACTTAATTGTCAAGCTCATTTGTGACTACTTTGTTTCAGTGGTACACTTGAGATCAATTGTTCAAAGGACATCAAAATTCAGGGGATAGTTGGACCTTGTACATCAATGGAAAAGGTTGGACCATTTAGTACTAAAAGCCAGATTTTATTCAGAGGCCTCATATTTGGGGTTTGTTTAAGGTCCATTGAAATAAGACTGAACCAAACTTTTAAATGGTGGTCTTGGCACTGGTATCTTGCAGAAAGGACCTGCTGTTGCTGATACGGTCATTGGGGAAGGGGGTACAACAGCATGGAAAATGTGTGGTCTTGATAATAGTACTTGCTTGACAGTGTTTTTTGATCTTTCCTCAAGTGATCGGTCAAATGCTCCGGGAACTGTAAATCCAATGTTGTACTTGCAGTTTCTCACAAGGTACGTCTGTGGATTGCATCAATGTGGGACTACCATGTGTTCATGTGTTTTCATGAACTTACTGGCCTTTTTTTCCCTTAATATGGAATATAATCAAATTTTGATGGTCTTGTATGTAATTGCAGTTATCAAAACCCTGAAGGTCAATTAATGCTTCGAGTGACAACTATTAGTAGAACATGGATAGATAGTGCAGTTAGCTCAGAGGTTTGCTACTTCAATTTCTGTGTCTTCTTTTTTATTATGTGAAGGTCATTTGTCTGCTACTGTTCAAAAGATGACCTAACCCTTCGTCCCCTTTTTGCATGTACATGCATGTTTATTTGTTTATTTTAAGTCCTGATTCTTCTAAAACCACAAATTTATTGGGGATTCAGTGGGTTCAGTTTACTGGCTAAGATCAACCACCAATGTCAATTCATGTGAGACTCACTGTGTCAAAATTGAATGCTGGGTATGTCGTTCAGTTAAATGATTGCTGGCACGCCTCACCCCCCCTGTCGTATAATGGTTTATTTAATTGTGGCTGGAGGATGCATTTTTTGATATCTCATGTGGACTCTGATAAAACAAACTAATTTTTGGTAAGGAAGATTGGTTGATGGTGGAGTTCCTTCTGGATATCTATTGGGCATGTATATACAGATAAGCGTGGTGTAAAGCTTGTAACAAAGAGTGTCTGTTGTTGCTGAACCTTTTTTTTTGGTCTCAAGTAGAGCATAACTTAAAAGAAAGTCTTGTAGTTGGAATGAAACTATGAACAAGCTTTATACCTCTTATGGCATTTCTGTTTTTGTCCTAATAAGGTGAGTTAAGGTTTTATTTGTGGCTGTGATTGCCACTTTGGACACACCTCCTGTGCATGGGCGTGCACACACACTAGCACCCACACATGCATTTTGTACACGTGTGGACATGTTTGTGCAATCTTATAATTACTTTTAACCCTTGTTTTAAATAAAATGTTGGGGCGCAGGGGGGGCCGGGGGGGGGGGGGGGTGTTGTGCATTGCCATAGCCAGGATGAATGTTTCTAAAGCATGTACATATTAGATGTGTTTGACATGTGTGCTCCATGGTGCCGCCATTTTGGTTGGAATTTTATTTTGAAGCCTTATGTTTTCAATAACAATGTGGAAGCTTGAGCAGAATGGATGCTTCTAAACACGGCTATGTCTTATTAGATTTCGGGTTGCGCATTTAAAGTTTAGATGCATGGCTGTCATGTGCTTGGTATGAGCTAGTGACATAATGGTCATATTGGGATTTTTTTTAGATAGAAATTAATATGAAGTGAAAAGTATGTTAGGGGCTAATGGAAACATTTTATAGACTTGTATAATGGAGTAGGGCTCAATATCTCATCTTTTGTTTATAGATGATACTTCAGTATTTTGTGAGGCAATTGAAGATCACCTCTGTTACTTGAGCTGCTTATAAGCCTTCTCTGGTTTAGAAGTTAATTTGGCTAAGTTGGAATTGCTTCCAGTCAGTAGGGTTAAAAACATACATATGATGCAATTCAAGTATCTCAAATTATGTATAGAAAAGTTTGAAATATGAATTTATTGACCACCTTCAATAAGAATGTGATATGAATCTAAATGGTTTCGATAGGCCTGCAATTCATGTATTTGACCTCAAATGTTCTGTGTTAGTAATGGTGGATAATTTTCAGAATCTGTTTTAGTTTTCTGGTGTTAGTTTTCTTTTTGTTTCTGGAAGTTGTAGGTATTTCCTTTGTATACGTCCTGTGTACTTGGGCTTATGCCTATTTCTTTGAATAAATTATTACTTATAAAAAAACAATGTTCTCATTTTTTTATAAGTAAAATTTTCTCATTTTTTTTTTACTTCAAATATTCTCGTCTATGAAAAAGATAAATACTCTCAAGTTATAAGGTCATGACAGTGGTGGTGTTTTGTGCAGAGTCGCAATTATTATTATTTTTTATAAGTAACAGAGTTCACAAATTTAATACAAAATACTCATTGCTCTCTTATTTATTTCCATTCAACTGAATAAAGTAAAGAACTCATATGTTTATCTTTCAACTTCTGTATTCTTCTTACAGAGCACAAAGATGAGAAAGTCAATATATGATTAGATTTATCATATTTTGAGACAAGAAAAAAAGGACTCTTTTATCTAACAACCCAAAAAAGAAATATAATTTTGAATAAGTTGGAATCGACACAAATCGGTTAGAATCAGTTTGATGGGCTGATTGAATTGGTTCTGTGAACTATTCAAAAAATGCACTGAAATCAGTATGTTTTCAAGAAAAAAAGGACTCTTTTTCGAGCAATGTTTGAGGGTATTTATCCATTATTACTGTATAATTAAAAAATATGTTTGAAATCCATGAAGTGGAGGTTAATGTTGACGAAAAATTATTGCCTTTGTAGGAACTGGTACAAGGATTCGATCAGGAGACTGCTGCTGTTGTAATGGCAAGATTGACTTCCTTGAAAATGGAGACAGAGGTATTTTACAGGATTTTTCATCAGCTGTTGATTTTTCATTTGTTCTTTTTGTAACAACACAAGGAAAAGCTAAAGCTGCATTTGGGTATATACTTCCAAATAACTAGTTAATGTACTAATTGGAACCCATTAGAATCATTATAAACCACAAAGACTCCTCCCAAGCAATGAGATCCCCTCATTCACTGATCTCTTACAAAACTTGGGGTACAATGGATTAAACACGAGAGGGTTGTGAATGAGATCTCATATTGCATGGTAGAGAAAAGTTATTGCAGTATATAATGATTCATGTGATTTGTAACATTGACTAGTTATAAATACAGAAGTAGTTTGGGCTATCCTTCGGTTGTTACACTTATTAGTCAAGTATATTTCGCTATCTGTTGTATGCCTAATTTTTTGTATATTTCATTTGACACAGTTTTATTCGTGTTGGAATAGATGATAGTGGGGAGTTTAATGAGAAAAGAGAGAACAACTGATATTTGAAACTTGATTTTTCGTTGTAGAATAATGCTGCATCCGACCATTTAGTTCATAGGAGTTATAATGATCTAATTCCATTTTAATCAATTCATTTTCTTATTAGCTTTTACAAGATGTTGGGCCTGAAGTTTTTGGGTAAAAAAACACATTTGGATTTCTAAATTCTTGTCTCTTAAAGTATCGCACCTGATGATGGATCTTGTTTTAATCAGGAAGGGTTTGATGCTACACGGTGGTTGGATCGGTCTCTTATTCGTCTTTGTTCTAAATTCGGTGACTACCGGAAGGATGATCCAGCATCTTTTACATTAAATCCTTCTTTTTCATTGTTCCCCCAGTTTATGTTTAATCTGCGACGATCACAATTTGTACAGGTTCTCTCTCTCCCTCCCTCTTTCTTGATACACGTGCATGCACGCGCGCGCACACACATGTATATTGTTCTGAGTGATCTCCCTGATATAGTAATTGATGTGTACATTTGCATCTAACATACTTTTTGGGGGTTTTGGTGGGGATGTGGCAGGTTTTTAACAACAGTCCAGATGAGACTGCCTATTTCCGCATGGTGTTAAACCGGGAAAATATCACAAATGCTGCTGTTATGATTCAACCATCCTTGATATCATATTCATTCAATTCGCTGCCTGCTCCAGCATTGTTGGATGTGGCTTCCATTGCAGCTGACCGTATTCTCTTGCTGGATTCCTATTTCAGTGTTGTAATTTTCCATGGAATGCAAATAGCTCAGTGGCGTAATGCAGGATACCATAACCAGCCAGAACATCGGGTATCTATTCATAATTTGTCTAGGAACTGTTGCAATTTTAGAAGTTGGCTTGGAATTTATTGTCATAAGTATATGTTCTACAGATATTTGTGTTACCAAGCTTCTTATAATGTTCTGAGCATTTCTTTTGGATTGTTTGATCAAATCCATTATGAAAGTCTTTACAAGTTGTAAGCTTAATTTCCTTCTTTGTGAGGGTGGGATTAGCATGGGTGATGCCTAGAAAGTTTACTTCCTAGCAAATTGGAGGGGCCTACATGGCAATCCACAAATTTCAGCAATATGGAAGGTTGCTCGATTTGCCTTTTGTGGTGCCTTTGGAGGGAAAGGATCAATAGACAATAGATTAGCTTTGAGTCTCTTTCTTTAATACTTTATTTCAATGGTCAATTGCAATAGGTTTTAATGGACTAAGTGTCCACAATATTCTTGTATTGGTTGTCGATCAGGCTTAGGTTGTCTCTTATATGTGTATATATATATCCTGTGTATGTGGGCTATGCCTATTGTTCTCTTTAATAAAATCATTATTACTTATCAAAAAGTTGTAAGATTAATTTCAGCGATTACTTACCTGGGTTGTGCATTTGTGAAATAAGCTTTCTCCATCTAACTGAATATTTGTATATATGTGCATTTATCTTTCAGGCATTTGCACAGCTATTGCAAGCTCCTAATGATGATGTCCAGATGATCATTCGGGAACGTTTCCCTGTCCCCAGATTGGTGGTATGTGATCAGCATGGCTCCCAGGTTAGTACATTTATTCAAATCTCAGTTTTTTGAAGTTCCGCTGTTACTGATTCTTCTTCCAGAATGAATTTCATCTAACAGTCACTGATGCTCAACATTCCTAAATCGTCTCTAGTCAATGAATGTTACTAGAAGCTAGATATGCAATTGTTTACATGATTGAAAACTGATTCTGTAGTCTGTAGAAGCTAGGTATGCACTTTTTTATTTTTTTTAACTTATCAAAAATATTCAAAAGCTAGGTGTCTCACTTTGTGTACTTCCTGTGTACTTGGGCACTGCCTAGTTTCTTTCTAATCAATAAAGATTATTACTTATAAAAAAAAAAACACATCAAAAATATTTATTCTCTTCATAACATCAATATGTATAAGAAAATGAATTTGGCTAGAGGAGGTTTTCACAAAATGCTGCAACTGCCTTTGTACCTTTGGTATTAAAAAGGGCCACGGCAAGGTTTCATGTCTCGACCCCAATATAACAAATGTAGCTAGAGGAGCTTCTCACAGGGAAATGAAATGCTGGAATTGTCCTTTTACTTTTCCATTAAAAAGGGCCAACGCAAGGCATCATGTCTTGCACTTGCATAGTGACAAATCTTTGAATGTAATGGTGAATTATGTTGCATTTTGTTTGATCAAATTACAATTTAAATGGAAATGAGAGCTAACCATTGACTTCTGCCACTCTCTTCCTGAAAGGCTGGTGATTTCATTGCAGTTAATTCTGCTCCACTGTAGATTTAGGAACTCATTATTACATATAACATATGTTGGGTCCATGGTTATTCAGTTGATGATTAACTTTTATCTTCTACAATTTTAATAACGAAGATCTTTACCTTATTTTTTCCATGATATTACAATTTGGGATAGTTGAGGTGTTTTTTTGGGGAGGGGGGGTTAATTACTGGTCTATCTCAAATATTCAGTTCTAGTAATTGCTCTTTTGTCGTAACTTCATTTATGCCCTCTTTCTGGCACATTTGACGTTACCCTTTTAAGGAGTCTCATGCTATTTATGCCCTTTTGGCTTGGCCAAGTAAAGCTTCTGTATCCTTGGCCTCTGTTTTACTTTCTACATTGTAGTTGTTTTGTCCTCTAATTACTCTCAACAAATTGAACCTTGATTTAGTAATTGTAATCGAGGAATCCAACGATCTATAATATGCACATTAAGTTGGGTGAAATACTCCCTCCTAGCCATAATCTGTGAGTTCTATCTTGGGCTACCCAACAAATACACGGGGCTTTTAAACAATGAGTATTTATTACATTTAACTTCTTATATTGTTCCTAAACTCGAACCTTATTCCTACATGACCTGATTGATTCAATCAGGCACACGCTATATGTTTTCATTTATGCTCTTCTGGTGGATGCTTGTCAAAACAAGACTCTGACATTGGTTTTTGGCAGTCCAAGAAATCCCCTTCGGACTTGACAAACATGCAGAAACAATTGCTCTCATGCCCTCTTTCAATTCATACCAATAATGGTGCTTTTTTTTTTTCATTCCTCTTCCTTCTAAAATAAATTTGAACTTCAAACTAAAAAAGGAAAGCTAATTTTCCCTGTTCTTTTCACTTCGTAAGTCTTCCGTCTTCCATGACTTAAAATGTCTCTTGCAATGTCCATGGGACTTCCATCATGAAAATAATTACAGTTATGAGTGCAAGTATACAAACTGTCCATATCAATCAACTCATTTTCTAGATGCACTCATTGTTGTTACCTGGACCCTTTTGCTTTACTATGGGTTACTGTGCCCTAACAAAAACCAGTAATTTTAGCATATCACTTGAAGTAGCCTGGTCTTGGCTTAGGTGGTAAAGGGGATTGAGGTGGGGGTAGGACTAGGTCTTATGTTCAGATCTCGCAGAAAGTAAAATATCAGTTTCTGATGTATGCGTATAACTGCAGTCTTCAAATCCATGGCATGTCCAATACACTCAACTGGTCTTGTTGATGGTTGATCTTCGTCCCCAAAATTTTTCATGTGTAGTTGAAGCAGTGTGGTTGATATGATGCCTTAGCTTTTGTCTTATGTGAAGCGTGATATGGTTTGTTATCCCATGATGAACAGGCTAGATTCTTATTGGCAAAATTGAATCCATCAGCCACATACAATAATGCTCATGAGATGGCTGCTGGGTCAGATGTGATCTTCACAGATGATGTGAGCCTTCAAGTCTTCTTTGAGCATCTTCAAAGGCTGGCTGTGCAATCTTGACAGCAGAAAAGGGTTGAGAGTTATACACTTGCTCAATGGGTTTTGATTTGAGGAGATTCCCATTCCTATATCCTTCTGTTCATTCTGTTTTTCCCCTTTCTTTCCATTGTTTTTTTAAAGATGAGAGATCAGACCCCGGATTATTTGAAAAATAAAAAAATCATGTGTTATTCTTTGGGGGGGGGGTTTATTGGGGAGGTGCTGCTGCTTCATTGGAAGAATAAGGGGAGGGAGACAGATGTCGGTTGAATTTTGAGTTATAGGGAAAGAAAGGTATGATGGTAGTGTAATTTAGGGGCTTCAATAGCGGAGTCAATCAGGAAGATATATTAAACCAAGATGTCTAAAGATTTTCTTTTCCATCTTCACCTTTTTGTATTAAACCAAGATCAGAGAAAGTATGCCTTGTGTATCTGAATTTTTTAAGTTATATACTTAAGAGATGGGATTGATGCTCTTAGGTTGGAAACTCTGGTCACTCTTTGTTCATTTTCATATCTCTTTCTCTGCAGCACCTTGTGGCAACTCAATAATTTTAATTGACACATTAATATCTGATGTGGGGATTTGTAAGTGATTTCGTGCAGTCTTGTGGCTCTGAAGTTACTTTTTTCTCAAAGAGCTGTAATCCTAGCTGCTTAACCCTTTTTCATGTTCCCGGAATGCTGTCTTCCTTGGCATCATCATTTTGAGTAAAATCGTGTCTACGCTCTACGGAGGTTGGAATAATGACTTCTTTACGAGACCTTTTGATGTCTCGGGATTCCAGTTCCCCACCATTTTAATGGAGTTTGAGCTCTATCTTGACCCGATCCAAAAACAGAAAAAGAAAAGAAGTATCGTATGGTAAATATTATTTGATATCTTATTAAATAAATATAATATTTTTTATCTTTATAAATAAATACATATAATTAGTATTTATATATTAATATGTGCGATTTATAATATGTTTAATACATATACATGGTGATGCCATTTGAAGTCATTCTATCTCTTTAGACATTAAATTCGAGTTGTACAAACTTACAGATGATAATACTTTAAATTAATATTACCTGAGTAACATAAATAATATTGAACTGTTGGTTATTGCTGGCTTAGGCTCGTTTGGATGATAAAAGGGTTTTATTTTATTTCATTTTATTATTACAGTTTTTTTAAAATTTAAAATAATAATAATAATATTAAAAAATAATATTTAATAATATTTTATTCAACTTTCATTTAAAATTATTTCATCTCATCTCACTGTCCAAATCAAACCTAAGAATTTTTTTGCATTCCCAAACTTTTGGTCTGTATTATGAAAGTTGGAGAAAATTCTACAACAAACTGCAAGTCTTAAATCATAGATTGTATTGACCTATGTACTCTTAAATAGATCATTTAGAGCTTGTTTGTGATTGAGTTTGAAAGTTTAAAAAGTGTTTTTAATTGTTAAAAAACTCTTTTAAAGAAAAAATATATGTTTGGTAAATTTATAATAAGTGTTTTAATCATACTTTTTTAAAAAATACAAAATTGAAACTTTCATCGAAAAACTCATGTAGATAATTATATATTTGTAACGCCCGTCTTTGTGATGGGTCCTTTATAAATGATTTTTAGAAAATAGATGGAAATTATGGTTCCTTTTGAAATTTTCTTTCCTTTCATGCCAGGATACAAAAGATTCCATATTTATAAATAAAACTTGTTTTTTTTAATTTAAAAGGTTACAGCGAAAAACATTAAAATTTCATAATTAAAGTCTCTCATACAAAATAACATGCCTAGACTTTCGTGCTCTTCCCCTTGGACTGTGTCCGCCCTGACGTGTCATGCTCATCTTGTCCCTGGGAAGGCACACATTAAAACTAAAATGAATCGATAACTTGTAAGCATTATTTCATACAGTTAAAATATAAGAACATTTTTCAATCATGCATTCATCACTCCATACATATCACATACATATCATGCATAGACATTCAGTTCGTTTTAAAACATTGCGAGGTGGGGTTTTTCTTTAAATATACTTTCTTCTGGTAAAACAGTTCCCCACGCTTCGCTGCCTTCATTTCTTAAAGAGTCTTTTTATACATACATGCATTCTTTCTTAACATGCATACATTCTTTCTTATCTCTTTCATTGGTCGTTACACACTGTTGAGCCCCGTATACTGGGATTAGCGGTCTTTTGGACCTGATTCCGCCCGTGGCCACGGGTTGGGAATCAATTCAGTCAAGGTGCAGCACTGAGTGCACTATCAGTACTACTTACCCGGCATTGCAATCTGTCCAGTCCAGTCCTTCGGTACCTTTTCCTTTCCATTCATGTGGCTGTTACATATTTTCATACATTAAGCATTCAGTCCATTCATTCCTTTCATTCATTTACAGTCCGTTTAGTTCTTTACAGTTCTTTCATTCATTTCATTTAGTTCTTATCATTCTTAACATTTCTTTCAATCTTTTCATTCATAAAAGTCATTTTAAAAGCATTGGACATTTTAAAAACAGTTTTTTTTCATGGCATCATTTAAAACGTTAGTTCGTGCATCATTTAAAGCATTAATTCGTTTCGTTTCGTGAACATACATACAATACGTACCACGTATAGCATCCATCCACATGCATACACTTACTTACTTTGGATGCGTAAAAAGGGGCTGTCAAGAAGGGTCGTTACTTACGTATATTTGAAAACTTATACTTAGCTTTCTTTTTCGTAAAACCTGTTTCGTAGAGAAACGAGTCAATTCGTAAAGCATCTTAAGGAAAAAGAGTTTCATTTTCGTCTTCTTTTATTTAGAAAACTCTAGAAGAGTATGAACGCAATACTTACCTGAAATTCATGCCATACTCACTCCATGCAGTCTATTCGTGTGCGTGTCAGATGGCAACCTACATGCATACACATAACTTTACGTCATTCTCTATCTAATGCATAAGCAACTATACTAGAAATAGAACTATGCTTCACTTGGAACACTCATCATCCATTCCTGGACTCTTACGTGCCATTTACTATGCTAAAACCTTCGGAATTTTATTTCTTAAAGTGAACCTCTTTTATTTACCTTAGGGTTAAGACACTAAGACATTCGTCTTATTCTTTTATTAACCACATGTCAGCGCATGACTCAGACTAACTAAGTCACGCATCCCAATTCTAGACAACTTACCCATTACTACCTTTACATATCCTAACCCATACTCAATCCTTATTCTCATCCATGCATGCCACATGACTTTAAGCCCACTCTGAGGCTTAAACATCGTGCAACCATGCTGAGGACATTACCCATTACATATAGTAAAGTTGTCCGGCACATGTGTCTCGCTAGAGGCACATGTACCTTATCCATTTTTCACCTAAGATTAACTTATAGTTCAACAAACGCCCGCTTGTATAAGCAAGTTCCATACTCCGATACCAACTTGCTCAGACCCAGTCGATAGGACTCTTCTTACTTCCCTGCCCTGTATAAATTCATCCCGACACTTAACAAGAGGACTGCATCCACAAATGCACCTCTGTCACTTTACGTAGCTCGAGACAAATTTTGAGACACGTCATAATGCCCTTCATGCTTCTACTGCACTACTCTTACACTTTTCCACCACTTTACACATACTTTCAACCATAAGTCAACCACAAGGTGACACCTGTCACCTCGGACTACAAGCCACGTCACAGCTGGTTTGGGACACTTTTACATAGTTCTCGACGCTACACAATACATTCTACGCTTCTCAACTACGCAACCATCCTTTTAGTTGTGACACGCCTTACGGTGAATCGCTACACAACACAAAGCACACGCCACATGTACTTTCTTCACTCTACGCCACACGTCACTACGGCGCACATCACACGGTGCGTCGCTGCACTACATGGAGTACACTCCACGTGTACTCTCTTCACACACCATGTTGCATCACAACTATAACATGCACCTCAGGCCCATACTCACAGCACCGTCCACAACACTACACAGTTATGCCCAACATTTCGTTACACAGTCACACTTTACTTTACAACTATGCAGCGAACTCCACAATTACTAACAACACAGTCTACAATCCAACCAACCAACTAGCATTAATATAAATAACGAGAGATATAAGGTTATACCATTGACGGGATAACCCATGCGTCACTCGCTACCCATCATAATCAAGACGTCGGACGAGTTGTACGTGGCGGTTAACACCGCGTACGGTGGTTGTTTGGGCTACTAGGGGTGGCTACGGTTTGGATCTGAGCCGAGAAAGGTTTGGTCTTGGTCCTAGAGTGGTGACCTCAAGATGGTGCCGAGGTGGCACATGGAGGAGGCACGATAGTCCGTGGAGGTGTTTTTGGTCATGTATGGCTAAACTAGGAAATGGAGAGAGAGAGCCTGAGGAGCTTAGCTGGGCATGGAGGAGCATGAGGGAGGTGTGGTGGCGAGGTGGAGGCTGAACGGTGGCTCACGACGGCAGATCGACCATGAGTAGTGTAAATCGTGCATAAGAGAGTGGGGGAGCGTGAGAGCTGTGGGTAACTCGGTTGGATATGAAAATGGCTGGGGGAGGTCATGGTGGTGGTAAGGTGACGTGGGTAGCGGTGCACGGTAGTGAAACCGTGTGTGTGTGTGCGTGTGACCCATCGGGGAAAGAGAGAGGTAGGGAGAAAAGAAACCATGGAAATGAAGCCTATGGAGTGGGGATGCCATTGGTTGTGATCGGAGGCCAAGCTAGCTGTGTATGGTGGTGCTATGGTGGATGAATGGGCTTGAAACTCATTTTAGCTAAGTTGCCGTGGAAGGAGAATGAGGCTACCGTGGAGTTCACCGGTGGAGGAGGGACTTGCCGGCGGGGAGGGAGGTTGCCGGTGGTGGAGGTGGAGTTGAACGGCTGATAGTGGAGGTGGGCTGGAGGAGAAGCCGCACGGTAAAGGAGAAGCTGTGCGTCGGGCTGGGAGAGAGGGAGAGGAGAGAGAGATGAAAAAGAGAAAAGTACGAGGAAAAAGAGAGGGGCTTGAGTTTTTAATCCAGATCTTTAGTTTCGGAATCCTCAAAACGATCTAACGATGAGTTTAAATACTGATTTGAAAACACGTAATAAAACACTGAGAGGAATTAAGATAGAATATTATTTTATAAACTTTAGTTTATAAAATAATATTCCTTCATCATTAATTAAAATGATGAAGTCTCGTTAATCATTCGAAGAGAAAAAAACCATTTAAATTACTTTAAAGTTTTCAATATAAATTTAATCTCTTAATATTTTTAAATGACTAAAATATTTAATTTAAATAATTTTTCACAATTATAATATTTTTAGATCTCATCAAAATATTATAATTGTGTTATTTTAAAAGTAAGTTTAGTCCAATAACACTGGAAATATTATTCGTAAGTTTATATAATATTTCAAAATATTATATATGTGATATTTCCAGAATATTTAAAATATTCGTAAGTTTTAAAACAATGTGCTAGCTTTAAAATCTGCTTGATATCTTTTAAAACACACTATCGAGGTACGACACATAAATCGAAGCTAGTAATTAAAGAAGAAAAAAGGAACGGGTTATTACAATGTTTTAAAAAAATTAATATAACTAATTTTAAAAGTACTTTAAATACATGTTTACTAAACAATAAACATCTTTTAAAATATAAAGATTATTATTTAAGTTATAAGTTATAAACCTTAAAATTATGAATTATATTTTCCGCCGCAATTCTAAACAAGCAATTAATAAATTTATTTGGACTTTCAAGTTTGATCAAATAGTCTCATCTTACACTTGTTAGAATAGTCATGTCAATACCTATGATTATATGAGGCATGTCCTTCCATTGACAGCATATGCGTCATGTATTACAAAATTAAAAATAAAAACAAAACAAAACAAAAATTCATTTAAAAAACTAATAGGCTTGTGGGAGAAAACATCTTAAAAATTAAAAAAAAAGGCAAAAATAAAAAATCAGCTTTTCTTTCATATTTTATTTTTCATTTACGAATTATTCTATTCTCAAATTGATATATAGAGTATACTATTTATATTATTTAAATAATTAAATTTTATTTATTAGATTTAATTTTTAAAATTTAATTTTTAAATAAATTATGTCAAATATATATAAGAGAAATGATAGTTGTAGTAAAAAGTGTATAAGTATCGTGTAATTACTTTAAAAAAATAAATAAATACAATATGTACGTAAAAAAATAATTAATTTTTAATAATAAATTTTTTTAAAAAGGCTGTACAGTAATTTGCACACCCTACTACTATATTTCGTATTACTCTATATGTAAAGAGTTGGCGAACCACGTGACATCACAGTCACCAATCCCCCTCGCGCCAAAACTTCAAAACCGAAGACCACCCCCGTCCCCCTTCTCTCCCTCCGCGAGAAGTTAGCTGACAAGTGAGCTCCGGGCACAATGTTCTTCAACGATTCACAGGAACCGGACCTCGATCTCGAAGAAGAAGGTGAATCCTACTTTGATCCATCACAATCATGCCCCCAAGGCCATCGATCTACACTCATCCTCCGAACCCAGCAGGGCGGCTCCATCTGCCTCCTCTGCTTCTCCAACCTCGTTTCCAACCCTCTCTCTCCCACTCTCCATGTCTCCTATGCCCTCTCCCAGCTCTCTCATGCCCTCTCTCAGCCCCAATTTCTCCACTCCATTCGCTCCTTCCACTCTCACCTCCTCGTCTCCCCTCTCGTCAAAGCTCTCTCCTCCTTCGACGACGAACCCATTGCTCGACAGGTCATCGATCTCATCGTCAATATCTGTGGTTCAGATGATGGATCGGTGTGCTGTGAGTTTGTGGCCCGGGTATCGGATTCGCTCGCTTCCGGCGCGTTGGCGTGGAGTCGGCGCCAGGTTTTTATGGTAATGCGTTCTCATTTTTTTTTGCCTAAATGTTAGGTTCCTGTCTTTATTTTGGCTTTGATTGAAGTTATTGTGATAGTGGATGATATTTCTCCTGCTTTTCTGTCTTGTCGCTGGGAGATTGAAAGAAAAAGAAAAGAAAAGCGAATTTGCAATTGATAAATAATAACCGTTGCTGGCAAAGACCGTCGTTTCCAGTGAACATCATTTTTATTTGACATAAGCGACAGCCTGACTTGGTCTTATATGGCGTTACCGAACCCAGTTGTTTTGGGACACGCTTACCTCTTACGGTTAAGCTGTGATGATTTTCGGACTCAGCCTGCACGAGCTTGATAACATGTTAAATATTGGTCGATCTTGCGATAGTGGCTCAAAGATGTATCTACCTTTGTTTTTGTTCTACGCAGAACCAGACTCGGTGACTGAGATTGGAAGTTATTTGTCTGCATGTTTGAACCGATGTGGTTGCATTTGGATTTTCCGTCTCCGAGCCATTTCGTTTTTGTTAAAATTGAAGCGCATTTTGATTTCGGTTTTCTTTGCTGACTTCTTAGCCGGTGGAATAAAAATAGTTCAAAGAAGTAGGTTCCTTAAACATTTGCAAAAGAAATTTAAGTCATTATTTGATGGCTTATAGTAAAAATTTGGCCGAAATATCATAGTTGTGTTTATAGTTATAACTCAGTCAAATCAAACAGAGAGGGATTTACCTTCCATCATGTGGCAGCATATAAAACGAGATAATGATCATAATAGTGATGATTCAAGGAATGAGATCGTGTTGGCCAAAATGATCACCTAAAAAGTTCTTCTCATATCTTTTGGATTAGTAGGTTCTCTGCCCCACGAAAACTCCCAGTGGACTTTCCAATAAACTTGAAGTTTGAGTTAGCCTGAGATAGCTGGTAGCCGGCATTTACTACTGAAGTTAGCCTATGTAATTGAGGAATCTGAGTCACCAGCCTACATGGGGTTGGTTTCAAATTCACTGCTGTAAGGCAAACTGTGTATAGGTGAGATGACCTGAAATCTTAGTTCCATACTGGGGTCTCCCAAATAAATACATTTGAAACGACCTCATCCTTGAATCAGTTATTCTTTTGTACCGACACCTGCTTATTTGATTGATTTATTTTCCTTTCACCATTATAAAATATTTTGCATGATGTACTGGAAACAAAGTAGACAGAAATTAAACAAAACTGACGCATCAACCAGATCATGAGGGTCTTTGCATTTAATGGAAGGGTTAAAACATCTGACTGACCTTCATTTTTGAATTCTTAAGTGCAGCTTCATTGCTTAGGGGTTCTCTTAAACTGTCAGACAAATAACCTCTATGCACACATCAAGGACAAATACAGCCTTGTGTCCAACCTTGTTGTGGGTCTTCAATTGCCCAGGTAACAAGCAAAGTAACCTGGGTTGTATTTTTTTTTTTTTGTCTTGACACATTTGTCACATTATACTGCATCACCAAGAAATTAATGATATTATTTTTATGTCCTCAATTCCTTTGACCCAGTGAGGAGATCCGAGGAGAGATCATGTTTGTTCTGTACAAAATATCTATTCTCCAGTATACATCAGAGGATGGTGATGGATCTGATGTTTTATTGGCCTTTGGTACTAAGATCTTGCATCTGGTAGTGGATGCCCTCATGAAGACCCAGATTGATGATGTCCGCTTGAATTGCCTAGGTTTGTCATCCAGTCATTTCTTTCTCATTCCTTGGAAACTCAAGTATGGTGTCTACTCATTTCCTTTGGGAAGTCAAGTTGGAGATGCCAGACGATGTGACCAACGTCTTGGTCAGATGCCAAGAGCATTTTCCCTTCTAGGCTCCGCTTTTTAATCTGTATGTACAAATGAATTTCCAGAACAATTTGAGAAGGAACCACACAGACTAGGGCTTGTTTGGACACTTAGATATTCAAAAAAATCCTCATAATTTCTTTCTCAAACATGACTAAACACAAAACACTTTTCAATTTCAAATCTTTAACTTTTTCATGTAATCATTACCTATTTATTATCCAAACACAAAACATAATATAACTTTCCCAAGCTTTCAAACAAAACACAAAAAACAATATAACTTTTTCAAATTTCAAAACAAAAATAATATTAAAAAATTATATTCAAACTATTTTTTAACTTTATAATTTTTTTATTCAACTTTTTCTCTCATTTCCCAAAATTTAATAAAACATCTTAACTTCCACCATTTCATTACTATTTACAGAATTATGAGATATTCTAAATGTCCAAACTAGCCTTTAAGACATCATTTACAGAACACCTTAGCACACATTCCGAGATATTGTCTGGGAAGGTAAAGCCCCTTGTTACTAACATCAATATTTAAAGCAGTTATGAAGCAATTTGAGTCAACTGACTCATGAGCAAGTATTGAGGTTCATCACTGAGATCACTTAATTGAGATCACAATATGGCAGTAATTCTAAAAATGTTCCTTTTATAATACCAAAAGATATTGTACTGGCTCTAAAAAACTATTGTGTAGTAGAAACCTATTGCCTATATCATGGACTTAACTATAAGGCGAGACTTCAAATAATGTATGGCTATATGTAGCAGGGATTATGCTACTGGGCATGACAAATGACTACCCATTTGACCAAATTTGCCAATTGTATTTTTTTTTCGTTTTTTTTTTTTTTTTTAAATTTCTAATTTTTTCAGAGGTAAAGTTAGTATAGATGTATTTTTATATATTCAATAAATTTCAAAAATTGGAAAAAAAAAATGAAAAAAAAAATCAAAATTAACTACCTTTACTTCCGAAAAAATGTTATAAATTGTAATGTTAACTAGCATTTTTCCTGTAGCAGTCACTCTGACACAGCATGGAAAACTCATCCATCCAGATCACATGATCATTGTTGGGTCATCGTCTTCATCATCATCTTCATCAGTATCGCTGTCCTTTTCTATCAACTAACAATTTTCAATTATACTTGCCTAGCGCTTTTGATGGTGTTGACTCAGAGAGGGTTTTTCGCTAGTGCGAATGCAAATGACACAAGCAGCATGAATTTTTATGAAGCCGATAACTTCATTCAAGCAGCTGAAGTTAAGAGAGATGGGCCTCGTTTGAATATCAGTTTTGCTGAGGCCATCAAAGGCCCATTGCTTTCATCAGACAGCCAAGTCCAACTGAGCACATTAGATTTACTATTTCATTATATGTCTTGTGATGGTGCTTCAGGAAAGCAGATCCAAGTCCTGGTAGAAGAAAATGTTGCGGATTATGTGTTTGAAGTACTTCGATTGTCAGGTGAAGTGTATTAATAGAAGAAAAAAGGTACACTCTGTATTATTCAACATGAACATTATAGTAGCTTCTGGAATCAGAGATGCTACCTATGATGTCCATTCTAGTTTGCCTCAATTTTTGTCATCATAAAGTTGTTCTTGGAAAGTTTGATATTGATTGTGTTATTTGCTGAAGGTCTTGCAGATAAGGGCCTTATGCATGTAGGCCTTAACACCACTATATGCATTAAGTGTTCAGATATATTTTTTGAACTTTGAAAAATAAAGTTTTTGTATTGCAAACTCTAGTTTTGTGCTAATGAATTTTGTCTATTGGTGAACAGAATGCAAGGATCCGGTTGTCAGCTCTTGCATTCGGGTACTTGATCTTTTATCAACAGCCGAGCAAGCCTTCAAACAAAGGCTTGCCATTGGGTTTGGAACTCTGATTTCAGTAGTACGTTACGTATCTGAAGTTCCCTTCCATCCTGCCCAAAGTCAGACTCTAAAGCTCATATGGAATTATATTTCTGATTGCCCTGGGATGCTATCCACTTCTCAAATAGAGGAGTTAGTTCTTATTCTCACAAGGTTGCTTAAAATGCATGCTGAGGCGGAGGTGGGCATGCTTCCTGAGGCATTTATAACGGTTTGCTCAGTCTTTGTAGCTCTTCTCAAGTATTCATCTTCTCATGGGACTTTAAATCTGGCGACATCAGTTCAAGAAGCATCAAAACATGCCATTTTAGCCTGTCTAGATCTCTCTGAAAAACATCCTGGACAAATTTTGCATTCATTGTACCTACTTAAAGAGACATATCTGTATGGTAATGGAGAAAACTTCAATGAATCCGGTAACATTGAACTACGAAGTTATGTGGTGGAAGTATGCATAAAACAATTATTACCTTGGATTGTAACAGCCATCAATGAACTGGAGGAGGAAATTGTCCTTGGGGTGCTGGAAACTTTTAATTCATTGCTGCTTCCGGATTGTGATATCCAAGCCATGAGACTTGCAAACACTTTGGTTTCATCATCTTGGTTTTGTTTCTCGTTTGGATGTCTAGGCTTATATCCTACAGAAAAAATGAAATGCAGAGTATATCTGATGCTTAGTTCACTTGTGGATGTTCTTCTGGGAAATGGCTCTGGGCAACCCATCAGAGATGCTGCTCTATATCTGCCAGCTGACCCTGTGGATTTATTGTTTTTACTTGGGCAAAAGAGCTCTCATAATTTGGAATTGTCTTCTTGTCAATCTGCCATTTTGCTGGTATTATACACCAGCTCTTTGTATGGTGAAAGGTAATTGACTCATCATTCTTCATCTCCCTCCTTCAATTATGTTGGTAGTATGCATGTCATGTTCCTTTCCTTACATCTTTAGTATCTTCTCAAGACTTGCAGATGAGAAGTTGGTTTTAGCTTCTCTGGATCAGTATCTTCTAGTCAATAGTAGAGATTTACAATATGGGGCTGCAGATTCCCTTGCAGTGATGCGACTAGTGAACCTTTATGCTCTTTTTAGGGGTCTTGCCAAAATGAACTACCAAATCCCCTACAGTTCAAAAGCAGAGAGCATACTTTTTCAGCTGATGACTGAAAATGAATGGGATTTGCCTTCTTCAGGAATTCACTCGGTGTCATTAAAATGGTTGTTTCAACAAGAGAAAATCAGCAAGCTATTGTCTTATCAGATTCTCAAATTCAGCAGAAGCACTAGTTCAAATGGGACTGACATCATAGTCCAGGGAAGAAATGATCGAGTTTTAAGCAAAGAAGCAATTGCGAAGCTAGTAGCAGCAGGAGATAACTATGGAGCAACAATTTTTGTATGCTTGTTGACAGATCTTGCCAAGGATAATGGCCAAGAGCATGACATAATCTCAGTGGTTACTCTGATGGAAACTATTATTACCATCTTTCCAGCTGCTTCAAACCAATTATGTTTGTGTGGCATAGGGAAGGCGATCTACACTCTTTGTTATGACACAAGCCACACATTTTCCCCACAGATAGTGAAGGCCATCTCAGTTTTGAGTTTTAAGATTTTAAGGTTGGTGCAGCCTGAAATTCTTTCTAGTGATGAAAATTGGCTCGCAGTGACTATGAAGGTGATTTTTTCAACTTTAGCCTACTCTGATTTGCTTGATGTTGTAGGAATTTAATCGAAAGTTTATTTTTTATTTTTGTAGTTGATGGAGAATTTAGACACCTCGGAGGCTGCAGATAGGTGGAATCAGGAAAGTCTTGTTGTGATTGGGGTTCTTTCCCTGGTTTTGCGCCACTCCACCAATGAAGTACTGTTAGAAGCTTCAAAAGCTATTATTTTTAATACTTCTCTTGTATCTGCAATCAACAGTATAATCAACGCTGCCCACTTAAAGGGGCCTGCTTTGGTCGATCATGATGAGGGGACTGGCATTGGAGAAAGTTTGATATATGTGCTTTTACTAAATTATTTCTCTTTAAGAAGGTCAGTGCCTCTCATTAAAAACTAGTATGATCTCAAGTTGTTGGCGCTGACTTTTCTTTTGTTGCTTCAGTTTGCCTGCTGTCCTACCTGAGTTTGTGGATTGGAAAAATTTCTTTGATCTACCAAATAGGATGCAGCCGTTGTCCTTCATTGGAATTCATTGTCATGACCTTTGCAGACTGATGCATTTTGGGTCCTCTCTGGTGAAGCTTGTTGCTTCCTACAGTCTGTTGCAGTTGCTTACCAGATTATCAGACCAGAGAGATAAAAATCACTTTGAACTGAAATGCACCGTGGGGTATCTAAGGTCTGTAATTGATGTATTAGAAGGCTTGATTTTTTACAGTGATCTCAGAGTGGCTATGAACTGTGGCCTGTGTCTTTCCCTAATTTTGGGGTGGGAAATGCTGGACATGCAGAAGACAACGTTGATTGAAAAGAACAGTTGGTGTAGGTTGATTGTAGAAGAGCTAGCAATGTCTTTGGCGGCTCCTTGTTTAGCGACAAAATCTTTCATTAATCATCACAAGCCTGCAATTCATGTAGCTGTCGCACTTCTAAGACTACAGAAGGTTCCTGGGTGGATGAGATCTGTGTTCAATGATACATGCATATCTTGCATAATTGAAAACCTTTCGGCGACTAATGTGAATACGGAGATGGTGTTTTTTTTTCGAGAGCTACTAAATTCCGAGTATCTGAAGACTGCACATATTGCTAACCTGAATCGGATGCTCCAGGTGACAATTCCCCGTTCTATCGTGTTTTTTCTATTTCTTTGCTGTCTTTTGGTTGCCTTGTCGGTCCAAAGTGCACTAATAAATATAGCATTAAAACGGAAGGATTAGTTTTGCTTAATGCGTTGTATGCACAAACAATGGTTTCATTATATAATCATTTTGTGCGTTTTAATGCCATTATTTTCTCACCGGTATCCATTTTTAACTTCGTTGTAAGGCTTGTAACCGAAGGCAGTGTAATAAGATAAAAGATAACAAACAACCATTAAATTCCCCATTTATGCTTTGCCACTGCAGGCTTGCAGACAACATTTGTATGCTGACATTACTCAAGATGATCAATCAGATGAGCATGTGAAGAAGACGGCTACCACCTCAAACGATGTGGAAGAAGTTTGTGAGTTTCTCATTTACTTGATGTCATCCGAGTCATCTCCAGATATGGATTCTAGGGGATCACATATTGCCATTGGGAATAAGCAACTGTTAGAAGAGATAGAGTTGTTTTGTAGGACCTTGACAGTGGAAGATGACAGCTAATGGAATCAATCCATTGTGGCAATACACCCGTTGTGTAACTAAGGTAGTTAATTTCCTTTATGAAAGTAAATTACAAAGAACATAAGATATTGTCCGTATGGAGTCTTATGACAGATACACACTAATAACGACATGCATATACGAATATAGCCATTTTAACATGTGTGTCTGTACATACATCAACATATACACATCCATATATACACATACGCTTGTATATGATGGAACATTTGAAGAAAAAAAATTGTTAGAATATTTGAAATGACGTCATAATTTAGTAGGTAAGGAGCACGGGGTTCATATGATCCCGGAAGAACACCAATAATGTAGCACCGTCCTATGATACTTGATGTCTTCGTTGGAATCCAGTTTTTGGTGCAGAAATCTCTGTGCCATCTGGTATTATGAAAAAATTTAGTTGCAAGCAAAAATGTGTACTAATATGTGCATCAATCTAATATGATTAGTCAAAAAGTAGATTTTATTGAAAACAGTATTAATTTAAATTTTAAATATGAAAGAATCAGTATTAGTACGCAGATTAGTACACGACTTTGTTTGTACGTAGCAAAACTCTGATATTATTAGGTTAGTAATAATACATTTATTATGTCTTGATACGCCCCTTCCTAAAATGCTAGTGACTCAAAGAAAGTTTTAAACAGCGAGGTGAGATGAGCTGGGTTTATATAAAAGTTGAAAGTTAAATAAAATATTGTTAGAATATTATTTTTTAATATTATTATTATTTTGGTATTTAAAAAAGTTAAATTTTTTTATTATATTTTGTATAAAAATTTAAGAAAATCATAATGATTAGATAAAATGAGTTGGAGGGTTTTTGTATCCATACCGGGCCTTAAAAGCTGAGGAAGCAACCCTAATAAAAAGAGAAATCGAATTACACAATGCAATCAAAATATTAAAAGAGAATGTATTTTTAAGTGACTCCGACTCCGACTTTGCCTTCCAACTTTGACTCTAATTTCGCATCCGATTCTGATTATGATATTGTACATATGTTAAAAAACATATGTATTTTTCTATATATTGACCATATATATATTATATAATTATATCTTATATAGTTATTGTTTTTTTTTGGGTTATGTAGTTAGTTAAATTTAATAATATATTAGTATGAACTAATTATTATAAAATAATATATATATACTATAATATAAAGGAATTAAATTGACTAATAATAGTTTAATATATGTAAATATCATACTATTACTACCTTCTAAGAGCACTACTAATAGACTCAATAAAGTTTGGCCAAAATTTGATTAGAAAATTCACTTTTATAAATTTAGCCAGTCACTTTTCAACAACACCAAATAACATATTAATTTTTGACATTATTATAACGGTCTATCACTTTTCAACAAATCTATCACTATTATATTAAAATATTAATTTTGACATTTTCATTTATTTTAATTCTAGTTGTAATTTAAATATTTATTCGTTATTAAAAAATTACACATTAATTTTTTAATGTTCATATTATTCCAAAGGATAAAATTTTCTAACGGTTTTTTTTTTTTAATAACGGTTACATTTTTTCAACTGATATATTTTTTCAACGGTCATATTTTTTCAAGTATAGTATATATGCAAATTAAAGTAAAAAGCTACGCAAATGATTAAATATGTTTAAGAAACAGAAACTAGGAAATGCAATAGGTAAGAATCGAAAAGCAAGAGGAAGATAGTTTTTTATGCCAAAATAATATTTGGCCAGCAGCTGGGGCTAAATAGATTTGTCCAGTGAAATTGATGAAAGCTAAAATTACTGTAATTTTGTTGAGTCCACTACAGTTCATTTTTATGTTTCCTAGTCAAATGTTGGTCAAATTTTGGCTTTATTGTGTCCACTACTAGTGCCCTAACACTAATGTATAATAATATGTAATACTAATGTATAATAATCAATATATAACAACATATAATATGATGTATAATAAGTAATATATAATGACAGTAGTTTGTCTAGTAGAATAACACATAATATTAAATCTAGTATATAATTAAGTTAGAAATAAATTAAAAATTAATATAATGATATAATAACATGTATTTAAACACTATGATACAAGTCTATAATAGAAATAGGTTAGAAATTAGTATAAAATATTATAATGACTTAATAACATGTAATACAATTGTATAATAACATGTAATTAGACACTAGTTAAATAGTAATTGTTATGTATTATATAATAACATGTAATTAGACACTAGTTAAATAGTAATTGTTAATAATATAATAAATCCTAGCAATTAAATTTAATGATAAAAAATTATAACAATCATAAATAGAAAAGAAAAATTCTACTCATCATTCCCTACACCACACATTATACATAATTTTTTATTTTTTTTCTCTTAATAGATATGTGATTTATAAATGATGAGTAGAAGAACTCAATTAATTTAAGAAAAATAAAACCAATTTTTTTAAAATAAAAAAAGAAAAAGCATAATAAATAAAGATGATGAGTAATAAAGCTCTAAAATAAATAAACATGATAGAAGGAACAGAGGGTTAATGCATAGAACTTCTTACTATTAAAACAAAGATTAAAATTGATTTAGAGTTTAGTTAAGGGTTTAGGAAAAAAAAAAAGCCTAAAGCCCAGCCCGAAAGGCCCAAAACGGCAGCCCAGCCAGCACTCCACTTAAAACGGCGCCGTTTTACCTGGTTTTGACTTGACGGTTTCGGCCTCCCACTCCGGGAGTCGCCTCCATCTCAGAATCCCATTCCCTTCGTCTTTTCTAACCCTAGCCGCACGGCCTCCCCCCCACCGGTAAGCCTCCCTCTCTCTTCTCCCGTCACCTCTCTCTGTCTCTCTCTTCTCCCGTCGTCTTCTTTCTGTCTATCTTTCTTCTCTTTTTATTTTTGCTGAAATTTTTCCAGGGTCTCGAGGCTAACGAAGCAAAAATCCGTTAGCCCGCCCCATCACGGAATCAGAGTGAGTTTTTTTTTTTAACTTTTGCATTTTTTGCTGATTTGATTTCGAAGTGAAAATGGAAAATGATTGATCTATGTCGAAGTGCAGTGGATGGGTCTGTTTGAATTTCTTGCCTCTTCCTATTAGTTAGGTTAATGGAAACTATTTTCTTATTGTAGATCTGTGTAATTGGTTGTGAATCTGTGTAATTCTGGTAGATGCCTTTCATATGGTTGTGAATCTGTGTAATTCTGGGTAGAAGCCTTTCATATGATTTTAAGTTCTATGTAATCTGGTTGTGAATCAAAATTATACTTATGGGATATATTTTGATCAACATTAGAAAGTTTCAAAATCAATAAATTCACAACCCTCAGGCTTCCCAGCAAAATATACAACCCCCCCTCTCCCTAATAAAATTAAAAAAAAACAAAGCATTGCTTCTTCCTTTTAACTCTTATAGAGATGTTTTATTTGTTTACACCTGTGTCCCTGTATATGTTATATTGTGATTATCTTTACTGGGAGGGTTAATTAATTACCTTAAAAAGGGGTCTTTGGATGAACCTCATGCAGTTTCTCAGATGTTAATAAAAGATTAAAAAAATCTTTCCTTTTTGTTCAGATACTGTCCATTGTATGTTGCTTATTCAGTTCTGTGCATGTAATGTACTAATGCAACTTTAAAAAGAAGGGGGGCGATTGAATTTTTTTCCTTTCCACACAAATAATGCATCACGTTTAGTTAGCATTGTAGGGTACGACCAACATGGGCTGTTGTTGTTGGGAGTGGCTCAACACTTGTTTGTGATATTCTCTAAGTAAAGACAAGACCATCTTGGAAACATTAAAAACAAGTGCATAAGACAAGACCAACCCAACCCAGAAAAGTATAACAAACAAAACTCTGAAATGTTAAAAAAAATAAATAATATGGGACCATTTTGGCATTTGGAGTGAAGATGAAATCAACTTTGGACAATTTAAGACATTGATTTGGCCCTGTTTGAGACAAAACTATGTTTTCTGTAACCTAATATATCAAAACTAACAATATTTTACTTTGCTCATATTCATTTTGAACTCTACTGCTAGTGTATTATCCAGCATATTCAAGCCCAACTTAATAGATTTGGAAAGGAAAATGCTAGTATGACTCCCAAATGTGCCCACTCATATATTTTATTTTTTTAAATTTTTTCTTAATGGTTAAGGAAGTGATTATTAGTGAATTTGTATTTTTTTAAATTTTTTTTCTTAATGGTTAGGGATGTTTAAAAACTACTTAGAAGAAAAAGGAAAAAAAAAAAGAAAAAAACCATTTGCACTGGTGTGTATATTTGGGGTGCACACCTAGCATTGTCCATTTGGATAACCTCATGGTTTATCTTTTGTCTCCTCTCTTTCCAGGCAACCAAATTGTGATATTCCCATATGATAAGATTGAGGATAGGTGGTGTATAGGATTCCATATTGTTTGAGAATGAGAAATTCTTGCTCTTTATAAGGTTTCAATGGGGTTCCAATTGTATCAATGACTTGTCCTTTTAAAGTATAGGCCATGTGATTTTGGGCCTTCCATTGGGGCGTTACAAATGGTATCAGAGCCTATCCTAACCAGAAATGTTGGATTTGAGCCGTGCCACCTACAACAGACAGGCCCGATGAGGACGTCGGGAATTTAAGGGGGGTAGATTGTGATACTCCCATATGATAAGATTGAGGATAGGTGGTGTATAGGATTCCACATTGCTTGGGAGTAAGAAATTCTTGCTCTTTATAAGGTTCCAATGGGGCTCTAATTGTATCAATGACTAGTCCGTTTGGAATATAGACCATGTGGTTTTGGGCCTTCCATTGGGGCGTTACACAAACCCGATCCAAATCAGAATAAGATGCAAAGAACAAAACAAGATAGAATAAAAAAGGACATAGAACATCTACCAATCCGACAGACTCTCCGAACACAAGCTAAGACAGATACAAGAATCCATCAGTTATAAAAGTTCCAACACAGAGAGAGAGTGAAACAAAAAAACTAACCTTGGGTTCTTGACATCGACGACGGAGAGGCTGTCCTTACGACTGGCGGAGCGCCACAGAGTGATGAAGACGAGGGCCACGAGCCAACGAAGCTTTGATCGACAGAGGAAGAGTGGCTAGGAGCCTAGGGTTTCGGCGCGAGAGAGGGAGAGAGATCTCTGGGAGGGGGGTTAAGTGATTTTAACACTCGCACTGAAACAAAATCGTTTTGGTCAACTAAAATGTCGTCGTTTAGTACTCAAATGAATTGTTAAATAGAAACCGGGACTGGGTATTGGGTTTTAAAGTTTAAAATATCTTATATATCAGCTATTAAAATAGTAATACCTTTAAAAGCAGAAATTTGAAATTAATTAAAAGAACACTGATAAAATGGGGCTACCATTCAATATATATAAAATTGTAAATACATGTAACATTACTCTTTCAAAAATGGAAAAAACCTACTTAAAACCCTTTTTTAAAAAAGAAAAAAAAAAGACGTCAACAATCGAAAATAAATTTATGAATTTTCATGGTAGTTGGTGTATATAATTAATTTTCTCTCTTAGAGGATGACTGGGTGGTGAATCTGTCTCTCCATGTTACTTATCAAAAAAAGAATCTGTCTCTCCATGTGTGTTTATTCTGCTATTGCCAACACTTCAGTTGCGACTCCATACATCTCCATTGCTTGTCTCTGATCAATTCACCACACATAGAGAGACAGATTCTTCTTCTACTTTCACTAGGCAAGTTGGTCCCCTTTCATTCTAAGTATTTAATCTACTGGTTCAAATCAAAATTTATGTTTTCACGCAAACTGTTTGATAATTAGTATTTGTGAAACTAGGGTGTGTTGTAAGTTTGTAACAAAACTTTTTTATTCGTTTTCCCTTGATTTGATATATCTTATTGATTGGTAACGATAAAATAGAAAGCATATTGTAAAAGATTTTTGAAAACATCGTTCCCAGTTTTATGTGGTTTGAAGCCAATGGTGACAGCTGTGATTGCCTTTGTTTCAGTTATAGCAATTTGAAATAAATTGGGGAAACATGCCATCTCTTCAAACTGCGCTGCCTCCTGAACTTGCCAACAATGCGATTAGAGTTAGTATCAAGTTCTTCTTTGTATCTATTTGTTCTGCCATTTCTCTGTGTACTTCAACAATTTTGATTGGAACTTGTTGCGCCTGTCTAACAATTAAAATGTACACATTATACTATTATTGCGCATGTTTTCTAATTGATGCTTCTTGTTGTAGCTTTACCGTGAATGCCTTCGAAGAGCTAAATATATTGGTCATCGGGTATGCAAAGTTCTTCCTTCTTTGTCAGATTATGCATGTGCGAGCGGATTCATAATGATAGTTTGGTTTCCGTGGATGCCCTACACGATATAATATATTATATTTTTTATTGTCTCCTGATGCAGTCTATACCTCTCAATAAAGGTGCCCAAATATTAGCTACGTTTTATTTCAGATTAAATATTATATATATCTGCCAATTCAGTTCTCTATCAGCTATGTAGCCTGATGCTAGAATTTTTGCAACCACTGAATCTGTTCTTTTATCAGTACAACCACTGAGTCGGTTGGAATATTAAGTGCAATATACATGCTTCTGGCATGTCTAACCTAATAGGGTTATTGGGGAATGAGTGTTCACTGTGTTAATGTATTTTTTTATTGATGAACTTTTTCCGATAGTATGAAGAAGAACATACAAGAAACTCACCTTGGGCCATTGTAATTTGTCTCTTCTACCACGCAGCAACATAATACAGAGCTCCTCGTTGCTATGGTGAGGCAGCAGTTCAAAAGAAACATGCAAGAGACAGATCCAGAAAGAATTCAGAAGTTGAAGGATGAGTGAGTTTCTTGAATGAATTTGTGCTTCTTTTACAGTTGGTTATGTGGGGAATATGTTGGCAATGATGTCTATGGCTATCTTATATATCCACGGTGCATTATACTAGTCTTTCTTGATCCTCCAATACATACTTCTTCATTGTTTGTTTTTTCTGCTCTATTTTGTGGGTTTAATCCAAAAAGTTATATTTGGCCTCGGATGTTTCAAATAGTTGCAGAGACACATTTCTTATTCTGCTTCTTTTAATTGTTCCGAGTGTTAGCAAAGTTTTATAATCGTTGTTTCTTTTGTTTTGCCAGTGCGGCTAGGGGACTTATAAATCACATACTATATGAGTCTGAGAAGATGTCTGGTCGTAAATTCAGCAAGAGCTTTTGATGTTCAGAAGATCACTGGTAGGCTTCTTGAAGCTGTGGAAACTGCTAATGCAGACCTTTCAAGTTTAGAAACCTGTAGAACAGTGTTTTACATACCTGGGTTGCTCTGCATCTTTAGTTCTATGGTGTTTATGCTTTTTTCAACCAGGGGAGAGAATTTTTGATTGAGTTTTCTTTGTTTCTTGCAAAGGTCAGATCTGGTTGTCGAAATCCATTTTATAAAGAATAATTTTACTTATCATCCTCACATATCATACACTACACTTATTTTAATTTTTTTTTTAATTTTTTCTATAACAAGTATGTGGTTTATGGATGATAAGTACAATAACTCAATTAGTTTAATAAAAATAAAAATAATAAAAATTACTTTTTTAATATATAAAGTGTATGGTGTGTGATAATGAGTAATATCTGTCTTTTATAAATGTGTGCTGATGAGCCTTGTGATGCATTCTCTCTATCCAAGGAGCCAAGGAGGTTATATGATGCAGCAGCCAACGAAAGAATTTAAAGGGTAGCTTAGCTGTAGGATGGATACTTAGGGATGTTTGGAAAATTTTATATTATAATAATATATTAATTTTATAATATTTTTTATTCAAATATATTTTTCTTTCATTTCTCAAAACTTAATAAATACTCAATTCAAATTATCTCATTATTATTCATAAATCATTTTATTATTATTTACAAATTTCTTATCTTATCTCATTTTTCAAGCATTCCTAATTGATCATATATTCTTGGGAAAAGCTCCCTTGCCGCTTGAGTGGTATTGTCTAAGTGTATTGCTCATGTAAAAAATATATATTTATCTTTTTATTTAGTGATTAAAAAAATAATTTTTTTGGTATATCGGTGTATTTTTTTTTTATCTTAATAATTAAAAAAGTGATTAAAAAAATATGAAAAAAAAAAATAAAAATTATCAGGCGGTACGCCGAATGAATGCGCGGCATAGCAGCCGGACCTATATTCTTTGATGTGCCAGTGCAAAGAATCTGCAACTCGTACTTGTTATATTCAATCACGACGCCATAATCGAGCAGGTTCTCATCTGGCTCATGAAACAATGTATCTTTGTGATAAGTTAAGTTGTAACTGACTGATTTTATAAGAAAATAAAAGGCTCCAGCTATAGAGCTGCTGACCTGCACAACTGGATGATATGAGGATTTGTTGCTAATTTCTATTGCCTACAAGCATTGCACAGCATGTTGAACAGCGTATGCTGCCGACCACTCAGAACTAGAAACTTTATACTTTAGCTGTGGCCTTGTAAACTTTTCCTCTCACCGCCGCCCTCTTCACCGACAAAGATATAGGCGTGTAAAGACTATAGCAAGACAAGTAAACCTTTCAACCACAATAGTACAAATAATAAATGAGCATAATTCCATACCGTACATTCCATACTTAATTTTTATTTTTTTAATTTTCTTACTCTTCATTTCTACATCACAGTCTGAGAAAAAAAAAAAAGGATAAAAAATTATGTGTGGTATAGAGATTAAGAAATACCTCAAAACTGTCCTGTCCAACAGCGACTTCATCAAGCCCTCTAATTTGCCCTCACAGACCAACGAATTGGTACTGGCATTATCCTGAAATCATTTCTGTGCTGAATTCACTTTCATTCTCAATTATCATCTCAGTTTCTGGCCATAGAGTGTTGCTTTCAACTGTTTGTAAAAGCAGAACTTTTCAGATGTGGGCGTATTTAGACATTGACTATACCTCTAATAATAGTGCGTTAGAAACCAAATTCAAATTGTATTGTATGATCACATTTAGTCGTTATAATAGCCATCATAATTGACCGTCCTTAACCGTCATTTATGACGGCCCGTAGTCGTCATAATTGAAACTTGAAAATTGTGTGGAATGTTGTAGAGTTGTGTGGAATGTTGTAGAGTTGTGTGGAATACTCAAGAATGTTATAGAACCTCCTTTGTACTCTTTACCCTTGAATTGATGACAAGTGTCACAATCCTAACCATTATTTGCACCAAGAGGTCCCTATAAATAGAGGGAGTCCTCATTTGTGTAAGACACCAAGAAATAAGAGAAAACAAAGTTCTCTAAACATTTCTCTCATATTCAAGATCTCTCCCTTTGTCTTTCGCTCTCTTGTTTTTCATAAGTTTCATAACACGTTATCAGCACGAAGGTTCTGACGATCTTGAAGCTAGTAGGCTTATACTTCAAGTAAGTTTTTCAATATGTTATTTGTAGTTCCCAAAATGAATATGAAATGTTATATTACTTGATGAAACTCTATGTTTATTCTCATGATTTTGTGAATGTATTTCTTAATATAAACATGCTTATGTTCCTGATTTATATATGTAGAAAATGTCAAATCTTACAAAATTGGAATTCATTGCTCTTGACATTTCTGGAAAAAATTATTTATCTTGGATCCTTGATGCTGAGATCCATCTAGATGCGATGAACCTGGGAGATACAATTAAAGAAGGAAATCAAGGGTCCCGGCAGGACCGTGCTAAGGCAATGATTTTCCTTAGGCACCATCTCCATGAAGAATTAAAAACTGAGTATCTCACGGTGAAAAATCCCCTTATTTTGTGGAATGATTTAAGGGAGAGATATGAGCACCAGAAAACTGTGATCCTCCCAAAAGCTCGTCATGATTGGATGCACCTGAGGTTGCAAGATTTCAAGAGTGTTAGTGAGTATAACTCTGCACTCTTTAAAATTAGCTCAGTATTAAAATTATGTGGTGAAAAAGTCACTGATGATGACTTGTTAGAGAAGACATATACCACTTTTCATGCCTCGAATGTGCTCCTGCAGCAGCAGTATCGAGAGCGAAAGTTCAAAAAATATTCTAAATTTATATCTTGTCTTCTAGTAGCTGAGCAAAATAACGAGTTTTTGTTAAGAAATCATCAGTTACGTCCTACTGGTTCTATACCATTCCCTGAAATGAATGTTACTAGATTTACACCATTTCCAAAAGCAAATGGTGCATCTTTTCAAAGAAACCGAGGGCGTGGACGTGGTAGAAAAAATTACAGAAGTGGAGGTCCTAGAAGAGACCACACTAAAAGGGATAATAGTAGATATACACCGTACCACCAGAAGTGGTTCAACTCAGAAAAGGGTAAAGGTCCTCAAAATAAATCTTTAAAGAAAGATGAAGATGGATGCCATAGATGTGGTATGACTGGACATTGGGCTCGTACCTGTCGTACATCTAAGCACTTGGTTGATCTATACCAAAATTCTATAAAAGAAAAAACAAAAAAGTTTGAAACAAATTTTGCTGAACCATCAAATACTTTAGCTTCTATAAAAGAAGAAGATACTACAAGCCTTGATGTTTCTGATTTTTTTGAAAATTCTAGTGGTAGAATTGATCATTTGATTGGTGATGGAAGTACTCCTTTTTAATTAATGTATTTTCTTTATCTTATTGTAATATTTTGCAATGTTTTGTAGAATCATGAGTCTTACTGATGAACTTTTTATCTCTGAGATGAATAATAGAGATGTATGTCTGGCTGACAGTGCTACAACTCATACAATTCTTAAGGATAAAAAATATTTTCAAAATTTAACATTGAGTAAACCCTACGTTCATACCATATCTGGTTCATCGAATCTAATTGAAGGCTCCGGAAGAGCTTATATTGTGTTGCCAAATGGCACCAAATTTTGTATTGATGATGCTCTATTTTTTTCACGATCCAGAAGAAATTTATTGAGTTTCAAAGATATACGTCGTAATGGTTGTCATATTGAAACCACCAACGAAGACAATAAAGAGCATCTTCTCATTACTAAAATAATTTCGAGCCAGAAGCTCGTATTAGAAAAAACTGTCTGCTCTCTCATCTGGGTTGTATTATACAGAAATGAGAACGATTGAATCACATGTGGTAATGCACCAGAAGTGCATTGACCCCAAAGTATTTATGACTTGGCATGATCGCCTTGGACATCCGGGATCAATAATGATGAGACGAATAATTGATAATTCGTATGGGCATCCCCTAAAGAATCAGAAGGTTATATTACCTAATGAATATCCATGCTCTGCATGTTCTCAGGGTAAATTGATTATCAAACCATCTATCTCAAAGGTTGTTTTTGAATCTCCGTCATTTTTACAAAGGATTCATGGGGATATATGTGGGCCTATTCAACCATCAAGTGGACCGTTCAGATACTTTATGGTTTTAATTGATGCATCAAGTCGATGGTCACATGTTTGTCTTCTTTCCACTAGAAATATTGCATTTGCTAAACTTCTTGCCCAAATAATTAAACTACGAGCACAATTTCCTGACTATCCAATTAAAACTATTCGATTGGATAATGCAGGTGAATTTACATCTCAAGCTTTTGATAACTATTGCATGTCAATAGGAATAGAAGTTGAACATCCAGTTGCCCACACACACACTCAAAATGGTTTAGCTGAATCATTAATTAAAAGGCTTCAGCTAATCGCTAGACCTTTGCTTTTGAAATCAAAACTTCCTATTTCTGCCTGGGGACATGCTATACTTCATGCAGCATCATTGATTCGATGTTAGGCCATCAGCATATCACAAATATTCTCCATTACAGCTTGCATTTGGTCAACAACCAAATATTACTCATCTTCGTATTTTTGGATGTGCGGTATATGTTCCAATTGCACCTCCACAACGTACAAAGATGGGTCCTCAACGTAGACTTGGAATATATATTGGGTTTGATTCTCCATCTATTATTAGATACCTTGAGCCTCTTACAGGGGATATGTTTAAGGCACGTTTTGAGGATTGTCATTTTGACGAATCCATTTTCCAACATTGGGTAATGAGAAGTCGGTGCCTGAAGCACGACAGGAAATTACTTGGGAAAATAAAGCTCTTTCCCAATTTGATCCTCGTACAAATGAATGTCAACTAGAGGTTCAAAAGATTATTCATTTGCAAAGTGTTGCAAATCAATTACCGGATGTCATTTACTGACACTAAAGGTGTGGTAAAATCATATATTCCTGCTGTTAATATTCCAGCAAGGATTGCAGTCCCTGAAGGACAAATTGCCAAAACAGCAACAGGTGAGTCCAAGATACGCCTGAAGCGTGGACGGCCTATTGGTGCAAAGGATAAAATTCCTCGGAAGAGAAAAATACAAAATGAATTTGGTACTCCTGAAGAGTCCATACCCACAACACAGGCCATAAGAGTAATTGATACTCCTGAAGAGAATAAATCTCCTGAAAAAGAACCTCCTGAAGAGGTATTTAATGAAATGTCTTCCCTTGAAGAGGGACAGGTACCTGAAAATAACGAGATCTCGATACATTTCATGAATACTGGAGAAATTCTGGATAGAAATAAAACTGTTGTCGACAACATATTTTCATATAAAATGGCCATTGACATTACCAGAAGTAATGAAGAAATTGAGCCAAGAACTGTCGAAGAATGTCGACGTAGAAATGACTGGCCAAAATGGAAATCAGCTATTGAAGCTGAATTAAACTCGCTAGCAAAGCGAGAGGTCTTTGGACCAATTGTACAAACACCAAAAGGGTGTAATGCCTGTTGGATATAAATGGGTATTTATACGTAAGCGTAATGAGAACAATGAAATTGTGCGATATAAAGCACGACTTGTTGCACAAGGTTTCCTGCAGAAACCAGGGATTATTATGAGGAAACATACTCTCCTGTTATGGATGCAATCACATTCAGATTTTTGATTAGTTTGGTAGTTACAAAAGGATTAGATATGCAGTTAATGGATGTGGTTACTGCATACTTATATGGATCATTGGATCATGACATATATATGAAAATCCCTGAAGGATATAGAATGCCTGAAGCTTCTAATCTTGAGTACATCCAGAAGTATGTATCTCTATTAAACTTCAAAGATCCTTATATGGATTAAAACAATCCGGACGCATGTGGTATAAACGCCTTAGCGAATATTTATTGAAAGAAGGATTTGAGAATAATCCAATATGCCCATGTGTTTTTATTAAAAATCAGACTCTGGATTTGTTATTATTGCGGTTTATGTTGATGATCTAAATCTTGTTGGAACTCCTGAAGAGATCAGAAGAACCGCTACATATTTAAAGAATGAATTTGAAATGAAAGACCTTGGCAAAACAAAATTTTGTCTCGGCTTGCAGCTCGAGCATTTACAAAATGGAATTCTCATTCATCAGTCAAATTATACAGAGAAAGTCTTGAAACACTTTTACATGGACAATGCTCATCCTCTGAGTACTCCAATGGTTGTTCGATCACTTGATGTGCAGAAAGATCCATTTCGTCCTTGTGAAGATGATGAAGAAATTCTTGGTCCTGAAGTACCTTATCTCAGTGCAATTGGAGCCCTGATGTATCTTGCAAATTGCACTCGGCCTGATATTGCATTTTCAGTTAATTTACTTGCAAGATATAGTTCCGCACCAACTCGAAGACATTGGAATGGCATTAAACATGTCCTTCGATACCTCCGAGGTACGGTTGATATGGGATTATTTTATCAACATGGATCTAGTCCACAATTAGTTGGATATGCGGATGCAGGTTATCTTTCAGATCCACACAGAGGTAAATCTCAAACTGGATATGTATTTACTTATGGAAATTCTGCTATATCATGGAGATCTGTCAAGCAAACATATCTGCTACCTCTTCAAATCACTCAGAGATAATTGCAATTCATGAGGCAAGTCGAGAATGTGTTTGGCTAAGATCAGTGATTCAACATATTCAAGAAAAGTGTGGTCTTCCAGTGATTAATGATAGTCCAACAATTTTATACGAAGATAATGCTGCTTGTATTACTCAAATTAGAGGAGGATATATCAAAGGTGATAGAACCAAACACATTTCACCTAAATTCTTTTATACTCATGAACTTCAGGAGAAATGTGAAATTAATGTCAAGCAGATACGGTCAAGTGATAATCTGGCAGATTTATTCACTAAAGCATTACCAACTGCAACATTTAAGAAAGCTTGTGCAGAAATTGGAATGCGAAAACTTGAAGACCTATTATCATGCACTTTTCAGGGGGAGTAAATGTCTTGAAGACTTGTGCTGATTGTACTCTTTTTCCTTCGCTAAGGTTTTATCCCACTGGGTTTTCCTTTGCAAGGTTTTAATGAGGCAATCTTAAAGCACTTGGCGATATACAGAATATTGTACTCTTTTTCCTTCGTCATTGGTTTTTTCCCACTGGGTTTTTCCATGACAAGGTTTTAACGAGGCATATTCTTTATATGTGGTCATCCAAAGGGGGAGTGTTAGAAACCAAATTCAAATTGTATTGTATGACCACATTTAGTCGTCATAATAGCCATCATAATTGACCGTCCTTAGCTGTCATTTATGACGGCCCGTAGTCGTCATAATTGAAACTTGAAAATTGTGTGGAATGTTGTAGAGTTGTGTGGAATGTTGTAGAGTTGTATGGAATGTTGTAGAGTTGTGTGGAATACTCAAGAATGTTATAGAACCTCCTTTGTACTCTTTACCCTTGGATTGATGACAAGTGTCACAATCCTAACCATTATTTGCACCAAGAGGTCCCTATAAATAGAGGGAGTCCTCATTTGTGTAAGACACCAAGAAATAAGAGAAAACAAAGTTCTCTAAACATTTCTCTCATATTCAAGATCTCTCCCTCTTTGTCTTTCGCTCTCTTGTTTTTCATAAGTTTCATAACATAGAGTGCATTTTAATACATAAATGAATATAATTCTTAGACTACATAGGAAAATATCATGTGAACACCTCTAGAGGCCAGGAGGCAGGATGTGAGTAATGTTCTCTAACCCATTTAACATCTTTTATTTCATTACTATTCAAGATCAAGAAATCACCATGCCTGTTTTGGATTTAGAGATGAGATGAGATAGTTTTAGATGAAAAATAAAAATTAAATAAAATATTATTATTATTGTTTTGAAATTTGAAAAGGTTGAATTGAGATTTGAAAAAATTGAATTGTTTATTATATTTTATATGTGAATTTGGAAAAGTTGAAATGATAAGATAAGATGAAATGAGTTGAGATAAGGTGAGATCACATTCCAATCAAAACCAGGCCACGGAATTGATTTTTTTTTTAATATATCCCCCCCCACACACAATCTCATATGTTTAGATTGTGTTTGGATAGTGGACTCTACTACTATTAAATATTTTATTATTAGTTTTCACATTTTTTTTTATCACTATTCGCTATTATTAATTTTATTATTATTATTATTATTTTTTTATTTTTTCACTAATATTCATAAATCATCTAAGATCACCTCACTACCCAAACGTAGCCTAAGTCTATATTTCCAGTCACAATCAATCATATACTTCACTTCACGGGCCTTTTTGAAAATTTACTGAAGTAGTTTCATTTTTATTAGGGGCATCAAATGATCGAGAAGAGTTGTTAATCTGTGTACTCTTATGATTAGAGCGCCAATGCATACCTGCAAAAAACAGAAGGATAACTCAGAAAAATTACAATCAGTCTTAGATAAGCAATGTAAAGGTATAAGACTACGTCACATTTATCACAAGAAATCGCCATGTCCATGTCATCTAAGACATCTAATTTTTATAATATTCCAATAGAAAATATACCACACAACACACACAATCTCATATATTTAACTCTATATTTCCAGTCAAACAATCGTAGAAACCATATACTTTACTGGCCTTTTTGAAAATTTGCTGAAGTAGTTTAATTTTTATTAGGGGCATCAAATGATTGAGAAGAACTGTTAATCGGTGTACAATCAGTCTTATGACCAGAGAGCCAATGCATGACCTGTAAAAAGAAAAGGATAGCTCAGAAAAGTTATGAATGGATGCAATTTTTTTACCTACACCATTCTTCTGGTACTTAAGATATACACCAGCTTCAAATTTTATTCTTGAAGTTCCAATCTAGTCCTCAAAATGTTAACATGTAGCAATATTATTCTTCTATCAAATAGAATTAATGGAAATTCTTGAAAACTTTAATTACTTTTTGAACAGAATTGGCATAATAAGGCTTTAGATTGCATATTCCACTTAATCAATAGCTAAAGAAAAAAATAAAAATAGAATAACCATTTTTCCCTTCCCTCCTCTCTCGCCCACCCCACTTCTAATTCCGCCTTCGGTCTCCCCTCCACCTCCTCCCTATGGTTCTTGCTCCCTCAAAAACTCAGGCAATAGAGTCCATCTTGGAACCGTAGCACCCCCTTTTCCTAGGAGAGACGATTAGTGAGAGAGCTAGAGGGTATTGAGCTCATGGACTACACCCTCCAATTGTTAGAAAGAACGCAGTTTGGGTTAGAGGTTGTAGGTACTTGAGAAACAAAAGAAAATGCGAGCTGCTAAAGATACAAAAGGATCCCACACATTGATATGGCACACTGCCAGTATCCACATCTTTCACTCACTCACTCACTCTCTCTCTCTCTCTCTCTCTCTCTCTCTCTCTGCGGTGGTTCCCAACCACCACAGCCAATGGACGGCAGTAGTCGACCACGCAAGTCATGCATGAAAAGTGCACAACAAGCTCGCGGCACTGCTGTGAGCTCCTTGTCCCCTACGACGGTTGCTGCTTGGACTATCAAAAACTTCTACTGGCTCAAGGGTGGTTCCCGACTACCCCAGCCAACTGATGTGCAGCTGTCGACCATGCACATAGTGCATGAAACGTGCACAACACTGCCATGAGCTCCATGTCCCAGTCAGCGGTGTTGCTTGGACCATTGGCGTCGTTTGCCAACTAGAGGTGTAAATTTAAACCGGAAAACTAATCCAGACCGGACCGGTTCCAGACCGGTTTTTGTATTGTCAAAACTAGCCGAAATCGGTCCGGTTCCGGTATTGCTATTTCAAGGACCAGACCGAACCGGTTGATAAAAAAATATTAAATTTAATATTTTATATAAAAGTTTTATACAAATTAATATTATACAAAATATTTTATATATATATATATATAAGCTTTATATATAATATATAATTATATGTGAAATTTTTATATATAATATATATAATTATATATCATATATGAAATAATTTCATATTATAATTTATGAATTATAACATAAAATGTTAATCTTAAATATGAACATTTGTAATTTGTTTGATCATATGTTATATAATTATATATAAGATAATATTATTATAATTTATAAAATAAAAGTTTAATCTTAAAAATGAAAATTTAATTAATCATATGCTTTAAACATAAAATATATATATTAAGTTATATTATATATAGTCTAATATATTATATAGCTTTACTAATATATAGTTTATAACTAATACTATTATATAACTATACTAATAATCTAATATTAATACTATTATATAGTCTAATATATTATATATCTATACTAATATATAAGTTTATAACTAATAATGAAAGTCTAATATAGACTATAGTTATACTTATAATTAATATAGTTATACTAAATCACTATAAGTTTATAACTAATACTAATATATAGTTTATAACTAATACTAATAGTCTAATATTTTTTTTTTGAAAGAATACTAATAGTCTAACATAGACTATAGTTATATTAAATTACTAATATAGTTATACTAAATCACTATAACTAAATCACTATAGTCTATTTTTTTTTTTGATAGGAAATCTGCAAACTTCATTCATAAAACAAGCATTACAATGATGAATCAACCCAAATAGCTTGGGATATACATTCTGGAATAACATCCCACCATAAAGCTATATCATCAAGATGCCATGCAAACTTAGCTAGAGTATGTGCTACACCATTTGACTCACGGCCTCTATACTGAATAGACCAAGCTGGAAAAGAGGATAGAAGGGCCTTGATTTCATGAATAAGAGAGCTCCATAGGGTTGAAGATCTTCCATCCTTTTTGAGTTCTTCAATAACAAGAAGAGCATCACTTTCAATTTGAAGCTCAGCAATACCTAGAGAAATACAAAACTGAATCCCTCTCAAGATAGCAATCAACTCTATCTCCATTGGGTCAGCAAGAGCATTTTCTGGTTTACTAGCAGCAAAAGTCACTTGTCCCTTATCATCTCTTAAAACCACACCAATACCAGATTGACATTGATCACTAAAGATTGCTCCATCCACATTAAGTTTCAATGAACCTGCAGGAGGTGGCTGCCATCTGCAACTATACTTCTGTTTTCTCTGTTGTGCTTCCTTTACTGCAGTATGTTCCTGATATAAGGTGAGAGCATGCTGAATGACTTGGTCTGTTGTCATGAGGTTGTTTTCAAACATCTTTTGATTTCGCCTATACCATAAGCCCCAAGCTATTAAGAAGAACTTCTCTAACTACCCTGCCTTTTTCCTTTTCATAACTAATAGAGCTAAGTGCAGACAGTCCACTCTAGGAGATGAATATGTTATGATAGGAAGGAATTGATTCCAATTGTCTCTAATTAGAGGACAGTAAATAGAGCATGATTTAAATCCTCATCTTCTGTATGGCACCATTGACAAACAGCATTATCAATCACTTTCCGAGCTTTAAGATTCTGCAGTGTAGGTAGAATATGTTTACATGTCCTCCATGCAAATACTCTTACTCGATGAGGTATATTAAGCTTCCATAGCTTCTTCCATAGCAGATTTTGGTCTGTAGTAGTTGAACTTTCAGCTCTGTTTCTATCTGTATCCATAGAGTAAAAAAACTGATAAGCACTTTTGACAGAATACATCCCACTTTTCTCATGTTCCCATACCAGTGAATCAGGAACCTCCTCAGAAGACAGTCTGATAGAAAGCACCTCATTTGCCTCCCTTGCTGGTATCAAACTTCTGACCTTCTCCATGTCCCATCTTCTTGGATTTTGCATCATCAAAGATGCCACAGAATTATCCCTCTCAGAAACTGAATCAGTTACAGTTATAGGAGGAGTAGGAACCAACTTGTGGTTTGGAAGCCAATAATCTTCCCAGATATTAATAGATAGACCATTCCCAACACGCCACCTACATCCCTTAAGGAGGTAAGTTTTAGCTTCCCAAATACCTCTCCAAACAAAAGAAGGGGTGCCACCTAATATTGAATCTTTAAAACTAGAAGTAGGGAAATATCTAGCTTTAAAAATTCTATGAAGAAGAGATGATTCCTGAGTCATAATCTTCCATCCTTGCTTAGCTAAAAGGGCCATATTAAACATCTGTAAATTCTTGAATCCCAATCCACCATTGAGCTTTGATTCACACATTTTCTTCCAGTTTATCCAACATATTTTTCTTTCATCTAATTTCTGTCCCCACCAAAACCTTGCCATCATCCCTTCCAATTCAGAACATAAAGACCTTGGTAGTTTAAAACAGCTCATAGTATATGTTGGTATAGATAAGGCCACAGCTTTGAGTAAGATCTCCTTTCCCCATTGTGATAATAGCTTCTCTTTCCACCCTTGCATTTTGGCCCAAACTCTATGTTTTAAGGTTGAGAATGCTTGATATTTACCTCTTCCAACCATAGTTGGCAAACCAAGGTATTTATCATATTGTTGAAACTGGTGCACTCCCCAAAACTGCATAATCTCATCCATTTGGGTCTGATTTACATTATGACTGAAGACCATAGAGGTTTTTTCACGATTAACCTTTTGACCAGAGGCTTTCTCATAGATGTCCAGCTGATGTTGGAGGGTTAAGCATGTTTGCATATTAACTCTACTAAACATAATCACATCATCTGCAAATAACAGATGATTTAGCTTGGGGGCCCCTCTGCAAACTCGAATTCCTTCAACCTGATCATGGGAGTTAGCCTGATCCAACAATAGAATTAGACCTTCAGTACATAGTAGAAAAAGATAGGGAGAAATAGGATCTCCTTGTCTCAGGTCACGAGTTGGATATATAGGTCCCTTTGGTTCTCCATTTACAAGAATAGAGAAAGAAACTGTCTGAACACAAAACATAATCAGCTTCACCCATTTTTCACTAAACCCCATCTGTTCCATCACTTTCTGAAGAAAACACCACTCAATCCTGTCATAAGCTTTACTCACATCCAATTTTAGTGACATGAAGCCATCCTTCCCTTTCCTCTTCCTTCTCAGAAAATGAACCATCTCATAAGCAACTAGCACATTGTCAGTGATAAGTCTTCCAGGAACAAATGCTGTTTGAGATGGTGAAATGATAGCAGGCAAACACAGCTTCAGTCTATTGGCTAGAATCTTTGAAATCAATTTGTATATCACATTACATATACTTATTGGTCTATAATCTGACACTAACTCAGGGTTTTTTCTCTTTGGAATCAGGGTGACATAAGTGTGGTTGATGGCAGATGGAAAGCAACCATTATTTAATGCATGAAGAACTGATTCAGTAACATCCTTGCCCACCACTGACCAGTATTTTTGATAAAAGAGGGGACTCATACCATTTGGACTAGGTGCCTTTGTTGGATGCATCTCATTTAAAGCCTTCTTTACCTCATCTTCTGAAAAGGGCATATCCATTTGTTCAACCATATCAGGTGTTATTCTGCCTGCCAGACCTTCATACTTCCCACTTCATCAGCAGCTTTAAAGAGAGAGTTAAAATAATCAAGAATAACTGCATCTCTTCTTTCATTATTCTGCCAAACTCCATTCGAATCCTTCACTTCTTTTATCCAATTCTTCTTCTTTCTCTGTGTTGCCTTGTGATGGAAGTACCTTGAGTTTTTATCACCCTCAGCTAACCACAAGGCCTTGGACCTCTGTCTCCACATTATCTCATTTCTGGTTAACCATTTTTGGACCTCATTTCTAGCCTCTTGTAGCTTCTGCCTGTTCTCAGAAAGAGTGTCTACTTGATGTACCAAACATAGCTGTTCTTTTGCCTTTCTTAAATTCCTTTGCACATGTCCAAAAATAGTTTTATTCCACACTGTAAGTTTCTCACCACAGTGTTCAATTTTCCTCATTACAATGCTCAAATCTTTCCTTCCTTCAACGCCCCTCCAAGCCTCTTGAATAACCTGTTTACAGTCAGTAGCATCAACCCACATTGCCTCAAATCTAAACAATTTCTTTCTTGGACCTTGTACACTCCCTGCTGTGAGCTTCAACATTATTGGCACATGGTCAGAGTAAGCTATAACCCCATGAGTAACAGAAGTCATTGGATAAAAAGAATGCCACTTTAAATTTGATAAGAACCTGTCCAATCTTTCACTAATACAATGAGCTCTTTCCCTTCTGTTACACCAGGTGAAAGGGGTACCATTAAAACCCAAATCATGTAAATGACATTCATCAATAACATCCCTAAAAGCCTTCATTTGTCTATCAGGTTTGTCTCTACCTCCACTCTTTTCAGCATTACTTAGAATCTCATTAAAGTCTCCCAAAATCAACCAGCCTTTATCACTAGGAACCAATAATGTTCTCAATAAATTCCAGGACTCATGCCTCTTACTCACATCTGGATTACCATAAAAACCAGTTAGCCACCATGAATCAACATTCTCCTCCTCCTCAGTGACTTTTGCATGTATATGAAACTTAGAAAANTGCTTGTACTTTTGGAGTTGTATCTCAAGTATTCTTTTGATCACAACCATTTTGGACTAGTGTAGTGATCACGGCTTTTTAGTATGTTTTTATGTATGAAATATGTTTCAAGTATTTGGGATATTTTTAGTTTGGTGCATAGTATTGCTAAAGAAAAAAAAAAATAATTATCCGCTGCGAATATTGCATAATGCTAGATGCATGTTAGGAACATTGCATCTTATATGTCATGAACGGGGGCAGGTAACCTTGTGTTGCATGTCTCGACGCTTCAAATGTCCGTTCAATCCCAAGCGGAATTTGGGGGCGTCACACGGTCTCCCCTCCACCTCCTCCCTATGGTTGTTGCTCCCTCAAAAACTTAGGCAATAGAGTCCATCTTGGAACCCTAGCACCCCCTTTTCCTAGGAGAGACTATTAGTGAGAGAGCTGGAGGGTATTGAGCTCATCGACTACACCCTCCAGTTGTTAGAAAGAACGCACTTTGGGTTAGAGGTTGTAGGTACTTGAAAAACAAAAGAAAATGAGAGCAGCTAAAGATACAAAAGGATCCCACATACTGATATGGCATACTGCCAGTATCCACATTTTTCACTCTCTCTCTCTCTCTCTCTCTCTCTCTCTCTCTCTCTCTCTCTCTCTCTCTGCGGTGGTTCCCAACCACCATAGCCAATGGACGGCAGCGGTCGACCACGCAAGTCATGCATGAAAAGTGCACAACAAGCTCGCGGCACTGCTGTGAGCTCCTTGTCCCCTACGACGATTGCTGCTTGGACTATCGAAAACTTCTGCTGGCTTAAGGGTGGTTCAATATTAAATTTAATATTTTATATAAAAGTTTTATACAAAATTAATATTATACAAAATATTATATATATATATAATTATATGTGAAATTTTTATATATAATATATATAATTATATATCATATATGAAATAATTTCATATTATAATTTATGAATTATAACATAAAATGTTAATCTTAAATATGAACATTTGTAATTTGTTTGATCATATGTTATATAATTATATATAAGATAATATTATTATAATTTATAAAATAAAAGTTTAATCTTAAAAATGAAAATTTAATTAATCATATGCTTTAAACATAAAAAATATATATTAAGTTATATTATATATAGTCTAATATATTATATAGCTTTACTAATATATAGTTTATAACTAATACTATTATATAACTATACTAATAATCTAATATTAATACTATTATATAGTCTAATATATTATATATCTATACTAATATATAAGTTTATAACTAATAATGAAAGTCTAATATAGACTATAGTTATACTTATAATTAATATAGTTATACTAAATCACTATAAGTTTATAACTAATACTAATATATTGTTTATAACTAATACTAATAGTCTAATATTTTTTTTTGAAAGAATACTAATAGTCTAATATAGACTGTTATATTAAATTACTAATATAGTTATACTAAATCACTATAACTAAATCACTATAGTCTATTAAATGTATTACAAATATATATAAATTATAATTATCAATTTCCCAAATCATCAAAGAAAAATTTTAATTATCATTTAAAAAAAACACATTGAAAATATAAATCAAATTAATCAATAGAAAACTAAACCCTAAAGTGACAAAGTCCACTCTCATCTCTGACTCTCCCATATCCCTCTCTCGTCTCCACTTTCCAAGAAACGGCGCACGCACCTCACTCTCATCTCTCTACTTCGGCCCTCCCTCTCTCACTCTCTCGTCTCTCACTCTATTGTCTCTTTCTAGTCTCTCACTCTCTCATCAGTCGTGAGTCATCCCGCTATCATGCACTCTCTACCTCGTCCTCACTTTGTCCCTCATGGTAATTTTTTTTTTTGAAATTAATTATCAACTTTTGAATCCAAAATTTACTTTGATTGGGTTTTTCCGTTTAGAGTTTTTTGAGTCCAAAATTTAGGATTTTTGTGATTATGTTTGTTGAATCCAAAATTTACTTTGATTGGATTTTGTGATTGTGTTTGTGTTATTAGAGTTTTGTGATTAGGTTTGCGAAAGTATTTTGAAATCATGATAGATGATATTTGTGATATCAGGGTTTTTGAATCTGAAATTTACTTTGATTGGGTTTTGTGATTGGGTTTGTGAAATTGCGTTTTGTGATTGGGTTTGTGAAATTTGCTTTAATTGGATTTTGTGATTGGGTTTTTTATTGTGTTTTGGAGATTGAATCTCCTTCCATCTTGTTAATTGTTATTGTCTTTTGTCTAGACAAAGAAACTACCATCCATCTTCACTTCACCTATGCGAAAAACCAATGGAGTTTTTTGAATTCCTAAATACAAATCTCACAAAATAAACCTTAGTATAATGAAGAGCCTAGCTAACTAGCTAATCAATTCTTGAATTTTACTTTTGTAAAACCTAGTTGTTTAGCTTTTTAGTTTTAGATATGTGCTGCTTAATCCTATTAATTAGTGAATGTGATGGCTTATCAAAACTGGAAAACTGGATCGAAAATTGGTAAAACCAGAGTACCAGTTTAGGGGGTAATTGGTGCGTAATCGGTTTTGAAAAATGCAAAACTGGTACGTACCGGTTCGGTCCTAGATTTTGTCTAAAACTGGACTGAACTGGACTGGTTATGCCATTATTGCCAACCCTAAGGTGGTCCCCGACCACCATGGTGGGCATGAGGAGAGAGAGAGAGAGAGAGAGAGAGAGAGAGGAAAAAACAAAAGGGAGACATGGCACATTGGCAGTATGCCACATCAGTGTGCGTGATTCTTTTGTATCTATTGTGTTTTTTAAAGAGAATATAACAAGAACCCAAAAAGAAAAAAACTGAATTAATTAGTGTTTCTTTGAGCAATAATGAGTAGTCTTGCAACTGCTACACAACTTATCTCCTTTTCAGGTACCACACCAAGTACAAAGTATGCCAGCTAACACAAGGAAATATCTAGGGCTTAGAAAAAAATCTGAAAATCTAACTCCGAATCTAGCTCCGCTTCGACTCTGACAAAATGGAGTCGGAGTCGGAGTTGGATTTATTTTTAATTTTTTAGTCAAAGTTGGAGTCGTAGGTTTTGCTATACCGACTCTAATTCCGATCCGATCTAACTCCAACTTTATGCTTCAACTCTGACTTTGCCCTTTGACTCTAACTCTGAATCCGACTCTGATATTGTACATATGTTTTAGAAATATGTATTTATCTATATATTTATCATATATACTATCATAGTTATATATATGGTTATAGTTATATGGTTATATAACTTGAACTTATATAATTAAATTTAATAATATACTAGTATGAACTCATTATTATAAAATAGTTTACTTATACTATAATCTAAATAGACTAATGATAGTTTAATATATGTAAACATCATATTGTTACTACCATACATAATCAAGTATAGAAATAAGTTAGACACTAGTATTTAAATAAGTCTAGTATAATAAGTTAATAACACATATATTAATTTACTAAAGTATAATATTATGCAATTAGACACTAGAAAGTTTAGTATATAATTAAGTTAGAAATAAGTTAGACATTAGTATAATAACATGTAATACTAATGTATAATAACATGTAATTAGACACCATAGTATAAGTCTTGTATAGAAATAAATTAGACACTAGTATAGAAATAACTAATAAGTTTAGTATAATAGGCTAATAACAAATAATACTAATTTACTAAAGTATAATAACATATAATTAGAAACTAATTTGGTTTTTTATTGCCATTAACTATCTCTTCTTTTTCCTCCAAACTCATTTTCTTTGGATCCCCATTATTTGCCAAAGACATTGGTGAGTCTAGAATGTCATTGGAAATATTCAAAATATCACTCCTAGCCCTTCTTTTCCAATTGGATAAGGTTTTCTGCCTACCAGTCTTTGATGTGGGAGAAATAGGTTGTGAGCATACTTGTCTATTCCTCGCAGAAAGTTCAAAAGAGAGGCCTCTTTGCACCGACATTTCACCTTTAGGACTATCACCTAATTTCTCAGAGCATAGATCTTCACCCTTATCCTTCCTATCACTAGCCATAAATTCAAATAAATGGCCTGTCTGCTTAGAAATATCAGCTATCTTTTTGTTATCTGACTTCTAGGAACCAAATCCTCTAGCATTATCCTGTGGAGGCATATATGGAAGGTTTTCCTTATTAGCAAAAGATTCCTTTTTTGATAAGTCAACACTCGTTCTCCTTCCTTCCTTGAAATTCTTTCCAAATGCAGATTCTACCATATCAACACTACCTAAATTAAGGGATCATGTGAAATTGTACCCGTTTCCTCAGTGACCAAAGGATCCTTTCTATTTTTGTCAATGCCAAGCAACATCTCATTGAAGCTTCCCTGCCCTGTCTTACAGGACCAATCCATTGGTTTTACACCTTCCTGCTACCTATAAGTACCAGTTGACCTAGTGATCTTTAAGACTTGGTCTGCCTTGGGGCCCATCACCTAGACAATGGGCTTGCTCATAACCAAGGGCCATATTAATTCAGCAGACTATCAGCATATTTCCTTTGGCCATCCATCTTAGAACACTTATGGTTTGCATGCTTAATAATACCACAATGGAAACAAAAAGTTGGAAGGCATTCATATTTGAAAGAAATCTAGAACCTTATAGCACCAATGTTTAAAAATTTTCCTCTTGGTAGAGGTTTCATGATATCAACTAGAACTTTCACTCTTAAAAACTTGCCCCGATCTAATTCACCTTCATCTGTGTCAACCATTAAGACTTTACCAATTGTGGCACTCATATTCTCGCTCATACGCTTTTTCATGCCAGCAAAAGGCATATCATGAAACTGGAGCCAGAGAGGATCAAAAGAAGACTTGATATCTTTGGGAGTAGTAACTCCATCACATTCAATAAGACTCATAAAAAATTTATCAAAAGACCAAGGACGCCCTAGCAAGATCTTGTTCGTCTCATCTCCCCCCTTGGAACTCAATCAGAAAACGATGTCAATTGACTTTTTTGAAAGCAATGCAGCCCTTGGCCTGCCAAAGTTTTGTCATTTTTTATTTAAAGGCATCTCTGTTCACCTCTTTATCAGAAAACAATGCATGCCACCGAACATCTCTTGCTCTTCTCATTTGACATCTCAATATCCTCCTCTAACACATCTATCGCTTGTTTTTCTTCATCGGTAAGTTTCAGACCCTTACATAGTTTGGAAATCTCACTCTCCATTCTCGCACTCTCTTCAGACCTTCAACCTAAGAGACTACTCCACTTTCCCAAGGACCTAGAGAGAAAACACTCCACCCTCACAAGAGGAGAGGACCTATCATTATTTCATACATTGGTTGTTATACATGACTATTATATGTTATTATATTTAGAGTTTATACATTAGTATGTATGTTATTATATATTAGTGTTACATAGTAGTGATAGTATAATGTTTACATATACTAAACTATTATTAGTTAATTTAGTCTATTTCTATTATAGTATAAATATATTATTTTATAATAATCATTTTATACATTATTGTTTATACATTAGTATAACATGTCATTATACATTAGTGTTACATGGTAGCAATAGTATGGTGTTTACATATATTAAACTATTATTAGTCAATTTATATTATAGTATAAATATATTATTTTATAATAATTAGCTCATATTAGTATATTATTAAATTTAACTAATTATATAAGATATAGTTATATAAAAATATATGATTGATATATAAAAAATGTAACATATGTACAATAACAAAGTCAGATGTGAAGTCGGAATTTGAGTAGAGTTAGAGTCGGATTTTTGCTCGGAATTGAGTTATAACACCAAGTGGCTCTAGATTCCCCTAACAAGGGGGATTTCCCCCCTGCCACATGCATCCACGCATTATCTTAGATGATCAATCACATACTTTGTGTATCATATTGTATGGATACATTATATATGGAAAGGAAAATACTAATCTGTCCCATAAATTTGTTTTTTTGGGTTTGATTGCTTATGCATTTTTTTAAATTCTTTTAAAATGTTTTAAAAAGTTACCATAATGAATTGAGAGGAACTACGGTTGGGCAGATTTTAGTTGGGTATTCATACCCTCTAATGTACTTGTGACACATAAGCCTTCCAACAAGTGAAAAAATAGAAGTGAGTGCAGCCAAAACAAATCTCATACACTCCTAGTCCCCATCAGTCTCTCTTCCTCTGGTCTTCTCTCTCCTCGAGCCCAACAAATCCCATAGACTCCCCCATCGCTCTCTCTCCTTGAGCCCAAACTCTACTTCCCCCCCACCCCCCAACGATCACTCTTAAAAGCTTTCTCTCTCCTCAAGCTTGTTAGCCTCTCAAAAATATCAAATGGTTAAATTTTTCAACATAACTTTTTTGTGGGATTGCCAATGTATTGCCAAGAAGATGTCCAAAATTTTCCAATTCAACATCCTCTAGCAGCATCACGAATAGTGGATGATTAGCAAACTTTGTCTTGGCCACAAATGCTTGTCTTTGAGGTCCAACCTAGACTGAGAAACAACCTTCCTTGACATGCCTTCTTGCTTATCTTGTTGTCCTTGGCCTCAAAACGGTTCCATGATTTGGAGAGAGAAAAGAAAGGCTAAGAGGGAGAGGAGAGTTGGGAGGAGAAAGGGAGAAAGAAAAAGAGAGGCTTCGGAAGAAAAGACGAGAAATGTGGAAAAATGATTCCCTCAATTAATTTTAGTGGTGAATAACATGAATCTCTTACGTGATTATTTTTTATTGGTAGGTGTAAAACACAAATATACACCTCGTTTAATTTGATGCTTTTCCTTAATAAATTTATATATTTTTTTAAAGAATATTCAATAAAAAAAGGCAAAATATCCAACGGCTACGCCCAATGGTATGTGCTGAGCAACATAGTAGCATGGTATAGAAATCAGCTGTTAACAAATATATATATATACATATAAATATCTAAATGGTTTTACATTCATAAAGGACCATTTTTCGAAATCATATATTTTTTTCTAATCTTAAATATTTATTTATTTGGATAATTTCATACTAGAGCATCTTATATGTACATGCAAAGGACAAGTTTATAAAAATAAGAATGAATGCATTCCGTCCATCAACTTACTCTCTAAAACAGAGTATTTTGCTTTTTAGAGTTACAACTTTTGATTTTGAAGCTTCAGATTAAGCTTGCATCATGATCTAGCTTGTTACAAAGAAACGTTGCATCTCATACATAACCTTTCCGCTCCACAACATCAATAAGGCCATCACCATATCTCCATCCAGACTAAGAGTTCCAGTCCACCTTCTCAAGTGAAGTTGGTTAGTAACTCAGTCAAAACATATATTTTTTAATAAGACTATTAAGCTAGATGATAATTGTACAGAAAATACAAATGTTCTAGAAAGAACTGTAGACAAAGTCCCTGCTGTGATGTAACTGTTTTTGATTCTCTACCTCTTGTATAAATACCTCATCATTTGTAAATGAAATGTAAGGAAATATTCCTCAAACTCCATATCCTGTTAAAGACATTATTCACACCTAAATGCACGAGTTATCTCCCATGACGCAGCATCATTTTCAAGGATACGACAACCATCACCAATTGCATAACCCTGCCTCTTGCAATTTACTACTGCAACTACAAACCTCTCATTCTCTAGCGAAGAAGGATACATCACTTGCTCTTCCTGGAAAATAGATCGAAATTGGGAGAAAGCAATGAGCACTTTCTACTCTAGAAAAATCAGTTTCTTTAACATTGCAAATATTATCTTCCCAAAAGGAGATACCCATATAATCAGAGCAATACGAAGCTATGCTATTCACGCTTTGTAGATCACAACCTCGTTTACACAGGACAAATATCACATATTTTATGTGAAGTTATGTATTGTAGAAGCATTCATTAAGCAAAAGCTGACACTGGACAGACTGGTCGTAGCATATATTTATATATATATAGCATGCATGCATGTATGTATTATATAATCAGAGATGTGAAGTACAATTATTCAAAAAATAATTTAAATATATCACTAAAATCATCATCTTTCATAACCAGAACATTAATCGCTTCTGTCACTCCCTGTCGCTCAATTCAATACAAATAATTCTTAAATCAATTAATGGGGTAGGCCGCAAGAACTCTTGATTTATCAAAAAGAAATAAAAAAATCACAGAAAATAGAATGCAAACATGATTTAGTACTCTAGGAGAGCATGTATATTTTCCAAGTGTATTCCCCAGGATTCTTTCAGATAATTTATGATGAGCAGGCAAAAAGGAAATGATGTACATGGTAAACCGTCCTTGTGCACCTTCAATTAGGATGCTATTGTTATCATATTTGTTACTTTTCGAAGCAACGTCCAGTCACTATTCTAAAAGAATTTCACAATTACTAACTTAGGGTTATTATGTAGCTGGGGATACTAAAACGTACGACCTAAAAAAACGTATCATGAGTTCATATACTACCTCAGGCAGTTCAGAGAATTCATCAGCTGAAATTTGAAGCAACTCTGCAGCCGTTTGACCAGTACACCATGCGAAAACTTTTGCACTCTCATCTGCAAGAGTGATTTTCAGATGGAAAGTGCGCATAACTTCGGTATCACAATTGTAACGACATAATTTGCATTCCAAATTCCCACTAGGGGTCTTGGTAACAAAATGACCACAAAGAGAATGTGACATTTTAACATGACAATGAGCGATTTGGTCAAGCCACACTCTACATATCTGTCCACATGTTTGGGAAGAAAATAAACAATAATTAGGTAACAAAAAAATACCACATTTTGAGAAACAGTGCAAGAACATGAAATTACATACAATAGTGAACATGAATTCAATGCCATACCGTATAAATGAGAGTGACAAATCAAAATTATAAGAATAAAACATGGCAAAAAAGTGGAGGGAAGATGACGTTCATCTGTGGCATACACCTGACTAAGATAAGATCCTTAATTCTCTCTCTTTTTTTTTTTTTGGTTTCTTGTGGGATTGAGTAACCTGAGTAGGGATCCATAACCATAATGTATACGTATGAAAAGCCAGAAGTTGAAATATGATCTTCTGCATGTCCAACATGGTTGGCCCCAGGAGCTATGGGTTCACAAAAAGACCTTAAAAGATGAAACAGAAGAACATTCAAACTTAAAAGTTCATTATCCAATAAAATTGACTTAGAGCTTCCTTGTACAGTACACACGCACTCACACTTGCACCGTGTATATAGATCTTTGGGCTACTTGATCTCTAGGGATTCTGTCAAAACAAACTTAATCTTTAGCCACTTGGATTCACTTCATATGTGTATTCTGATTATAGAAACACCAAATATAATGTTAGTGCCTAGTACTCCCCAATCAAACTGAAGCTGTAGGAATCTTTCTTTATTATAAAATCAAGCATCCAGATGAAACTTTGTCCAAATTGTGATCAACCAACCTGAAAGACTGATCCAATTTTATGTAGACAGGATTTCTAATAAAAGTCTAAAGAAGTCAATCTATAAATCTTAAAAACCATTCCCAATATCTAGGTAGCCTGAAACTAAAATGAACTGGCCATAATTGTACACAAACTCTAAGATAATTGTAAAGTACAATCTGAGTAAAGCCCTAGGGGTTCGCTCAAGTAGTAAAGGTCTTGGTCTGGGTGGTATGCTCCCTCCAAGTCTAAGATTCAAATCCTCTTGGGTGCAAACAATTTTCAAGGACCATTGGATTGTGGGAACTTCCCCTTAAATTATCCAAGGTGCACTTATGGGAAACTCCTTGCTGAGGGCCTATGCACCCTCGGCATTAGTTAGGACTTTGTTCTCAGACACTCGGTGCCAATAAATAAATAAATCTGAGTAAGGCACAACTCATGCCTTCTATCTCTTCTATCATTATAATTAATATTTTGGAAGCACAAGATTATGCATGGTATCTAATCGTTCTCCCTGGTTGTCCCGGAGAGAAGAAAAACATATTATATCAACTGCCTAACATTGGCACAGGATACAATAAGCATGTGGAAACAACATTCAATTATGAATGAATTACAAAACAAAACCAAAACTCATGAAAACCCATACCTGTGTGCTGTTAGTCTGGCTAGATAGATCACAAAGATTTGAAACTTTATGAAGGCAAGAAGAGTTTATCAATGCAGGCAAGCAACTAAGGATGAAGAAAGAAGATCTGATATCATTCTCAAACCATAATGCTTCCAGGCTGTCGAGAAAATTAAATAAACACATGATTAGAAGTTTTATAGCACTCCATTAGAAGTTCAACAAGTTCTAAACCAAACTAGAAAACCACAAGAATCAAGGAAATAATTGCATAATGTATAAACCGTAACTATAAACGATGAATACCAAGGTTGGACTCACCGTTTTTGCTTTGTCATAGAGCATGTTAAACCAGAAATATAAACTGTATAACCAAAGCTTAATCGGCCCAATGACCTAAAAAACCATAATTTGAGTGAAAAAAATATATGAAAGTTTAATATCTATAATCTCATTAAATTAATGGATGTTAGTTAAAAAAACTAATCTACCAAAATTTGGCAAAATGTAGCGTCACCCAAATGGCTCCAGTAGTATCTTCAATTCTCAGAGAGAAGAGAGCTTCTGTTGCATGTTTCTCTTTGATAATATCTGTAACAACACCATAGAGGCTGATGCCTGTCATCTTGTCATGAAGGTCTATTACGAATGACTGCAAAACTTTGCACAGGTGAGAATGTTAGTTATAAATAACAAAAAGTGTAAAGTCAAGTTAGTGAGCACAAGATTCAAACTCAAACTAGGATACAAGGATGAAAATGCAGATAGAAAATGCCATTGTATTATCGCTTAACAAGTATGTACAACTAGGAACAGGTCCATATGATTGCATAAAGCACATCCATGGTGATGTATCCCAATGGCATGTAACTTTGGCAGGCCCAGAGGCGCACTGTTATTTAAACTAGGTTAAGTCTCAATGGAAGAATGAAAAATGAAAGCAAATCCAACAATCCAACAGATGTTGACCATCACGAAGCCTTTAACACATTAGAAAAAGACTATAGATAAAACTAGAAGGGTGATTTTAGATAGAGTTAGCAAAGTTTATATAACTTAATGATCACTGAGGTATAAAGAAGACAATAACCTGATGACATTTTGAAAGTTGTATAAAAAGCTATAGTGTAAGCTGATATTCTGGTTGCATTATAGTTTAAAAATGTAACCATATTCAATCCTTCAAATAATACAACATTTTAAAAGCAGATGCCAGTGCCATCAAAGAGAAAGAAAAGGAAACGGAACTACATCTAAATAGTATCTAGAAGAGCAAGGAAGTGACAGTAAACTCACTTGAAAGGGATAACTACTGAAGTCAATCGAACCCCGTGAATCACAGGGTAGGGAAACTTGTGAAACTTTAGGATCCTGACTAGGATCCAATGTATTCAGTAGCCTTGCTCCTTGATATCGATTTTGTGTCAGTGCTACACATACCTGAGTAACACACAAATTAATTGAATATCCTAAATGGTAACATCTTGTCACACTATTGTTGATAACTTACTTGCTCCTCTTGTTGAATGGAAGGAACCATATATAATTGCGTTGCACTACCGTATTCAAGGCAAAAATCATCACTTGTTTCAACTGTACTCTCTATGGAATTTGAAATAAAAGGTCTATCCAGTGCGAGCATACTTGAGACACTGAAAAGGAAACAAGTTGTAAATACATGGGAAAAGGATGGGAAGAAAGGGTCAATCCTGAACTAGGGTTTACCTGAAAAGGTTAGCAAGGAGAACCTGTTCACCCCACAAGACAAACTTTAACTTGACACCATCATTATCAACAAGTGTAATTTGTTTCCTCTGTAAGCTACCAAACCTTCCCTGAAATTCCAATGACCCAATAGACTCAATCCTGCAGAACAAAAAGGAAGATATGAAATTTCTGAATAGAGAAAACTGGCCTTCGCCAGGAAGTAAACAATGTGTGGTACAAACTTAGGCCCCATTTGGTTACACAGTTCAGATGAGATGAGATGTTTTGAATAGTAATGAATAAAATATTGTTATAATATAATTTTTTAATATTAATTTTGTATTGGGATATGAAAAAGTTGAATTGTTTATTATATTTAGTATGAGAATTTGAAAAAATTGTAATGATTAGATGAGATGAGATTGTTTGGTTTTTGGTAACCAATCCGGGCCTTAATCTTGGTTTTGGTATTTTTCAATTGATGAAGCCATATAAATTTTAACATTTTTCCCATTACCTCCACTTCTCCATTTAACATAATTAAGACTTACTAGTTCACTTATTTTTTAGTAAGTCTGTATGGAATATAATAATTTGGGCATGGAGGGGGTGGGGGCAGAGCAATCCTGCCGAATTGACCAGTCCCCAAACCGACAAAGGTGAGCATATCTAATACAAGTAAGAGATCATATGAGGGAACTTTATTTGGAATAATTAGCAGAAGATTGAACCAGTACGAAGCAAAAGGAATGGTTGTAACTAATCATATTTTACCTAGCAAGCAACGAAAAGGAAACCCCTTTTTTAACCGCATCAGGAGAAATGGAAGAGAAAGTATCTGAACAAAACTGAGCTCCAAGCAGCATTGCATCGTCATCTTCCTCCTATATTAAAGGATATTGAAGATGTGATTAACAGCAGCAGGAAGGATCCTGAAGGTGAAAAGATAGGTAATAAAAACGTGTCAGTTACCTCATCTAACAATATCACCAGATACTCTGTAGGCAAAAGTCTTGGACACCCAGATCCTTCGGCAGCTGTACGAAGATAACATCCAGTGAGTAAAATCTCCCTCCCTTTCTTCAGAATCCCATTCTGAGGATCCGCCAAATCATAGTATCTGCTACAGACAAACTCTATTTTAAGTTTCATAGGAACGTTTAAGTCCAAACAACCTAAACGGAAGCAAATAAATATAAAAGAAGCAAAGGCACATGTAATAGTTGATAAAACAAGAGAAAACAAGATCCAATACATGTTTTTCCTTGCCTAAGCACGCTGGGCATTAAGTAAAGAAAGTAAAATATTATGGCAAGGAGAATATTCTTCCAATTCATGGATACTCCACCAGTGCCTAGCTAGACTAATTTAACTATAAATTACCAACCAGGAGGGAACTGAACAACATCTTCAAAATCAGAAGCTCAAAATGCTAATGGTATAACTGCAATACTAGCAAGTACATGTGGAATAAGCAAGAGAAATCCCACAGGAAAACAACAATAGAGAAACGTAGTTCTTGTGGCCTGAAGTTCAGAGTCAAGGGTATCAAAACAGATACTTATTTTAAATCTCTAAATACCAAAAACTCATGGTATTGCCTTGCGAGCATTACTTTTCCGATAACAAATCAAAGGGTGTCCTCTTTTATTAGTAAAGATGTATAATTGTAAGACCTACAGTAGATTGCTTTTGTGTCCGTGGCTTACCTACGGTGGAGATAAAGGTCTATGGTGTTGGAGCTTCGAAAATCCCCCAAAGTAAGCATGTAGATGTTAGTACCTGAAGCAAAGTCCATAATAACAAAAACATTAGTCAACAGAAGAAAAAAGGACGTCATAGCTCAAGCTTCATAACTGTATCACAAAGAAGAATAATTGATTGAACACTTGAAACGAAACATGAAGAGGATGCAGGGAATTTTGAAATTGTAGCATCCGCCTCATAATAATCCACGTGGACAATGCTAATTATATTAACCCGTAAATATAGATTACCTGGGAGAGAAAAGGTATCGACAATAACAGCTTCCAAGATGCTATTCAAGGAAAGGAAGTTTCTGTCATATATAGTGTCAATCGAAACCGTGTTTGGAAGCTTTGTTCTCCTATGGTTCTTTTTCAATTGATTTATACATTCCGGCCTTTTCTTTGGAGCTCCAGCCCTACATTGCTCGTTCCAAGCCTTCAAAATGGGATAAAAAAGCAACAAAGATGAAATTCAATACTTCCGACTTGATTTTCTTGTCCCCCGGATAAATGCATATGTTTTTTATAATTTTTGGCCGCAGAGAAAAAGAGTGCAAAATAGCGATACCTGAGAGAGATCAGAGAGCAGAATCGCAGCGGTGACACCGCTCGAGTAGGCAACGCAAGTCTTGAGAATCCGAGAAGCGATCCAGCTCCACCCGGGGCCACTGCAGTTTCCATTAGGATCCGAATCATCGTCTGCGGGGGAGAGCACAGACCTCGCATAATCGATGAACGCGAGAAACGGATCAACGTCCATGGCTGAGACACTGTCAGTGTCATTAGCATGGTTTCCAAGAGAAATCATTTTATGACCGATCGGAGAGGGAAACTGATAGAGACGTTTGGCGCTCTTTTTTAAAACTGGGAAAGCCCTAGGTCCGGCTATCCTCAAAAAGTTTTTGGGTGGGCTTCCGGCCTTCGATATCTGGGAAAACCTCTCCAAAATTGTTATAAAATGGAAAATAGTAACTTTGTTAAAAAATTTATCTATAAGGAGTCGGGACTTTAAGAAATCACGTTTCTAGGGGTGTAAATTTTAACCAGTAAATTAGAAAATCAGGCTGGATCAGACTGATTGTACTGGTTTTGAATTGGTCTAATTTGGAATCGGTTTCATAAAATGAAAAATCGGCAAGAACTGGTCTGGTTTCAATTTTAGTTATCTTTAGATCGGATCAGACCGGACCGAAACGGTACTATTTAATATATTTTATATTATATATAATTTTTATATATAATAATATAAATTATAATTATATATAATGTTATTGTAATTTATAAAATAAAATTTTAATCTTAAACATGAAAATTTAATTGATCATATGCTTTAAATATATAATATTATAAATATATATTATTCATTAATAACATTTTATCATAGATTCATAAGAAGTAAGAACCAAAAAAGAAAGGAAATCACTCAAATATTATTACTAAATTTTGATGGCTTAATAAACTTAAAACTCTCTATATTTTTTTCTGATAAGTACATAAGACATTAGTAGATAAATATAAATTATATATATTAGTATATAATTTAAGTCTATGTATAAATTAGTATGTAAATCATTATACTAAATAATTACATATAAAATAATAATATAGTACTACTAATACTAAATTACTTAACTAATACTATCAACATAGCCTATCAATAATATAGTTATAATAAACTAAACTCACTATAACAATTAACAAATACTAATATATAGACTATAGTTAATAGTTATATACTAATACTAATACATAGCAGATTTTTTTTTTTATGTAGCAAATTTTTTAGATAACAGTTTTTTTTTATAGCATAATTTTTTGAAATAGCATTTTTTTTTAAAAAAAAATTTTATAAACAGATTTTTTATGATAAATTTGTATTTTATTAAAGCCGGTAAAACCGAAGTACCAATTTAGGAGAGTAACCGGTGCGTAATCGGTTTTGAAAAATATAAAACCGGTGCCTACCAGTTTGGTCTTAGATTTTGTCCAAAATCGGACCGAATCGGACCGGTTACACCTCTAGTTTCCATGTTTTTTTTATTAGCCATTTTATTTTGTACTAATAAATATCAAAACAGTTCATCTGCTTGTTTAATATTTAGGTTGGTCACTCAGCTGTAAAATTAAAAATTTTCTTTGAATAGTGTTTTTTTTATAAAAAAAATAGAGCAAAATCTAATCATTTCGTTTTTAGTTAAATCGCAATAGCTCGGAATTTAATCTCATAAAGCTAATAAATATTTTAGTTGTAAACTCAATATTCAATGGGATGAATTACATCTCTATGATATCAAATCAGAACAATATCATGAATAAATTGGAGACAACTTTCCTATTTAGACATAACCATAATGGCATTCTATTGGCAAACTAAACATGAGGGGGTTAGATACTTGGTAAAATATCACAAAAATTTGAGTAATTCTCAACCCAAATGTAGATGAGATGGGTTTTTGTATTTTAGAAATGCTTACAGGTGTTGTACATACATTCAAAAGAGGATAAATTAACATGAATGCTTTTGAAAGTATTTCAAAACTCAAGCTAAGTTTTTTGTTGCATATGACATTTATCCTGAGAGGTGCTTGGCTTATAGATATATGGAACAACTATAGAGCTTGAATTGGTATCTTGTGAGGATGTATCAACACACCCTTGCACACTCAATGGCAGGGAAGCGATAGTGAGGTTGAACAACTATAGCAAGTTGGTCTTCCATAGACAGGTATTTCACAAGCAACTGTTTGGAAGCAACTCTATCATGGACATAGTAAAAATCTATTTCGATATGCTTTGTTCGGGTGTGAAATGATACATTGTCAGTGATGTAAGTTGCTCCAATGTTATCACAATAAAGTGAAGGAGGCACAAGTGTTCAAGTTTGATTTTCATTGAGAGTATTGAGCTTAGATTTCATGGATTGCTGCCATTTGGGGTCCTTCAGAGCCATCTTTTATGTCTTAGGCTCGATTGGGGTGACTGCCAAATCTACAAGAAAACATATAAGTAAAGGCTGTCTTGTAAAGAAAAAAATGTGAGGCCTCAGAGTGCCATCTTGTGATCGGGTTACCATGGGGTGAGTCTGAATTAGATCATTGCCACAGGAAGTGAAAGGAGCATTTAAAACCAACGTTGAGGCAAAGGTTGGAGTCGTAGGTACTAATCTTAAATCAATCAGATCTGGAGGAACAGTGTAACAGCCTGCTAGAAATTCAATGGTAGAATTTCTATAGACTTGAGGAACTTCATGAAAACTCCGTAAGTTTTCACGAATCGGTTAATCGCAAAGGTTTTAGCCTGTCAATATAGTTAGTGTTATCACTCGCTATGGTGCAAGAAATGCGATTTTAATTATTTGAGGTAGTTAGAAGTGTCAGATTACGTTATAGTTTATGCCACTAGACTCAATAGAATATTTAGGATTTTATGGCCCAATAAGCCATTTTCATAATTTCGGACGAAACGGCTGTTCGAAACTGTACATTTTAATTTTAATTTGTTTAATTTGATGTCATTTAATTTTCTTGCAACTTTAAGCTTTTATTTAAATTTCTGTATGTTTAATTTGATATCATTTATTTTTCTTACATTTAAATTTCTACTTGTTTAATTTAATGTCATTTACTTTTCTTGTATTGTACTAAGGTTAGAGGTGAAGTATAATGATTTAGATATTGTTTCCAATCAACAATAAAGTTTATATTGTGAGTTTGATCGATTGAATGATTATATTATTAGAAACTTTGACTATCTATATATTTATCTTGATCCATTGTGATTTCCGGATACATTGGATGATTGAAGAATCCCTGTGATATTCAAATGGATTTGTGAATGTTTTAATCATAAATTGTTTATGCTTAATCTTTAGCGATTANTAGTCATCTTCATCTTCCCCGAATCCTTCAACCTCTACTATACCTCACCTCTCAACGTCCGGTTCCCCCTCCACAAGTCCTCACCTCATCATCCCATTGTTACCAGTGCCAAAAACAATATCCATTGTCCTTGGCGTCGAACTGATGGCACTCTCTTGTGGCCTGTCAAATCATCCTTGTCCACTACCATCACTTCACCACTCATACCCGAAGAGCCATCCTCCTACTCGGAAGCTTCTAAATTTTCAAAGTGGCATAATGCGATGGTTCTTGAATTTCGGGCCTTGTTACATAACCGAATGTGGGACTTGGTTCCTGTGTCTCCTTCTTACAACATTCTTGGTGCTAAATGGGTTTTTAAGTCAAAATGCAGGACTAATGGTTCCCTTGAGAGCCGTATGGCCCGTCTTGTGGCCAAGGGCTTTCATCAAGAGCCTGATCTCGACTATATAGAGACATTTAGTCTCGTTGTTAAACCAATGACCATTCGTTTGCTTCTTTCTCTTGCTGTGTCTTGCGGATGGCCTTGCACTAGTTGGATGTTCAAAATTCTTTTCTGAATGGGGATCTCAAGGGTGACATCTACATGCAACAGCCTCTAGGTTTTGTAAATCCTGACCTACCTTCTCGTGTTTGTAAGTTGTACAAATCAATTTACGGTTTAAAACAAGCCCCTAGGGCTTGGTTCTCTAAACTGTCTGATTGCTTAATGTCTCTTGGTTTTCAAGAATCAGCTTTTGATTCCTCTTTGTTCATACTTTAGCAAAGCACTTAATTTATTTATGTCCTAATATATGTCGATGCCTTCATAGTCACGGGTTCCAATTTTGAGTTTACTTCTGAATTTATCTCTGCATTGAGTTCTTATTTTCCTGTCAAGGATCTAGGTCCTTTGCATTATTTATTAGGCATTGAAGTCTCTAGAAATTCTTCAGAACTATATATGTCTCAGATTTACTTCTTTGCACAAATATGCATCACTCAAAGCCTATTTCCACTCCATTATCTGCCTCTATGAAACTCACGGCCCTTGATGGCCGTACCTTTGAAGACCTCCAACTTTACTGCAATATTGGTGGGAGTCTTCAATACCTCTCATTCACCTGGCCCAATATCTCTTATGCTGTTAATAAGGTTTTTCAGTACATGCATTATCCTCGGCAGCCTCATTGGCAAGCCGTCAAAAGAATTCTTCGCTATCTTAATATTTACAAAGCATTTTGGCCTTCATTTTGTTGCCTCTTCCTCTTATAATCTAGCAGCCTTTTCTAATGCTGACTGGGCAGGTTGCCCGGATGATTGTAAGTTTACAGGTGGATTTTGCATTTATTTTGGGTTGCATTTAATATCTTGGGCTTCAAAAAAACAACCCACCATAGCTCAGTCTTCCACTAAAGCTGAGTACAAAGCAATGGCAAATGCCACGTGAGATTCTCTGGTCGCAATCCCTTTTGAAGGAACTAGGCATATTCCTTCCTGATCCACCAACACTATGGTGTGACAACTTAGGCATTACTTATCTTTCTCTTAATCCAATTTTACACTCACATACTAAACATGTTGAGTTAGATTATCATTTTGTTCGTGAGCAGGTAGCAGCCAAAACTCTTAAAGTCTCATTCATATCAACAAAGGATCAGTTAGCTGACTCGCTCCAAAACGAGCAGCACAAATACTATCCAAGTGCAGAGGATGTCGCGTAATAATTAGGAATAAAATTCCTAGATCGTCTCCTCAAGGAAAGTGTGCTTAAAATCAAACTCATACAATGGTGGAAGATATTTACAAAGAGAAAATAAAAGTGATGGTATGTACAATGAATGGAAGATAAAATTACTGAGATGAAGATTTTTAAAGTAACATAATACAACTAAAATGATAAAATAAAGAGATATGAAAAACGACTACGGTTTTAAGGATCCATATAATAATTTAGAATATTGTCTCCAACCAATCTACTTCTATTAAACTAGAAAGTCAATTCTGTCTAACTAGAAGATTTAACAGTTAAGGCCAATTAAATTAATCGCTAAAGATTAAGCATAAACATGAGGCCTTAGAGTGCCATCTTGTGATCGGGTTACCATGGGGTGAGTCTGAATTAGATCATTGCCACATGAAGTGGAAGGAGCATTTAAAACCAACGTCGAGGCAAAGGTTGGAGTCGTAGGTACTAATCTTAAATCAATTAGATATGGAGGAACAGAGTTAGGGGCCATGGTGGATGATGATGCAGCACCGGGAGAGTGGTCAGTGGAGTGAGCACAACCAGGCATGGAGTTTTGGAGATCATATAAAAGGCTATTAGGTAGAGGTCGTGGCTTGAACCATGAAGAATTTTCTGGAAGATGCGCCTATGGAGATGAAGAAAAAGGAAAACTTTCTTCATTAAAAACAACGTGTCGAGATATATACACCCTGATAGTGGCCAAATTCATGCATCTATAGCCTTTGTGATAGGGAGAATAAGTAATGAATACACATGGAGTGGATTTAAAATTGAGTTTAGAATGATCGAAGGGAGTAAGATATGGGTAACAGACACACCCAAATACTTTCAAAAAGGTGTAAGAAAGAGGAGAGTGAAAAACTAACTCATATGGAGATTGACCATTAAGGGTGGGAGTGGGCAAATGATTTATGAGGAAAACGACAGTTTGAAAAGCAATGGGCTAAAATTTTAGATGCGATGAATGGTCCATTAAGGTTAGAACGGTATCAACAATGTGGAGATGACTCCTGTCTACAAAACCATTTTGTTCTGAAGTTCTAGAATAAGACAATTGATGAACAATGTCTTAAGATGGAAAATAATTTTTGAGTGTTTGAGTTACAATTCCCCACCCCCATCACTTTGAACAATTTTGACACGAGTATGAAATTGATTTTCCATTAATGTAAGAAAGTTGGGAAAGATGGAAATGACATCCGATTTTCTAGTCAAAGGAAATAACTATATATAGTGCGAGTACTCATCAACAATTACTAAATAAAAATGGAAGCCATCAGAAGAGGTAATAGGCGTAGGGCTCCATACATTTGTATGTATTGTGTGAAGAAATGATGAAACATGAGAGTTGCGAGCATGGAAAAGTAATTTGGTTAACTTTCCTAAAATGCAACTTTCACAAAACACAACTTTTTTATTCAAAGTGGGAAGAAATTGCAACAAAGGTTAGAGGATCCGAATATTTGGATGCCCGAGTCGAGCATGCCATAGATACCCAAACACTTTATTTGCCATAAAATTAATTGGAGATGCAATGGGAGACTTGGAATGCAAGGGGTATAATCCATCCTCCACGAGCCCTTTAAGTAGTACTTGGTTCATCCTCAGATCCTTGATGAGAAATCCTGACGGATAAAACATGAAACAACAATTATTGTCAGAAGTAAATTGAGAGACCGAAAGTAATTTTTTTTGGAGATCAAGAACAATAAGAGTATTTCTCAATATAAGATTTGTATCTAGCACATACGAATTTTCTACACTAGAAATAGAAATGTGAGAACCATTACAGGCCCTAACCATATCATTTCCTTGGTATGGTACAATACCTTTTGTCTCAGTTTGAGTGGGAGTCATATGTTGGTTGGCACCCATGTCTAGGTATCATGCTTCATCAGTGGTGTTGTCGGCTTGAACTACAAGAAATGCTTGGTATTTGTCCACTTCCTCATCAAAAGCATAATAATATTCTGCTTTATGATTCAGACCATTGCACCGAAAACAAGTGATGCGTGAAACTCGTCCACCACGAGCAAAGACACGGCTACTGCTACCACTACCACGATTTTGAGGCTATTGGCACGCCCAGTAAAAGGCCTGTCATGAGGCTTGCCACTCTCACGGGCACGATAGTGCTAACCATGTCCAGCAAAATGAGATCCATGAGCACATGAGCGCTGAGCAGCAAGTGGTTTAGCTAGAGGTACGAGTGGTATTGAGGGCGACAACAAAATTTGCAGAACCACGGGATAAGGAGATGCGAAGGTCAAAGTCTTTCAATTTGCTAATGACATTTTCAAGGTGTGGAAATGTGTCTCTAGCGTTAATGGCAGCCACAATGGGATCAAATTCAAGTCCTAAACCCCGTAACAAGAAAATTATAAAATCTTCATCCTCTACTGGTTTCCCAGCACCACATAGAGAAAGGGCCAAAGCTTTGGCCATGTGCAGATTCTTCCATAGAAGAGGAGCCTTTAGTGAGTGCTTGCAACTCACTACGCATTTGCTAAACACGATCTCTTGTATGTTGACCATATAGAGTTTCGAGTGCCTCCCATGCATCATGTGTCGTTTCATAATTTATCACTTGAGAAAGAGGAATGTTCGAAAGAGTACTGTTGATCTATCTGAGAATCAATTGATCAAGACGCAACCATGTTGCTGCTGCCTAGTTCGGATGGCAAACACCATTTTCGTTGAGAATGGTGGTGGGAGAACAAGGCACTTCGTTTGTAACACAGTCGAGGAGACCGTGTCCTCGAAGAACAGGAACTACCTGAGCTTTCCAAAGAAGAAAGTTGGTAGAAGCTAATTTAATAGAAATTATGGGTAGATTGGTTATTTTGGAAAACAAATCAAAAGAGGACGTGTTGTCCATAGGAGGAATTAAGGAGGTTGAAGAGGAAGTCATTTTGTCTGAAACCTCGAGTGTCTCTTGATAACATGTAAATGTGAATAGCATGCACCTTGCATGGCTTGTGTATTGGCATTTATAAAGAATTTACAAAAGGTAAGTACAGCTGTGTTGGTAGCAGTTTGAGAAGTATACATGGAAAGTATAGTTAGAGTAATGGTTATATACAGCAACAATCATGGAAGACAGAAAAACATAGCAATTTTGGGAGATTGGAGAGTGATTCATGGAGATATTGTCTTTTTAGTTGGTCCTCTTCAACATGTTTATGATATATTGTTGTTGAGATAGAATAATACCATATGAGACATTGACAGCTTCCATTCCAAGAAAATAATTAAGATTTCCAAAAATCTTGAGAGTAAAGGTCTGAAAAAAATGAGATATGAGAGCACTAACAACTATTGTGATGAACCTGTAATTAGAATATCGTCCATATACACTAAGACATAATTTAACAGAGTAAATGATGAAGACAAAGAGAGAGGTATCTAACTTGCACATTGTAAAACCTAGCTCAAATAATTTGGAGCTCAATCGAAAATATCAAACATGGGTACTACAACATTTTTAACTTTTTGCGCCTAAAATATTTCCGTTGAAGCTAAAATCGGAGATAAAATATATATTTTGCGGAAAAATTGAACTTGCAACTAAATTTCATTGCAAATAGTGCCATATGGTATTGTGTAAATAGCACCTTGCACGGCTTGTGTATTGGCATTTATAAAGAATTTACAAAAGGTAAGTACAGCTGTGTTGGTAGCAGTTTGAGAAGCATTCATGGAAAGTATAGTTAGAGTAATTGTTATATACAACAACAATCATGGAAGACAGAAAAACATAGCAATTTTGGGAGATTGGAGAGTGATTCATGGAGAGATTGTCTTTTCAGTTGGTCCTCTTCAACATATTTATGATATATCATTGTTGAGATAGAATAATACCATATGAGACATTGACAGCTTCCATTCCAATAAAATAATTAAGATCTCCAAAAATCTTGAGAGTAAAGGTCTGAAAAAAATGAAATATGAGAGCACTAACAACTGTTGTGATGAACCTATAATTAGAATATCGTCCATATACACTAAGACATAATTTAACAGAGTAAATGATGGAGACAAAGAGAGAGGTATCTAACTTGCACATTGTAAAACCCAGCTCAAATAATTTGGAGCTCAATCGAAAATATCACACATGGGTACTACAAGATTTTTAACTTTTTGCGCCTAAAATATTTCCGTTGAAGCTAAAATCGGAGATAAAAATATATATTTTGCGGCAAAATTGAACTTGCAACTAAATTTCATTACAAATAGTGCCATATGGTATATTTCTTTTATTGCGGCGAAATTTTAAGTTTTTGCATCATTTTTTTATCAATGAAAAAATATGCTAGAACAAATGAGCCTTTTTGCGATGGAATTTTTGCGGCAATCTAATTTTGTCACTAAAAGATTTTTGGGACCAAATAAAGTTGTTGCAAATTTTTTCTGACACTTTTACTCTTTTGCAACGATTTTAAGTTGTTGCAAAGGTCATAATCGCAAAAAAGAGAAAAAAATTGAAATTGTGTGTTTTCTATTCTCCCTTCTAAATGTTTTTCTTGTAGTGGGGCCGGGGGCCTGTTTGAGGCCATATAACGCATTCTTCAAGTGACAAACATGACTTTTTAGTATCAGATAGACAAACCCCAAAGGCTAAACCATGTAAACCTCATCATCAAGATGGCCATGTAAAAAACCATTGCTAATATCAATTTGTTTAATGCACCAATGCAAAGAAATAGCTAGAGATATCACCAAATGAGTTCTGACAGGTTTTACAGCAAGGCTAAACGTGTCTTCAAAATCTATAAAAAATTGTTGATGGTAACCTTTGGTGACCAACCAAGCCTTGCAGCAATCAATAGTACCATCCGACTTCCTGTTAAGTTTGAATATCCATTTGCATCCCACAATATTTATAGTAGGCTTTGGAGGACTGAGACCCCAAGTCCCGTTCCAAAGGAGAGCATCGAATTCATCGCGTAGACCCTGACGCTCGATGGAGCTCTTAAAACCCTAAGAAAAGCATATTGCCTCAATGTCATAAGGTGATAAGATGGTCGCAAGGGCTTTATCAGGGGAAACCAAATTAAGCAGTTAATGAATTGCTTTGGTTTTGAGATATGTTTAGTGAACGAGTTCCCATACAGTTAGTATGAGGAGTAGGAGGTGATTTTTTAGATAATGGAGAGGATGTAGCTAAGGCCAAAGAGATAATGGGAGACACAGCTTGTGAAGGTGACATAGAAGCAGAGGTAGACACCTATCAAGACGAAGACATAGGTGGAGAAGTACTGTGAAGTGTGGTAGGAGGAGAGTTTCTTAGGAGGAATGATGGAGGATCAACAATAAGTGGAAGCATGAGATTAGAGGATATTAAAGGAAGCGTTATGGGAAAGTGAGATTGAGGAGTTGGAGGTGGCAAAAGTGGACAACTTTAGAAGAAACAAGGATCCAAGCAGTTGTAGCCGGCATGCATTGAAGAGTGGCCAATGAAGACACAGGGCTTGGATCATAGCTCAATTTTAGGGTGATTATACAAATGTTAAAACGGCCAACAAGCAAAGCCGTAGACCTTAAGGAAAGAGGAGAGTGCACGTTTGCAAAACTGGAAGTGCACAGTATCGTAGTTTTATAATAAAGTGGTAAGAAGAGTATCGTCCTCAGGGATTGGTACCTTACTTATGCCAAATATCAAAATTATACTAATCTCAATTTTATCTAGATGAATCACTAAGATTTTGGAGTTGCAATTTAAACTAAAATTGACTCAAAGATTAATAAGCAAATGAAATAAAACTGACGTTTGAAGATCAGATTAATGGGAAAGAAAACTTCTAGGAAACCGATTTCACCTAATTCGTCACTATGCTTTTATCATCCAGCTAATTTAATTTAATTCTATTTGTCTATTAGCAAATCTCTAATTCATCCAAAAGCCTCTTTCGATAGTCAATTGGAAATTATTCTTGTTCATCAATTCACACAAGAATATGCAAATTAAATAATCAAGAACACATTAAGACCAATGATTTAATTACTACATAGGTTCATACAAGTCTTTCGATCTCTATACTTACCTATGCTGAAATATTCAAGATCTACCCTATGATTCCCTCTTTCGATAGCAAATCACAAGATTAAAAATCATCTAATCAATGGCCAGTTAATTAGAAGCAATAAATTCAGAATAATTCAGATAAACAAAGAGAGAATTGCCTTAAATTAGCATAGACAATCAAGCATAGTTCGGAACTAGGTTACATCGTTTTCCTAGAATAAAGAAATTTAGCTCATACTAGAAATTGAATTCAACATAAACGAATTCACCATAATTGTTCTGAGAAAATTGGAAGAAAATAAACGCTGAAAATACTCCTTGCAGCCGCAACTCGTCGTCAAAAACTCAAGGAATTGATTCAAGGCTTTTCTCCCGTCTGTGCTCGTGTATGATTCCAACGTACGTGCAATATGTGGAATCCCCTCTCCAAAACGGATGATTTGAATCCTTCTAGATGTGTTTTTCAGTCCCAAAAGGTGTTCTCCAGTCAAAAGGTACGGCCATAAAGTGAAAAATCACTTTTATAAGGTGTGACGGCGGAAAACCCTAGATCTGTCAAAATACGATATTCGCTCGAGCGGAGTGTCGAGCGAACATCGAGCGGTCGACTCTGCCTAACTTCGCTCGAGCGACTTGTCGAGCGCACCTCGAGCGTTCAACTCTGCCTGATTTCGCTCGAGCGGCCAATGTCTCCGCTCGAGCGAACTTGTTTTCCCGCATCCCGCTCGAGCTCACTGTCGAGCGGCTGTCGAGCGTTTGAATCTGCCTGAATTCGCTCGAGCGGCAAAAAGCCTCCGCTCGAGCGAAGTTGTAAATTCTGCAACATGAAATATTTCAAGTCGTCAAATACCCCCAAACTTAAAACTTTGTTTGTCCTCAAACAAAAAGAAAAGCAAATGATAGTTTAGGCAATATCAACTCGACCCCAAAGAGAAGTATCATCACTCACCAAGCTTTTATGAATTTAGATTTCATCACTAGTATCTTACTCTTTTAACATCAAAGATAGCAAGAAAATCAATCAAAAATTTTACAATTTGTCAAGCAAGAGTTAGGCGTTTACTTCAACCTAAAGCTAAGACCTTGAGTGTGTGTGTGAGATAGTCAATTTAACCTCAAACCACCTGCAAACTCAGATAAAAGTAGAACAACCAAAATCAGAAGAATTCTCTTAAAACTTAACCCCATAAGTCCAATTTTCAGAAATCCTCTCCACTAATGTAGTCAACACCAAAATCAGAGATCAAAAGGTCTTTAATAAGCTTGTAATGATAGGCCACAGGGTGAGGGTTAAGAAAGAACTGGATATGGATAATCAAAGCAAACTGGGAAAATACTTTGTGAAAAGAACACTAAAAGAGATTTCCACATGATTCAAATCATAGCTCTTTCTTTAGCAATATGCTCATACTTGTGGCATTATTATTGCTGTAATCACTGATGCAATACCAACCATTCCCTTAACAAAATCTGAAGTAATTCACATTCCGCATAGCGACTTCTTTTTCTTTTCTTTTCTTTTCTTCTTTTTTTTTTCTTTTTTTTTTCTTTTTTCTTTAAACAAACAGAGCAAACATAATATGGTTCATTCTCTTTCACTAATTTTCTCTTTTAAATGAAACTTTCCACCAAAGTATTTTCTCAAACTATTAAAGGTAGATTCATTGTTTTTCAGGCTTAGAGTGGGCATGGTTTATGTAGTTCAATGAATAAATAAAGGCTTATGTAACATAAGGCTCAAGGGGGTTAACTATTGAAGCACACCATGTAATGATGGCATGATATTTAGGACGGCTGGGAAAGCTTTTTGATTGCCAAAGAAATGCCTAGATCATTTCTCTAATATTTGGTCTCAACTAGGATTTCGCCTCAAGGACCCATCAACGGATTCTAGAGTAAAGCAAAATCGAACTTGCAGAGGTACTGGAAATGTCTAAAGAGGAAGTATGTTGTATGGGTGCACATTCGCCCTCACACTATAAATGGTCAAGGACGAGGACAGAGTTGCGCACAGGCCCTCCTGGGATTTATATATATATATAAATTAGATTTATAATAGAAAGATATCATTTTGAGTATCCCAAAACTATGTTGTTTCATTATAGGATTAATGAAATCTTTCTCTCATGTCTCGAGTCTCTCTTAGTTCTCTCTTAGCTCTCTCAATATCTAGCCTCTCAAACCTTCTCACTCTACTCTCAGCCTCTCTCTCTCTCTCTCAACTCTCACTTTGTTGCCGCCGCAACTCACTCCATTCCCCAACTATCTCACTCGCTTGTGTTATGTTTTGCTTAAAGAACCCCACGTTGATATAAGTGCCATCTCAAAAAGCATACAAAGAAACCATTAAAAAAATCAAATTAAAAAAAAAATAGAACAATGAATCTGAAAACATGATGAGGTACATACATACTTACTTGGCATGAATGATTGATTTTGAAACAAGGTAGATAGCTAATGTATGTAAGGACAATGGTAGATAACAATGTACATCAATTTAGATCTATAAAATAGTTAGAATACACATAAAAAATTAATAAACGATATGATCTACAGTCATTGTGATGGTGCTAATAACTTGTCACAAATACTCATTTTTCTTGTAGCCACCTTGAAGTGGACACTAATCATGTTCATGATCCTCACATCTTAGCTTAGTTGATAAAACAGAGAAAGTAAGGCACAACGAGCACTCGACAAAATGACTAAAAGAAATCCCTTTAGCTTTAGAATTCTTTCATTTTCCCATGTATCCTTAGTACAATCAGAGTCTACATTTATAGACTTTTTCATAAAGACCAAATACAAATGATTGGTACACGTCATTCAGAATATTCACTTTCTAGAGCCATTTAGGCTTTGCTGGAATTCTTTTCAGGTGCACGTCTTCCTTCTGAGGCAGTAGATGTAATTGTCTTAACATTCTCCCGTGAGTCAAGCGGCACCAGTCCAATGGTGAGGCTTGACCGTAGCTATGAGAAACGTGCATATCACAAAGGCTTGATGAAAATATCAACTAATGTTTGAGCTGAAATATTGCATATTTTATATATTTAAAATCAATATATTTTAATTGCTTCATGACATTATTATTGGTTTTAGATGGAAAAATGGTTAAGCATAAATCTGAGTTTGTGATTTTAATTAGTTAATATCATGGTTTATGCTTAATTTTGTAACTTGTGATTTAATTGGATAATAATTTTTCACATGCATAACATATTTTTAATATTCTTTTTTTTTCTCTTTAAATTATTAATGATTTTCTATTTGTTTCATATTATTTTTCCTCTTTTTACCGCTTTAAATAAAGTGCTCCTCAAGTATTAATACTTTGATTTAAATGGTGGGATAAATAATTAGAAGCTGGTAGCAGAACCACATGCAAACCATGAGATTAATGGTTTTAAACGTACAAACATAATGCTCAAATTGGAAATTAGTAGAAGAAATGCATGTGGGACCCAACTATAAGAAAAGTGTGGTTGGTGAAAAGGCTTGGGGGACACAAGCACGTGAATGGCAGCTTTTTATTTTATATATATGTTTTTACATATAACAAGGTAACGGCACTAATATCTTCACTTTTGTGGAATAGCAGGAATGTCAAAAGCAAATACAAGAAGGGGACCACATGATGGTTTTTCTGGGATGCAGGAGCACGCCTAGGCAGAGAATGTACGTGGGACGTGATATAAGTAGTGGCGCTTGGACAACAGCAATGCAGCAGAAGGCACGCCTCCAGGAGCTCTGAATGTAGACGTGCTACTGGCTGTGGGCACTAGGCTTTTGGCATTTTGCAAGCTCCACTAAAGACAAGCAAAGCAGTAGGCTGGTTCTTACACAGACGGGGGCCACGTTTTCTTTTCTTACTTTTTGGACTAATACACGCACGAAATGGCTATAAAAGGAGAGGCTTCCGGAGATTTTTTTTTAGCTTTACTCTTAGTATTATTATTTTTTTCAGTTCTTGAGAGAACGCAGGTGGGGAGAGGGAGCTAGGCAGCGTAGAGCCTATGGCTCAACTACTGCTGCCTAGCCTTCCTCTTCCGTTTGTAGCCTCTCTCCAGTACATTTTAATTTTAATTTGTTTAATTTGATGTCATTTAATTTTCTTGCAACTTTAAGCTTTTATTTAAATTTCTGCATGTTTAATTTGATATCATTTATTTTTCTTACATTTAAATTTCTACTTGTTTAATTTAATGTCATTTACTTTTCTTGTATTGTACTAAGGTTAGAGGTGAAGTATAATGATTTAGATATTGTTTCCAATCAACAATAGAGTTTATATTGCGAGTTTGATCGATTGAATGATTATATTATTAGAAACTTTGACTATCTATATATTTATCTTGATCCATTGTGATTTTCGGATACATTGGATGATTGAAGAATCCCTGTGATATTCAAATGGATTTGTGAATGTTTTAATCATAAATTGTTTATGCTTAATCTTTAGCGATTAATTTAATTGGCCTTAACTGTTAAATCTTCTAGTTAGACAGAATTGACTTTCTAGTTTAATAGAAGTAGATTGGTTGGAGACAATATTCTAAATTATTATATGGATCCTTAAAATTGTAGTCGTTTTTCATATCTCTTTATTTTATCATTTTAGTTGTATTATGTTACTTTAAAAATCTTCATCCCAGTAATTTTATCTTCCATTCATTGTATATACCATCACTTTTATTTTCTCTTTGTAAATATCTTCCACCATTGTATGAGTTTGATTTTAATCACACTTTCCTTGAGGAGACGATCTAGGAATTTTATCCTAATTATTACGCGACATCCTCATGCACTTGAGATAGTATTTGTGCTGCTCGTTTTGGAGCGAGTCAGCTAACTGATCCTTTGTTGATATGAATGAGACTTTAAGAGTTTTGGCTGCTACCTGCTCACGAACAAAATGATAATCTAACTCAACATGTTTAGTATGTGAGTGTAAAATTGGATTAAGAGAAAGATAAGTAATGCCTAAGTTGTCACACCATAGTGTTGGTGGATCAGGAAGGAATATGCCTAGTTCCTTCAAAAGGGATTGCGACCAGAGAATCTCACGTGGCATTTGCCATTGCTTTGTACTCAGCTTTAGTGGAAGACTGAGCTATGGTGGGTTGTTTTTTTGAAGCCCAAGATTTTAAATGCAACCCAAAATAAATGCAAAATCCACCCGTAAACTTACGATCATTCGGGCAACCTGCCCAGTCAGCATCAGAAAAGGCTGCTAGATTATAAGAGGAAGAGGCAACAAAATGAAGGCCAAAATGCTTTGTAAATATTAAGATAGCGAAGAATTCTTTTGACGGCTTGCCAATGAGGCTGCCGAGGATAATGCATGTACTGAAAAACCTTATTAACAGCATAAGAGATATTGGGCCAGGTGAATGAGAGGTATTGAAGACTCCCACCAATATTGCAGTAAAGTTGGAGGTCTTCAAAGGTACGGCCATCAAGGGCCGTGAGTTTCATAGAGGCAGATAATGGAGTGGAAATAGGCTTTGAGTGATGCATATTTGTGCAAAGAAGTAAATCTGAGACATATATAGTTCTGAAGAATTTCTAGAGACTTCAATGCCTAATAAATAATGCAAAGGACCTAGATCCTTGACAGAAAAATAAGAACTCAATGCAGAGATAAATTCAGAAGTAAACTCAAAATTGGAACCCGTGACTATGAAGGCATCGACATATATTCAGACATAAATAAATTAAGTGCTTTGCTAAAGTATGAACAAAGAGGAATCAAAAGCTGATTCTTGAAAACCAAGAGACATTAAGCAATCGGACAATTTAGAGAACCAAGCCCTAGGGGCTTGTTTTAAACCGTAAATTGATTTGTACAACTTACAAACACGAGAAGGTAGGTCAGGATTTACAAAACCTAGAGGCTGTTGCATGTAGATGTCACCCTTGAGATCCCCATTCAGAAAAGAATTTTGAACATCCAACTAGTGCAAAGCCATCCACAAGACAAAGCAAGAGAAAGAAGCAAACGAATGGTCATTGGTTTAACAACGAGACTAAATGTCTCTATATAGTCGAGATCAGGCTCTTGATGAAAGCCCTTGGCCACAAGACGGGCCATACGGCTCTCAAGGGAACCATTAGTCCTGCATTTTGACTTAAAAACCCATTTAGCACCAAGAATGTTGTAAGAAGGAGACACAGGAACCAAGTCCCACATTCGGTTATGTAACAAGGCCCGAAATTCAAGAACCATCGCATTATGCCACTTTGAAAATTTAGAAGCTTCCGAGTAGGAGGATGGCTCTTCGGGTATGAGTGGTGAAGTGATGGTAGTGGACAAGGATGATTTGACAGGCCACAAGAGAGTGCCATCAGTTCGACGCCAAGGACAATGGATATTGTTTTTGGCACTGGTAACAATGGGATGATGAGGTGAGGACTTGTGGAGGGGGAACCGGACGTTGAGAGGTGAGGTATAGTAGAGGTTGAAGGATTCGGGGAAGATGAAGATGACTACGCAAACGTAGAGGATGAGGAAGCTTCTGGGAGGTTTGGGATATAGTTAGATGATGGGCCAAATGTTTGAGAAGGGCTCGAGTTGGTGTGTGGGGAATTAAGTGTGCTCGAGGAAGGGTCAAATGGAGATGAGGGAGGGTCGATGTGATTAGAGGAAGGGGCCATGTGAGTGGGCTGAGAAGGAGACGAACACAGTAGCGAAAAAGCGATGGGATGGGGCCTAGACCGAATAGAAGACGTAGGAGAACTGGACTGAGAAATAGGCCTAGCAGCAAAGGGATGGCTTTGCTCATCAAATTTCACATCTCTAGAGATGTAAGTGCGGCCAATAGGGAGATGAAGGCAAAATTAGCCTTTGTGATCTGGGCTATAGCCCATAAAAACACAAAGTTGGGATCGTTGATCCATTTTATGCTATTAAATGGCCTCAAATTAGGCCAACAAGCAGCACCAAACACTTTAAAAAAATTATAATCAGGAGTTTGATTAAAAAAGAGTTTGAAAAGGTGATTTGTTATTAAGAACAACATGGGCTTTCTATTAATTAGAAAGACTACTATATGAAAAGCCTTTGACTAGTATTTGTTTAGGACCGAGGCATGGGCAAGGAGCGTGAGGCCTGTTTCTACAATATGACGATGGCATCTCTCAACAGTCCCATCTACTACCTCAGAAGGAAGATGTGCACCTGAGATAAAGGACACGTGAGACGGTGTGAAATGCCACATGATTTAAGTAAAGGCCGGAGAGGCCGAAACTCTCCCACTAGTCGGATTGAACAGAAATCACAATTGTAGAGAAAGTATTGCTGACATACTGTAAAAAAGCCAAAAAAAAAAAATAGTTGACACATTTGATTTTGTTTGGAGTGGAAAAGGCCAAATGTATTAGGAGTAATCATCTACAATGGAGAAATAAAAGCGAAAACTATTAGTAGATAACACGGTGTTGGGCCCTAAACATCAAGGAACAGTAATTGAAAGGGTTTAATGGATCGGGAAGGAGACGGGGGATGTGGGAAAGCATGAGCTTTTACTTGGGAACACACGGCACATATGTGAGACTCAACTTTATTGTTAACTGGAAGTCGAAAGTGATGAAGTGTGAAGGATGTAATCTGCAGTGATGGATAGCCAAGTCGAGCATGCCAAAGAGGAATGAAGGTACGCTCACCAAGAAAAGCTTGAGGGGATGAGGTAGAAGGGGCAGATGAACTTGCAGAATCCAGTGGAAGTACATAAAGGCAATCTTTAATAGGTCCCTGAAGGAGCGTAAATCCTTCACAAAGAAATATGAAGCGTGAAACTCAAAATAGATAGAATTATCGAGACAAAATTGACGTACAAAAAGCAAATTTTTAGTATTGAAGGAACATGCAACAATTGAATAAGAATGTAATTGCCAGAAGTAGATGGAAGCTAAGCGGTGCCAATATTCTGAATTGGAAGCGTAGAGCCATCTCCGATGCTGACTAGTTCAGTGCCCTATATGGCGTATAGTCTATGTTGAGATTTGCAAAATCCGAAGTAAAATGATTGGTAGCGGGAAACCAGTGAGGCGAGGGAGAACCCGTATTGGGAAGTGAGGAGTAGTTGGCCCGTGGCCGTAAAAGATGAAGGAGGCGACGATTGGTAGGAGTGGTTGAAACGGTGGTAACAGGAAATGGCCTTATGTCCAGATTTATGACAGACCTGACATGTGGAGCGAGAGTCAGGGTGGGTGGAAAAGAAATTTGGTGATGGTGTGAAAGGAGGACCACGACCAGTACCACGATTGCGACGACCCCCACGACTAGAAGTATATCTGCCTCTGTGAAAGTTAGAGGGTGTGGGTGGTCTGCTGTTAGCATGCGCAGCAAGAGAATGACCAGAAATGGAGGACCCAGAGAGAAAAGAGTGAGACTAACGGGCCAATCGGGACACATGATTTAAAAGATAGCTATATATTTGGTGGGAAGAGAGGGAATCCGGGCGAGTAGCAATGAAGGTAACCACTTACTCATATTCGGAGCCCAAACCAACAAGCAAAAAAACAGAACTGAGATGGAGAAAGGGGATGACCAGCTGCACTCAACGAGACTCAGAGATTTTTTGCCTTGTTGAAATATTCGGTTATTGATTCTGGGCCTTTTTTTAAGGTAGCCGGTGAAGCTGAGTTTGCATTATATGTGCAGAAGATCGAGCTGCGTATAGGTTATGAAGAGCAGACCATATTTCAAATGATGTGGTGCGCTCAAGAACCTGAGCTAAGACCGTATCTGTTAAAGAGGAATTGAGGACCGAAATTAGCAACTGGTCTTGAAGAACCCAGTGCTGATATTCGGGGTTGGGAGCGTTATTTAGAGTGGGAGCGGGAGAGGGAATAGATCCGTTGACATAGCCATTGAGCTGATGTCCCTTGAGAAAAGGTACTATCTGGGCTTTCCATAGCAAGAAATTATCTAAGGAAAGCTTGATTGGGACGGAATGAGTGGCCGCAGTGACAATGGAGGGGTGGTGAGGAGGTGATGCTGTAATGGACTGTGTGTTGACAGGAGGAGGTTCTGTGTTGACAGAAGGAGGGTCGGGAGACTCCATGAGAACAGAAGATAAGAAGAAGAAGGATAAAAAAAATAAAAATAAAAAAACAGAGAGGAGGAAGATGAGTTGCAGGCGTGAGCCATTACCAAGCTGTGGATGCCATAATAAAAAAGAGAAAGTAAAACACAAGAAGCACTCGACAAAATGACTATAAAAGAAATCCCTCTGGCTTTAGAATTCTTTCATTTTCCCATGTATCCTTAGTACAATCAGAGTCTATATTTATAGATTTTTTCATAACAACCCAATACAAATGATTGGTACACGTCATTCAGAATATTCCCTTTCTAAAGCCTTCTAGGTTTTGCTGGAATTCTTCGCAGGTGCCCGTCTTCCTTCTGAGGCAGCAGATGCAATTGTCTTAACATAAGTAATTAAACCGAAGAGAAAAGAATAAAAGAAAAGGGCCCAAGTCTCGTGTTAATTATTACCAAGCAGGAGAGTATTCTGAAACATATCTTTGCAACTGTAATTCCCATTCCTTTGGCTTTTTTCTTTTGTGGCTTCTAATTACTGATCCGGTACTGGCAGACGAGCAACATGCTAATCGTCCCCAGAATGTTTTCCGCATGATGATTGAGCTGATCTTCTTTCTCTCACACCTCTTTGAGTTTGCAGCTTTCAGTAAGCTTTTGAGATCAACCTCATCCAGAATTCCTCCCAAAGGATTTGGTTGCCTCTTACGCAAGCTTCTAAACTTGCCAAAAATACCATCAATAACCTTTCTCCATTGTGCCTTGTTAACTACGTTGTTGCTCCTGTCTTTGACTTGAAATAACGGTGTACAAGTTCTACGCTCATAATCATCCAACATGTCCTCATGATATTGTTCAACTGCTGTGCATTTTTTTTGGGAGGAGAGACCTGTTCAATAAATCAAGAACAAGCATGCATTGTTAATACTCAATTGACGTACAATTAACTATCAGAGTAGCTGATCTGTAGAGCTTGCACAATTGATATTATATGAAAAGGCTTACACTGCACAAACATTCCAACAGACAACATATTTAGGTGTAAATCATATATTAAACAGTCAGTTGCCTTCGCCTATAAAAAAAGGGAAGATAGTTCTCTTTCGGGCTATGGATGTGGCGATGTGTAAATAGCAATTTTCTGTTTAAAGAGATTATTCTCACCTTCATATCCTGAAGACTTGTAACTATTGCCACAAGGATCCCATGAGTCGAAGTCTCTCGTATTCATGACCACCGTAGTATTTTGAGCTGAAGATTCCTCTTCCGCTGCAAATCGAAAAAGCTCTTCCAAAGTCGGTTTTGGAGAGAGATTTTGTGATAACTCAACATCACCACTACGGCTTAATTGAGCCACCACACCGCTTTCATCAGCACATGAGCACTCTTCCTGTATCTCACAGTTGTCGAATTCAACTTCCTTTATTCCTTCCTGAAAATTTTTGTTCTGGGGAAGGTTTTTAGTAGAATTAGTTCCTACTATATTTTCCAAAGGTTTTAATCCGATCTTTGCAGGCTGGATCCTCTCAGAATTATCTGTTCCATCCTCCACAGCAACTTCAATTTCAGCAGCAGAACTTTGGTACTGGTTTGGCTCAATTTGTCTCAATTTCCTTGGAGATTCCTTCATTCCATGATCCACCACAACCACCCCAATTTCGCAAGTAGTATTTTTATAATGTATCGGTTCTTTCTCGGCCTTGTAGTGTATTAGTTCAGTTTCTCCCAAGTTTCTCATAAATTCTTCCCTTCCATCCCCTGCAACAACCTCAATCTCGGAAGGAAAATTACAACAATGATTGTGTTCATTTTGTCGCAAGTTTCTAATCGAATCATTCGTGCTGTCTTCCACAACAACGTCAATCTCAGAAACGGACCTTGTGTAATGTTTTGATTTAGTACTGTCTCCCAAGTTTCTTGCAGATTCATTATCTGTTCCATTCTCTACAACAGCCACCGATTCAGATAGATGATTTTCGTGCGCCTCTAGATCAGCTACTTCCTTGGATTCATTTCCAGCCATATCACATTTTTCAATCATGTCTTTTTCATCATCACCAGCATTCAATTCAGTTGTTTGATTAACTTCAACATGATCAGCTGGAGCAAAATCAGAATATCCGACTAATATTGTAGCATTTTCTAGCAGTATGTTTGGTGGTATAGCAGCTTCTTCCCTAATTTTGCTTATAGCATCATCACATGAAGTTTTATCCTGATCTTCATGGTCACCAGCATTGTCACCCCCAATCATCTCTATATTTTGAACAACCAGCTTGGCATCCTCAGGATCTGCAAAACTATGATCATCATTTGTGACACAGTTTTCTAGCATGAAGTTTTGCGATACAGCATTTCGAGGATCATAAGTTCATATGCCTCAGTCTCTGCATGAGGAGAGTAAAGTTCACGACAGTCGGTGGAAGAAATCTGCACGTTGGACGTCTTTCATTTAAGTTCATGATTAGCTCATACGTACGTACCCTTAATCCAATTGTTCCACAAACCTTTCTGTACGTGTGCTCGTCTTTGTTTTGCACTTGGACGAGGAAAAGGCCAACCGCATTTGATACAAATGATACGTGTTCTTCACCATACACAACCCCTACAAGATGATCAGCAAGAAATTAATCTAACCCTTAGATATTCCACTGTTCTTAATTAATATATAATAAATAGAATTTGACGAGCTAGGAATCGAATTTGCTACTTTTCGCCATATATCATATACGCACGAAAACTAAATTCTATAATAGAATCAAACTGGGAACTAAATTCTAAATAAAAAGAGAAATATTATAACTACAAACTTAAGAAATTATATGAAAGTAAATTTATAAAATAACGTAACTTAATATGGTATATAAAAAATGTAAAATTACTTTTATAATAAAATAAACTAATTAACGAATCACGTAAAGTTAAATCAATTTGTGAGCTAGTAATAAAAAACGCATCTTTATACAATCCCGTGATTTCAAAAGAGACAACAGAATAACTAAGCAGTACTACTGTTGTTTTTGTTCTCTTATACATCCCGAAAAAATATATTCATCATCTATTTTTTCATCATTTTCTGATTATTCTATGATATAGTATTAGATGATAAGTTCACAAATGAAATATAATAAATAGTTTCCAATCATGTAATGCCACATTCCTTTTCTTGATCTCTAATGGTAAAGTTTACACGTAGTACCACGCTTATGCAAACAACTTGTTCTCATAAAAAATTATAAACGACCAGTTCGTACTTAAAAACAAATTAAGTAAATAATAATAATAATAATAAAGACAACACGCAATCCCATATATTTACCAAAGCAAACAACCCTAGAGAACGCAAAAGGAAAAGAAAAGAAAAACGAAACAAAGGATCACCTAAAAAAATACAAACTAGAGTATATACTGTATGCACATACATACCTATATATGTTCTATAGAATCCTCATCCCAGAGGCCGTGTCGAAGCATTCTTCCCATGAAAAATGAAAAAAAAGAAAAAAGGGAAAAGAAAAGATCAAACCATACTGTTTATGTTCTTATATATATGGCGCCAGACTCCAGGCATTAGGGGAATTAAGCAAGGAGGCCGCCAGGACGAGAGATATATTATATATAACAGCAACAATTACCCAGCTGTATGTATATGCAGTCCCAGATTATACTCACTTTTAAAATCCCAAATATGTAATTTCTTTCCTATAATATTGTAAGTTAATATAATAACCTTTAAACTCTTAAAGGAAGTATCAATATCCCTACTTTATGTGTATTCTGACGTACGTAATTAACATAAATAAAAAAAAAAAAATCCTCGCTAGAATCTGATCACCAGCAAGATCACTCTCTTTTATATTTTGGAAAGAAAATCATTGCCAAAATACGTACCCCCCCGTGCACGCTTCGGCCTTTTTCTCCATTAAAACCTAGGCTAGGCTACGCTTCCACTTACTTTATCTATTACTACCATATAATTCGATCGTGCTCTTTTTCTGATCTGTCGATTTCTTAACACGATCATGTATATATATATATATATAATAGAAGGTAATTAACGATAGTCAAGAATTCTATTTGTTTTGTTTTTAACAAAATGTAATTTTTTGTGACTTGCATGCAATAAAATAGAAGGTAGAAATGATTTATTTAAGTCTTTAATAAATAAGTTCTGCATAATTTCTTTGTAAAAAAGTGAATCACACTTCAAAAAGTGTACCAAAAAAAAAAAATCTATTAATTTTTAGTGGAGCTTACATTTTTTACAAAAGATTATTGTAAGTGATTTTTCTATTTAAAGTTGGTATATAATATTATTCAATAAAAGGATATATTAATTTAAGAATTAAGCATGAGTCAACGTTGAGAAATAAAGGGGCCAGGATCGGAAAACCAATGTACGATCTAATCACGGTGCATGTGTTGAAGTGTGGCCTTTCCTGGCATCATTCCACGGTCTGCGTCCCCTTTGTTGTCTTGCTAATTGGCTTCGTAGTTTTTTTCTCCCTTCACCCACGGAAATATGATATCATTTCTCCCTTCACCCACGGAAATATGATAGCCTCCGCCCCACCTCCAGTTGGTTCCTCCCCTCCCGGCCACAATGGCGTTCCAGGGATGAGATTTTCAGTTTTGTTTTCTTTCTTGTTTTCTCATCACTTGCAAATTTAAGTGCTAAGAGAACGACACATGCATATATTCATCATGTAGATGTTGTCTCCAGTTCACAACATAAAATTATAATGAATTGGATACCACCAATTAAGGGTGGTGGCTCGATGATACTGAATCATTTCCAAGTGGTTTGACATGATATACGTTAGTGTATGTGTGTGTGTATATATATATATCTTAGATTATACTCAAATATTCTTAAAATATTGTGATTTCATGTAATTATGTTAGATTAGAATCTTTCATTCTTCATTGTATTTCCTTATTTACTTCGGCCATATTCAACTATATATAGGCCACCTTTGTATAGTTTTACATACACAGAAATACATACTCATATAATTCTCCAAAACCCTCTCTATCTCAACATCACATCAGAGCCACCACTATGATTCCCCTGGTTGTGCAAGCTGTTCTTTTGGTGTTTTTTTCTTTCACACCAGTACTTGGCTTTCTTTGCACTTAATAGTGGGTTTATCACATGTTTACATTCTGTTTTTGCTTCAATTCTCATCAAATAAGATCATACAGCGAGTCCTGCTAATTCTCTCAAAGTTTTTGTGCAACCTCGTCGAATTTCTCTACCGCACACACCCCCACACACCACTCCATCAAACGGCGCGTCTGCCCACACGCCTCACGTGCCAGCCTTACTCTAACAGCTCATGGTTCACTCCAGTAGCCCACTAAGCCTAGTCCAGCCAAATCAAGCCCAGTTCACCTAGCCCAAATAAGATCCTTCCAATATTTTTTTCCCTTTTTTATATTCGGCCCATTTTGCTTCAAACCCAACCTAACTCAGCCCATTTCGGCCTTGACCCGTGGCCTTCTTTACCATTGATCGTTGACTTGTTGACCTATAGACATCTTATTAAAAAAAAAAAAAAAACAAAATCCAGTAGGTCTCACCCCTCTCCCAACCTTGACACCATTGTTCGTCCTATTGATAATATTTTAGATGACTCAAATTATAATGTGTCCAAAAAATAGAAGTATTTCTTAGAGGACGAAAATTGTGGCACTATATTTCTACTAATATTATTGCATCCAAGCAACAAGACGGTGAGAGTCTTGATGTTTTTGCAAGCCGCCTTGAAGATTGGCATAGTATTTACTACAAAATCTTGTCTTGGTTTATCAATACTTCTGTTTCATCCATTTATAGCTTACTTCCCAAGTTTGGTAATGCTAAAGCTGCTTTGGATTTTCTTACTAAAAGATACAAGTGTACTCATAATGCTTCGTTGCAGTTTTAGCTTGAGACTAAGCTTTACCAGATGTGTCAGGAATCAAATCAGTCTATTGCTAATTTTTATTCTCAATTTAATAATCTTTAGAATAGTTGTCTGCTGTAGATCCTCAACTCAAATGTTATGAGGATATTGAGTTGTTTGTGACCTATTGTGATCGTCAAAAATTTATGTATTTTATGATGGCGCTTCGTCAGGATTTTGAATCTACTAGGGCATCTCTTTTGCATCGCACACCCATTTTCTCTCTTGAGGTTGCAATTACTGAATTAATCTTAGAAAAGAATTGCTATTCAACAACGAAGATGCAAACTCTAGATTCAGTTGTTGCTTCCATCCTTAAGACTACCTTTGGGTCTTCCATAGTTGTAGGCCGCTTTCCTTCTCGATCCTCAAAGACTATCTTCTACAAATACTGCAAATGCTCTGGTCACTCTATTATGGAATGTAGTAAATTGCAGAACAAAAATCAATCTCAGGCCCTCTTGTCGCAAGCTGTTGTAGTGGCTCCAACTACTCATTCTACTCTTGAGTTTGTTGTTGAGCCTTCTTTAGTGTCCACTACTCTTATTGCTGCTGATTTTGAGGCATTAACTCATCAGGTTTTATCCTGGTCTTCTAGTGCTTTGTTTGTCACTTCAGGTACATCTCCTTAGTTTTTCAACTCTGCATGTTATAATCACATGACCTCTAATTCTACCATTTTCTCTCAAAAATCTGCTTTGTCACCCAATCCTCTCATATATACTGCTAATGGTTCCATTTATCTGTTAGTCACAATTGATCCATTTCCTCCCCTACCTTATCTGTTGACAACAAATATCTTGTTCCCCAATTGTCCTTATATCTCTTATCAATTGGTCAACTTTGTAAATTAGGTCTTAAGCTTACATTTTTTAATGCTGGTGTTGATGTGTAGGATCCACAGACAAGCAACTAATTGGGACAAGCCATAAGATTGGATGTCTATTTGAGCTTGCTTCTTTGCAGTTTCCATCCCATTCATCTCACTTTGTTGTTGCCACTGCTGTTTCTTCCCAATTATGGCATTCTCGACTTGGTCATACTTCTCTACCTCGTGTTCGCCTTTTGGCCTCCCAAGGTTACCTAGGTTCTATAGGGTTTGAGTCCTTTGCTTGGAAAACAAACACATTTACCTTTTAATATAAGTGAATCTTTTTCGTCTGCACCTTTTGATTTGATTCATTCTGATATTTGGGGTCTTGCACCCACTCCTACTGAGGGAGGATCTCGTTATTTGTTATCCTTGTTGATGATTATTCTTGTTATACATCGCTATACCTATTACAACATCGATCTGAATTTATTCGTGTTGACCAAAATTTTCACAAAATAGTACAAACTCAATTTTATCATACCATTAAAGTTTTTCATTCAGATAATACCATGGAATATAATGACAAATCTCTCCTTGAGTTCCTAAATCAACAAGGCACACTGTCACATCATTCTTATCCCTATACCTATCAACAAAATGGTTGTGTAGAATGAAAACATCTTCATATCATTGATATTGTAAGAGCTCCTTTTACTTTCTACTTCTTTACTTGAAAAGTTTTGCAGTGAAGTTGCTATTATAGTTGTGTAAATAATCAATCAGGTACCCACACCTATACTTCACAAAAAATCTCCTTATGAGCTTCTTTATAGTATGGTTCCTAACTACTCCTTACTTTGCTTTTTTTGGTTGTGCATGTTTTGTTACTCTTCCTTCTCATGAATGGACCAAACTTGAAACCTGTTCTCATTTATGTTGTTTTATTGGTTTAGCTTAATTCAAAATGGTTATAATTGCTAAGACCCTACAACCAAACGTTTTCGAGTCTCTCATCATATGGAGTTTTGGGAACACAAATCAATTACTAGCCTATCCACGTTCTCCCCTTCTACATCCACCCACCCACCCATATTCACTGATCCCTCTATTGCTCTATTTCCTTACTCTTTTGCAGAGATTCTGAGCTCCTCAGATAGTTCTTCCATTGCTGCTCCCAATCTAGTTGATGTGTTTGATGGGCCTCCTGCAACACCATCCATTCTTGAGCCTTCTCCACTCCCTGAACCTCATCGTTCCAGTCGGGTTAGTGTTCCTCCTACTTATCTTTATGATTATCACTATTTCTCTATTCTTGCCACCCTTCACGAACTTCACAATTAGCGTGAGGCTCGTACTGACCCTATTTGGCAGCAAGTTATATCTGATGAATTGGATACTATTGTCAAAACCCATAATTGGGATCTGGTGGACTTGCCTCCTAGTAAAGCTACAATTTGATGCAAGTGGATTTATAAAAATCAAGACTTGGGTAGATGGATCAGTTGAATGCTACAAGGCTTGACTTGTTGCAAAGAGGTTTATGCATGAGTATGGCATTGAATATGATGAGACTTTTGCTTCTGTTACTAGACTTACATCTGTCAGATCTTTACTTGCAGTTGCTGCTATCCGGCATTGGGAACTCTTTCAAATGAATGTTAAAAATGTCTTCCTTAATGGTGATCTTACTGAAGAAGTTTGCATGCAGCCTCCACCTAGCTATGAGCATCCACCACATAAATTTTTTCGTCTCTGTCGAGCAATTTATGGGTTCAAACAGGCTCCTCGGGCTTTGTTTGAAAAATTTTGGTCAGTAGTTTCTTAACAAGGCTTTCTTTCTAACCCATATGATTCCACACTCTTTCTTTGTATTACTAGGGTAGGTACTATCATTCTTCTTCTCTATGTGTATGATATGATTATTAATAGTGATGATATTGCTGGTATTCGAGATCTTCAAATTTTTCTTGGTCAAAATTTTGAGATGAAGGATCTGTGACACCTTAACTACTTCCTCGGCCTTGAAGTTACTTCGAGTCAAGATGGTTATTATCTCATTCAAGCCAAATATGTCTCTGATTTACTTTCTAAAGTTGGATTGACAGATAGCAAGATAGCCACTTGTCCACTTGAGTATAATACTAAGCTCTTGGCCATTGACGGTTCCCTGCTTTCGAATGCAACACTTTCTCAATAGTTAGTGGGCCGTCTCATTTATCTTACTTTCATCAGGCCTGACATTTCATATGTTGTTCATTTGGTTAGTCAATTTATGAGTGCACCTCGATCTACCTATTTTGCAGTTGTTCTTCAAATTTTACGCTATATCAAGGGTACTCTGTTTCATGCATGCACTTTTGATCCCACTCCTCTCTTGAGTTACAGGCCTATTCTGATGCAGATTGGGCTAGTGATCCCAGTAATCATCGTTCCACCATTGGTTATTGTTTCTTACTTGGTACTTCTTTGATTTCAAGGATTTCAAGAAACAATCCGTTGTTGCCTGTTCTAGCACTGAGGTTGAGTATCGTGCTTTTGTTGATACTATATCTAAACTTTTGTAGTTACGCTAGCTTCTAAAAGATATGGGTGTTCCTCAATCAATAACTTCTCTTATTCACTGTGATAATCGTAGTGCCATCCAAATTGCGCACAATGATGTGTTCCACAAGCGTACTAAAAATATTGAGATTAATTGTCACTTTATCCGCCATCATCTTCAGCACGGTGTCCTCGAGTTACACTCAGTCCCCTCTAAAGATAATCTTGCTAACATTTTTACAAAATCACATCCACTTGGTAGGCTTGGTGATTTTGTTTCCAAACTCTAGTTGACTTTGCCACCAAGAGTTTGAGGGGGGATGTTAGTGTGTGTGTATATATACATGTATGTATATAAATATGTATCTTAGATTATACCTAAATATTCTTAGAATATTGTGATTTCCTGTAACTATGCTAGGCTAGAATCTTTCCTTCTTCATTGTATTTTCTTATTTACTTTGGTCATATTCAACTATATATAGGCCTCCTTTGTATAGTTTTACATACAAAAAAAATACATACTCGTATGATTCTCCAAAACCCTCTCTATTGCAACAATATATTAGGTTTTGAGTTTAAATTTGAATATGAATTCACCTTAGACTATTGGTATTAATCACATCAGAATTCATTAAGTGCATATTTGAGATTGTGTAGGTAAATAGTTTTTAGTTTTAGGGTTTTTAGTTGTAAAGTAGCTTAAGTAATAAGCTTTGCTATTACAAAATTATATACTATTTGACAATCATATGTCTAAAACACTTTCAGACATATTACATTTAATTATTTAAAAATAATATAATAAATTACTTTCTGAGTTAGAAATGACATAAAAGGTAATTTGAGGTAGTGTCTCATGTGATAAGATCAAAGGGCAAACTTTTAATTATTTGAAACTTGTATGAGTATTTAGTCTATTGACAGTTTTATTTGAAATTAAATTGAAACTACGTTCCACATTATCTCAAAAAGTACGTTTGAGGAAAAACATCAATTGAAACATACTTTTTAATTTTTTTTAAGATTAAAAAGTACTTTAATATACAACAACCAAACCTAATTTTATCATTAAAAAACTTTTAAGGCTATTTAAGGCTTACCTCGTTTAGATAGTGAGATGAGATAAGATGATCTGTGAATAATAGTAAAATAGTTTGTGAATAATAGTGAAATGATTTGAGTTGAAATGTTTTATGGAGTTTTGAGAAATGAGAAAAAAAAAGTTAAATAAAATATTATAAAGTTAAAATATTGTTATAATATTATTTTTATTTTAGGATTTGCAAAAGTTAAATTATTTTTTGTGTTTTGTTTGGAAGTTTGAGAATGTTGTAATAATTAGGTAATGATTGAATAAAAAATTTGAAAATTTAAAACTGAAAAATATTTGTGTTTGTGATGTTTGGATATTAAGATAAAATGATATGAGATGATATGAGAGGCTTTTGCCATCCAAACCAAGCCTTAAGCACTTTTTACAACTCCTAACACAACCCCAAACAAGCCTAAATTTCCTAGTGGCATTGCGTGATTTAAGCTAGGGGTAGGCAGCGGGCCACTACATCCGACCCCCGCCTGGCCAAGGCGAGGGAACCCGTCTGCAAACAAACGATGTGCTGGTGGATGCACGCATGCTTGGGACTAGGGAACGGGGCCCGATCTCTCTCTCTTTCTCTCTGGGTTGGTTTTAGTTTTTTAGCCATGAGTAGACGACGGTGGGGGCCAATCTATCCGCAACATCTAGACAGGGGCAACCACCCATCTAGGAGGTGCGAGTAGCACCCATAATTTAAGCAATAACTCAAACACGACTTGAATGGGCGTCTACGACTTTCTACCTTCTAGGCCCTCATGTATGATTCCCAGTAAGTATAATACTATTATGGTCCCCTCCTATCTGATTCCCAATGGATAGGATGCTTTTGTAATCTATAGTCACATCCAAGTAGGGAAACTACCTTTAATTATTTCCTCTTACCCTTTTTACCAAATAATAATAATGAATCATATGATACAAAACAAGTATTCTCGGTCTTTAGATCAAATAAATACATGATTTAGTAATAGATCACAACTTCCTAATCATAGACAAATAAAAGAAATATGAAAAATTATATTTAAAAATAGGTTGAGGGGGGGGGGGGTGTTGGTTTGCCCTCCATTCACCCTCCACATCTTGTCATCTACACTATTGACACAATAGAATTCAATTTGCGAAAGAATTCAATTTTAAAGTTTTCTCATAAATCAAATCCTTTCCGCCTACCACTACAAAAAATATTAGTAACTTAAGGCCATGTTTCGACACTTAGATGAAACAACAGTACTACAAGCAACCGAGCTGCACACCCTTTGCGGCATCGCTTGCCACTTCAGTCGATTTATTATTATTTAAAACAAACAAAAAAAAAAGAAAAGAAAAGGAGGGTTATCATTCAGAAGGAGGGAAAGTTTCATCATTAAGAAACAAAAAAATAGAGTAAAGAAAATTCTGTGGGTCGTCGACGCCATCGCCTTCGAGTCTGGAAAAAGGCTAGATTCAGGCAGAACGGCACTTGGGTATTCTCCAAGTTCTGAAACTAGGTTGGTCCGACAAACCAGGCACTTTGAGTGAGAAGCCAACCAGGCGTCGATGCAGTCGGTGTGGAAGGTGTGGCTGCACTTGGGGAGCAAACGCAAAATCTCTTCATCTTCGAACTCGTTCAAGCACACGGCGCACTCGAGCGAGCCCTTGCCGATTTTGAGCCCCTTGACGGTGGAGTACAAAAATGTCGGGAAGGTTTTGATGGTGTCTGCACCAATTCCGAGGAAGAAGATTACGCTTACGATAATCACCATGCGGGCTATGCGTTTGTCTAACTCGAGGCCGTCGAGCTATCCCTGCGATTGCTGACGTTGAAGTCCCATTCCGTTCTGTGCGGCCACGAGCAGTGACATCTACAACAGAACAAGCAGTTCGACAACAAGCCAAGCGAAGACTTGAAAACTCAAGTTCAAAAGCTTTTGGACTTTCATCAGTGCTCAACTGGGTCATAGCACCATGCGTTTCCAATTCTGAATTATTTTAGCCGACACTGAAACGAGCAAAAAGGCCAAACAAAAGCCAAAAAGAAGAAGAAGAAGAAGAAGAAGAAGCTCATCGTTTACTTTTGGATAGATTATGGTATATTTGAAGGATCAAAGACGTTTTTTTTATTTGAAAAGATCCTAGATCCTTCTTAGATTGTACTTGTAAGCAATATCAATGGTATTGGATGTTTTTTTTTTTTTTTGTTAAGTAATATCAATGGTATTAGATGTAGGATTGACTTGCAGATAAGAAGGTGAGAGGCCCGACAAGAGGACCCTCAATGTATTCGGTCAATGATGATGTCCTTGATTCGAGGCTTCGTGGGTGTTCTTGGGCTATTTTGTTCGTCGTCTTTGACAACTTTGGGGTATGGAGGTAGTCGATGGAGAAGACGATAGAAATTGGAGAAGCCTCAGACATCATTGATGGAGAAGATTAGATAAACTGAATAAACCTCAGAGGAAGTCTCATGGGGAAAGAACTAGGAAGGAGGCCTCTACGCTTGCAGGGGTGCCCCCGCTCGATTGCATCAATCATTTTTCTAGATAAAATGATCTCATCTCAAAACTTTTCATAATTTTCTTCCCAAATATCATTTATGTATAAAACATTTCTCAATTTCAAACTTTTATTTATTTTTTATCTAACCATTACCTATTCATTATAACTTTCCAAAACTTCCAAATAAAAAACAAAAGCAATTTAATTTTTTCAAATTTCAAAATAATAGTAATAATAATAAATTATATTAAAACAATATTTTAACTTTATAATATATTTATTCAACTTTTTCAATCTCATTTTTCAAAACTCAATAAAACATATTAACTCAAATCATTTCACCACTATTCCTAAACCATTCCACTACTATTCAAATTATAATTTTCATCTCATCTCATTATCTAAAGATGCCTTAAGGCCTTGTTTAGGAATTGAGATGATCACATCCCATCTTAAAATTTCTCATAATTTTATTTCTAAACATAGCTTAAATACAAACATTTTTAATTTCAAGTCTTCAACTTTTTTATTTTATGATTACAATTTTTTCAAATTTTCAAACAAAATACAAAAAATAATACAACTTTTTTAAATTTTAAGACAAAACTAATATTAAAAAATTATATTAATATTGTACAAACTAATATTAGGACAATATTTTAACTATATAATATTTTTATTCTAACTTTTTTTCTCTCATTTCCTAAAACCCCATAAAAAATCTTAACTCAAACTATTTTACCATTACACACATAATTCTCATCTCATCTTATCACGGGAACATATGCTAAATCTCTCCTCCACCACCAGGAGACTTGCCCCCTAAGCCAAGACGTAATTAGCTCCCCACTCCCCAGAAAGTGTGCTTTTGATTAACTAAAACCGTACATTCGTAAATAAAAGTCCGAAAGGCAAGCACTCATATACATATATATATAACTGACAAATATGTAACATATGTACCTTAAAATCTACACAGGTATAAAACTAAAGCTACTATCACACAGACTAGCTTCCAACGACAAAAGGTTTCACAGATTTTTACCATGAATAGTGGGATGTCATCCCGCGCATAATGTCTAGGCACGTAGTTAAGATTCTAATTCATAGATGAGCAGCAGACAAATTGTACCCAATACGGTCTCCCCTTGACTTTCCTGTTCTCTCTCTTAATTTCAGAAGGATACCTTGCTGGAGAGTTCCATTCTTTTTTTGTTTCTGTCCTGGCAGCTTGAGTTGCGTGCGATCCGGGACCTAAAATGGAGTTTACTGTTGTGACGCTAGCACCATTATCTTTTGGAAATGTTTCTTCTTTTTGTGTTGCAGGAGCTGGATTTTCTTTTGCTTTCTTTAACTTTTGTTTGCTCTCAAGGGAAGCCTCACCCAAAAGGCTTTTTAAAGGAGTGTGTTGCTTTCCAGTACTCCAGTTTGTTACCTTCGCAATAATCTCTTCATTTTTCTTTCTCCCTTGTGATTCATTAACAACATGAGTAAGAGAAGGAAACCACCCAGCCTGCAAAGATGCAGATTGCTGTGGTGGATTCTGTCCTGTCTGGACTTCGGAAGCAGTAGCTTTTTGGTCACTCCTATCTCTAGGTTCAACTAATGTCATGAAAGATGGTGCCTCAAACATATCTGATTTATCAGAACGCTGTCTCTCTGGTGCTGCTACTGGCTTCTCCAGGAGGGCTTTCTCTGCTTCTGCCAATGCTTGGGAATCTAATGATGGCAATGTCTCAGTATCAATAAGTGCCGCTGTAACCGATTGGGTAGAAAGTACTGTTCCAAGCATAAAAACCAATCAAAGAGACTGAGTGTTTGTTTATAATTCTTATCAAAACAAAAATATCGCATATATGCATATAGAATGAGTAGCATAAGAGAAGAAATGGGGAGGTTCTCAAAACGAGCTAAATAGACATGTTCTTGAGCGTTTACTGATTCGCCACAAGATAACCTAAGGAGATCATCCATTGAATTCACCAGAGCAAAATATGTGTAAAAGTGGTCAAATTGAGTATGAAACATGCAAGTTAGAGACTTTCTATTGCATGACACAGAAATTATATAGGTACCTTTTTCATACACACATACATATATAATGCCTGCTTCATTCGTCAATGCTAGCATATAAATAATGAAGAGAATCATCTGGTCATACCAATTTGTAGACGCAAATGAAACATCTAAACCATTCTTTAAGTCTAACTAATATGCAACAAGGCATTAGGAGTAGCAAACAAAATTTTATTTCCTTACGCCAAATAAAATAAAAAAAGTTCTCACAAAGAGCTCCTCTTGCCATAGTTCAAAGAGGTAAACAAATATACCTGAAACAGATCCCCAATTGCCTTCCAAACTATCAGTTTGGCTATAAGAGTCAACTGAAGCATCAATTGCAGATGCAGCAATCTGTTGCTTAACAATGTTACCATCACCTTCCAAAGACTCGGAAGTGATTCCAGATGCACTCCCACCAAACTCTGTTACATGGTTATCTTCAACAGCAGCAGAACTTTGAACAGAAGATTTAGTTACTAAATCAGAGGGATTCGACTCTTGTCTGATGAGATCTTCTGAAGTCTTTTGCAATGAATTAACATCTAAACCATGATATGACTCTTTAGCAGTACTTACTCCGAGAGATTCTACTTCCACTTTTTCACCGCCATGGAGTTCATATTTTAAGCTAGCATCTAAAACAGTATCGTTGCCAACTCCGCTTGAATGTGAAACTCCATCCAAAAGCATGAATTCATGTTCTGGTAACTTCTTCAGAGACCCATCCCTTATATCATCTGCAACAGCCTGTGATTCATGAAGACTGCTAACGGACTCAGAAATCAGTTTTGGCTTAATTGACAGATCATCCTCTTTAGATCCTTCCCTGCTGTCAATTCCATCCATATCATACTTCTCCGTTTTCCCCTTTTCATGATCACCAGCTTCATCACATTCAGGTAAGTCCATTGTTGGATCAACTAAGGATTCAGAGAGATTACCTGTGGATTCAGCATTTTTGCTAGTGATTTTGTTACAATTTTCCTCTGTAGCACCTTTTCCATCGTCATCTCCAACTATGTCAAGTCTTTCATTCCTAGCTTGCTCATGAATGCCAGCATCATCCACACCAACTAAGTTAATCGCTTGGTTGCTTCCAGCATCAGATAGGTACTTTGTAGCACTTTCTGGAAAATTCACTATCAATTCATTGCAATGAATATCATTAGTTTCTTGTTCTTCATGAGACTGGACCATGTGATTTTCCTCAATGTCAGGGATCACAACCTCTGCAGGGGATCCTATTTCATTAATTGCCACCTTGATCTGAGACACCTCAGCTCGTTCTTCAGCAAGCACATCAAGACCCACCTTGATGCTCCCACCTTCTTGTTCACCACTGTCTCCCAAAACATGAATTGAAGAAGGGACCTCAATTCCTTCACTCAATTGCCTTGACTGGAAACTGGAAGAATTCTCCTCAGAAGCGGAATCTTTAGCACTGTCTTCCTTATCAGTGATTGTTGCACACGAATTGAGGATTGCATATTCCTGCAGTTTCATGTCTTTAGTGTCTTTAAGATGTTCAAAAACCACTGCCGCATGGTCAACCATTGATGTATCATCAGTCATAGAAAGGACATTTACATCTGCATTTTCTTCTCCATTTCTATTGCAACTCTCGATTATATGGCCAGAAGGGAGCTCAGTTCCTTCACTCAATTGCCTTGACTGGAAACTGGAAGAATTCTCCTCAGAAGCGGAATCCTTAGCACTGTCTTCCTTATCCGTGATTGTTGCACACGAATCGAGGATTGCATATTCCTGTAGTTTCACTTCTTTAGTGTCTTTAAAATGTTCAGAAACCACGTCAGGAGGGTTGACTACTGATGCATCATGAGTCACAGAAAGGACATTTCCATCCGCATTTTCTTCTCCATTTCTATTGCAACTCTCAATTATATGGCCAGAATTGGCATGGTCTATTTCTTCTGTAGCATCCACCTTGATTTGAGTAGTATCAATAGAAGTATTCACATGATTAGCAGATACACCCGACACAGAAAGGACACTTACATTGTAATTTCCCTCTTCCTTTTGATTGCCACTATCAACCATGCTGCCAGAACTGGCATGGTTTCCTATCTGTGCAGCATCCACCTCAATTTGAGAAGAATCAAAAGAAGTATTCACATGATCAGCAGGATAAACTTCAGGGGGAGGATCATTTTGATTCTTCTTAGAACTGGACCCATCATGATGATCTTCCTCTGGCTGAAAAACCCTATCAGCTGGCAAAGGATCCAAAGATTGTTTGACTGTTTCTTCCAACTTCGACACAGTCTCAAATGATTCGCCAGCAAATCTACTGGGTGAGACCATAAAGTCCGTAAAACTTCTATTACTTTCTTCAGTTCCCTTTGTATCAGCCTCCTGCACAACACATGGCAAAGAGCATTCTGTGGCATCCTCCCTGGCATTGACCTTCACATTGCCTTGTGATGCATCCGTCAGAGTCTCGGGCTTGATAATATTTGAGTCATCGGGTGGACATGTCCTATCATGACTAAGCATAACCGATTCCTCAGTTATATAATGTGAAATAGAACTTGCCATTGAACTGGTTGTAGAGCTTGACGTATGATCTTCCAAATGTAGTTTACTCCCCAACTGATTAGCTGTACTTTGAGGAACTTCACGATTTTCAACTTGGCTGTTGTCTGCAGAAATACTTGGTGGTTGAATAATATCTGCACATTTATATAGACGAACACTTTAAAAACTGAAAAAGAAATTGTAAAATCAAAATCATGTATCAAATCCGAAAAGCATGACTACTACAAGATTGATCAAATCATTAAATTTTCCAGTTGAGGAAAAGAATACCAAGATTTAAAACATGAAATCGTATGGAGCGATGCACTTGTATATGTCTCAGGGCTCACGAACAAAGCAATGTACATTCAGACTAAAAAAATGGACAGATATAAATGCAGAGGGGAAAAACAGAAAATCAAGGATAATATGTGAAGCGTATATGGGAAATATTCTCTTTCTCACATCTCCATCAATACTTGAAATTTCCTTGACTTAATTTAATGTAGTAGAGATAATGACGACCTAATCTTTATTGAGTAGATCTGACTAAGGTTGACCATTATCTCAGAAGAACTGAGACTATCTGTATAAACAGAAGCTTAAAATAGTGGTAAACTATTCGTATTGAAGTCATTAGATCCCCTTTAAATGATCACTCAAAACTTTATCACTGTACAAGAAAACTTGGTATCCAGGCATAAGGCAGACCAGAATTTTATTGAGGGCTAAGAGTTGTTTTACTGCACCATGCAGTGTGTATATGATTGCAACTATCCCATCACAAGTTGAGAAGTTAATGGTGATTTCCCAATCGAAGTAGGTCAACAACAAACATTTGTCACAACTATCCCATTACAAGTTGAGAAGTTAATGGTGATTTCCCAAATGAAGTAGGTCAACTTGGCAACAAAAATTTTTAATTGGAGAAAATTGTTTGGGGGAGGGAACCCAACTCTATATGTTGTTTACATTTTAAAATTCACTTATCCAGTATTCTATTATCTCCTAAAGTTTTTACAAAATTCTTGGTAATTGGCACAGGCACATGAATTTCTAACATACAACTTACAAGCCCCCAAAGCTGACACATTTATTGGCAACAAATGGCCAAATACTTCTGACAGAGATATACCAAGGGAGAACCTTGCAATTACAGCATAACTGTCACACTCTAGAATTTACTTGGCACACTCTTTATTCTTCATCACTTAGATGGCATATATTCTATAACATTTAACAGGCAGCTCTAATCATTTAGCACCACTACTCTCATTTACTACTCATTAATATTTTCCGAAATGTGTCAATTGAGCATCTTTAAGAAAGAGTCACCCGTTCATTTGTTAGGCTTTTAATATCTAGCTAACCTCCAAGGCCCCCACATGCATGGTAACACTGAACTAAGTGTGTGAATGTGGTTGTTTACTTCTTGTTTTCAAGGAAGATTTGTTTCCTATGTTGCTGAACTTGCAAGCTGACTTTAGGAGATAGGTAACAGAAGAAATGCCATTTCCATTAATTTTCTACTTTTAAGCCTTTCTAGTAAGGTAAATATCAAGAATTTATACACGTTGATTTCATTTTTGGGAACAATATTCCACTAGAAGAATCTAAAGCTCCCGCTTTTATAAAATGAAGATAACTCGGTATAAACGAGTATCTCTTCCATTTTATTTTCTTCTATAAGAGTCTTTAAAAGAAATGATTTTTAGAAATATTTTCCAATTGCAATTAAATATCTCAACTACTTGAGCAATAATTGGTGAATCCTTTATTCAAGACTTAGCGACAATAACAGCTAATCAATTAATATGAAGGTCTACTGCAGGCTTACCAGCTACGCCAACATTCTTAAATGATTGGATAACTTTTGGATCATCCTTGGTAACCTTTTCCACATCTTCGTTTCCCGCATTAACTCCACTATCTGAAAAGTCCGCAACAGCATCCGAAAACAGATCATCCTCTGATTTGATCGATCTTTCTCCAATTCCACGGCTACCCTTCTCATTGTTAGTTTTCTCCAGGACTCTAGGACCTTAAACACCCAAATTTAACAAATATAGCACATTAAATTCAAGATATATATATAACTTCATTCTTATCAGGAACTTAAGGAAAAAGAAAGTGTTCAGTTTAATTTTAAGACCCAAATTTCAATCGTTTCCTTTCAGCATACTTCCTCAGCAACCAAAACGGAGCACACTTAACAGAAAGTGGAGGTCATTTCTATATATAAATATATATATATATATATAAGCAAAGATTTCTCTCACCAGGGGGTGCGTGATCTTCATCAGATAAATGCTCTTCATCGGAAATATTCAAATGGGGGTTATCCTCCGAATCAACCAGCTTGTAGCCTTCAATAGTTCCGCAAATCTTCTTGTGTGCACGTCTGTGCCTAGCACTTGGGTGCGGGTTTGGAAAAGGCCACCCACATTTGTGACAAATATGGACTCCATGGCCTTCATGCTCTGCAAAATCAAGAAAAACAAAGCCCAAACTTACTTCACCGAGAAAACAAGGAACCCAGAAAATTCTCCACAAAAACAATAGAAAAGAAAACCCAGACAAAGCGAAAGATATCAGAAAACCCAAGAAAGAAAGGATCCAAGATCTATAAACATACATATAGAAGCAAAATATGAGAAGAAGACCCATAAGAAGAAGATGCAAGAAGAATCAAACAAAACCTCGTGTTTGAAGCTTACTCTGATCTTGGTGATCCATCTCCGAACGATGTGACGCAAGAGCCCACAGCAGAGAGAGAGACAGAGAGAGCGAGAGACAGGCAGAGCGCAAGGGTTTATAGAGAAGTAAACACCAAACATAACCACTTGAGTGAGAGAGTCGTTTGCATGTGGGCCCCGGAGACTGGTATGTACGGTGACAGACAGCGATGGCAACTGATTCAGCTTCACCAGCATACCCATGTGGCCATGTGCGCGCATCCCATGTACATCCTACCATAAAGCTTTCATTTTCTGCATTAGACAAATCATGCAACAATTCAGCCGTGCTTTTCACTGTTGTACCTTTGGGACCGCGTGATAAAAATATTAAAATCTTTGGAGTTATCCCTTGTCTTAACCACTATTTTCAAATTTAATGACATAGATTTCTATTGAATTGAAAGCAACAATTGAAGTTTAATGAAAATAAAATGTTATGTACTAAGCTTATTGTAATCAATCTTATTATATTGATACAACATTATCAATCAATTTTTAAATTTATTATTTTTAAAAATAAAATTTATCCAAAGATTAATATGCAACATCACATTAATATAGTGAAATTAGGGTGAAATATATAACATAATTTTTCAAAAAAACTAGTCTCATAATTTACTGAAGAGCAGTTATGTAAGTATAATTTTTTTGTAATATTTTATATAACTATATTTTAAAATATGGATTCTTTTGTAAAATGATGGTATTTTTTGTATAAGTTATTTTATCAAAATATTCTTTATTTAAAATATAATTATATAAATAGTTATAAAGAAAATTGTGTCGATCACAAAGTCAGGCATATGTAAGGGCGAATTAGTCTTTCTGGTACAACAGCAAAGCGGCGGGCCTTTGACACTGCAATAGGCTCAGCTGCATGATACAGCATCCATATGCATGAAGGAAATTTCGACATTTTTTAACTCATTTTTGGCCTTTTTGGATACTCTTTTCATCTTTGCCTGTGACATAAGGTTTACCACGGCCAATAAAATATCGAGTTGACCCATGAAGTCAATCCGTATACGAAGTGCAGTGACTCTGACGTCGTTTATCCAATCCAATCCTATATTACTGTGAAATAAGTATTCCCCCCGACCAATGGCTCAATCACTGCCCTTGTTTAATATATTTTTCCATGCGCTGGTTTGGTGTCTTGTTCGAAGACCGATGAGCTGACCTATAGCCCGCGCGACACGACCAATGCACATCCTATTTTCCTATTTTTGTGTGCAAGCTTATCCTTTTTGTCTCTAACAACATAATGATAGTCATAGAAAATTAGAGCACTTTTACTAAACAAGGTTACAAAGATTAAACTAGATTTTCTTCCTCCAAGATTTTTATTTTTTTTATATAATTTAATATTTGTCAATTAATCAGAAAAATTGATATTTTTTCTTTACTTTTTCTAAGAAATATCTTAAAATATTATTATTTGAATAATATTAAATACAATCTTAAGTTATAAAAGTCTCACGTATTCTTTTTAAAAATAGTTGATTCTATTATTATAAATTTAATTTTTTTTCATATAAATCTTATATTTATTTATTTTTTTTAAAAGATGTGCGCGTGACTTATACATTATAAAATTATAAATATTATTTCTCTTGTCATTTTATCTTGGTTGCTAATGTCCGAAAACCTCTTAGTACCTTCTATTTTTATGTGCTCTTGATTCTTATCATATCAGTGAGCGACATTATCTAGTCATGAGTCTCAAAGAAATAAGAAACCCACAAAAAGGGACGAAAGAGTGATATATATGAAGCCAACTAGTTATATCATAAACCCATTTATAACTTGTATATGAATTTATACCGTTTAATAAGACTGTAACTCATATTTTTTAAAAATAAATTAAGATGCATTGAATCTGATAATGCCACAAGAAGGTAGAAAATTGGATATTGTTGCCTAGGCCTGTGCAATGACCCGCACGCCCAAGCACCATTTTGGCCTGACCCGATGTGACCCACAACCGAGAGGCATCAGAAACAGTAAAATAAGATGCATTAAATTTGGGGCAAATTTATGACTAAAGAAAAAAATTGCAGAAATCTAAGTGAAGAAATCAAGAGTAAAATTAAATTATAAATAATAAAACCTAACTTGAAAAAGAAAGCAAAATCAAGGTCAAACCATTGATGCACTTCTTTCATTTCTCAAGAAAAGATGGCGACAACCCTTTTTATTATTGAGATCTAAAACGAAAGTGATAACTTGGTATCTCTTACATCTTTGTCAACTGCGTTGTCGACTTTTTACTCTCCATGGTCATTTCGGCAAGTTAGGTGGCTTTACACCGGCGTTAGGATCAAGCCTAACTTTACACCAACCAATAAATGGGTGACATGTAATCATCTATAATTTTTTTAATTTATTAGAAATGCACAAAATCATATCCATCTTTAAAAAGAAAAAGATGAAATGAAAATTTCTGCTCAGCCGTCTCCACTTTTATTTTCTAAGCCTTTGTTTGGTAATTTAGAAAATAAAGAATACCAAAAAATTTAACTCAATGTCTACAAATCAATGCCTCCTAAAGAATATTTCTAATCTTTACATCAAACAAATTAACTTAAAAAAAGCAAACATGAATCAATTTTTATTTCTATCTAAAAACTTAAAAAATAAAAAATAAAGATTGGTGTTGAGAATGAAAAATAAACATGAATGTTGTATGTGCTAGTGTGAAGCCTACTTAAGTTTGAAGAGGTGTCTACTACGGTTTTCGGGATGATAAAACTACATAATTTGCTGAAATGACCGAGAAGAGAGAGTATTTTAGTTAGAATATTTCCCTCATCCTCTCTCGTTCAACCGATCTATCTTCTCTCTTCTCTCTTCTTTATCTACAATCTTAAGTCAAGCTTTTCTCCTTAAATATCAAAACATTATAATCTCATATATTTTCCTTTCATTATCCTCTCTCTTTAGCTATCAAAACAAAAGAAAAGTATTTTAGTGAGAGATACGGAGATGGGGTTGTGAGAATAAGAGGAAAGGGAGGGAGGGAGGGAGGGGAACTTTGACTCAAGCCTTCGAAGAAGAGAGAGTATTTTAGAGAGAGAGAGATGGGTAAAAGAGATGGGTTTTTGCCTTTGTTGGTGGGGGATGAAATTAATTGAATCCTCTACATGCAATCCTATTCAATATTTTGCTACAATCTATACGTGTAATGTGATTATTGGTGAGTATAAAATAAACAAACCCACCCATCCTGCTGCTAGCATCTCCCTATTTTCATATAAAATGATTTTATAAGACAAGAAAGTTTATCAATAAATTATTAAAGAAATGGATTGTGACAAGCACATATGATGAATTCTTTTATGAGCGGTGTTACAGTCATCGAAATCATCTCTCGAAAATACATCCAGAATGTGTATTTCATTTTTTTTATTTTTCTTACTTTTATTCATTTTTTTAATCACCATAAACATTTAAAAAAAATACAACATTATTTAAAAAATTTTCCTTAATCACTAAGTAAACAATTTTAAAAAAAGAAAAAGAAAAAAAAAAGGATTTTCGGGACACCAATTCGGGATATTATTTCTGTTCTTTTAAAGGGGTCGACATCTTTGGAGAGCTTTTTATCACTTTATCATTACTTTCATGATGTTACTTTCATCTACTTCTTTTCTCCTTGTTCACCTTTTAATATGCATATATGCTATAGTGAATTTTCTCCTTAGTCTTATGGATATATATATCTTTAGACGTCTAATCACTTAATTAATCCATTCACCTTTATTTTTTATTATTCCCTCATATTTTATCATATTTACATTACACGTACATCACTGGCCTCTAATATTTTAACTATTTCGGAATTGTTTGGACACGAGTAGTTGATTGTCGGATTCAAATTTAATATTATTTAGAAACCAAGGTATATAAGCTGTGTTGATATTTTTTAATAAATAATATTTTTTTAATAACGTTTCCTTTTACCTTTGTTTATACGTTAGGGTTTTCTTTCTTTCTTGCCTTTATCGCTTAACTTCTTAAGAGCTCTTTGTTAATTAGTTAATTGGCTGCTATTAGTAGTCTTGGTGGCCAATTTTTGTCAATTTATTTTTTCATTGATTGCACAGTACGTTGCCGAATCAAATACTACTTTTTAATTTAAATGGTTGAGCTTTTTGACATGGTGTGGCGTCCGTCTTGTGTCGATTTTCCATTTGAATGTAGTGTTGTATTTCTATACAATATAGAGAAAAATTGATTGAGAGAAAAAATAAGAGGGGTTTGTCTTAGAATACATTATTCACTTTTCAATAAGATAATGATGATGTGGCTCAATGTTATTGGCCTGATGTAATAGTTAGTTACCTAGTTACATTCAACTTCTCTTGTATAAATAGGTTGACGTAAACGTAACTTAGTTTTATAATACATAAGTAAATTAACTACACACGACTCTACTTTTACTCTCTTTCTTTGTTCATTTTACTTCAAGATTCTATGTTTAGATTCAGAATTTATCATGATATTAGAGATTTTCTTTGATTAAATCTAATTCTACGTGGATTCATTGAATCAATTTCACTTTTCATTCAAAATAGCGGATATGGATTTGCCTCCACCTCGTAGTTCTACTTCATCGAATCCGATCGAGGATTCTTACTATTTGCATCATGGAGAAAATCTAGGTTTGATGTTAGTATCACAGCAGCTAAAAGGTGACAATTATTCTACATGGGCGAGAGCTATGTCCAAAGCACTCAATGCAAAGGACAAGATGGGGTTTGTTAATAGAACCCTAAAGAAACATGCAAATACTTCAGATCCGAAGTTCTCAACATGGAAAAGGTGTAATGATATGGTATTATCCTGAATTCGGTCACCAAGAATATAGCCTCGAGCATTTTGTATATCAATGTAGCGGCAGATGTTTGGAAGGATTTACAAGAAAGATTTTCACAAGGGAATCGACCTCAAATTTTCCAATTAAAGAAAGCCATCAGTTCCTTATCTCAAGAGCAACAATCGGTTAGTGATTACTTACTCAATTAAAAGCATATTGGGATGAATTAGCCAATTATCCCCAATTGCCACAAAGCACATGTGGAATAGTGAAAGATCTTTTTGGAATTTCAGCAAGAAGAGTATATTTTACAATTCTTGATGTGATTAAATGATTCATTCACTAGTAGAAGAGGATAGATTCTATTGATGGATCCTTTGCCATCCATGAATCGATTTTTTTCCCTTGTTTTACAAGAGGAAAAACATAGAGAAATAAAGATGAATTCTACACCAAGCTTTGACTCCATTGACGCTGTGACAACTAAGAACACAAAGAATGTTAACACATTCAACAAACAATCTGGATCTCGGAAAGATAGACCTATATGCGGTCATTGTGGATAGACGGGTCACATCTCAGACAAATGTTACAGAATCCATGGCTTTCCACCATGATTTAAATCCAAGAAATCCAATGTTCACTCAACAAATCAAGTATCCTCTTCTACAATTCAGGAAAGCAACGAGATTCCACAGTTATCATTCACACAAGAGCAATGTTAGCAAATTCTTACCTTAATCAATCACTCCCCCAAATCAAATAGTCCTAGCACATCAGTAAACCAAGTCTCCAACTTGGCTGCAGAAATACCTTACTCATTTGGTATTCTTCCAACGCCAAATGTCAAATATTCTAAAAACCTTTCAGGTAAAATTCCTTCTATTATTTCTATCTCTGCCTCTGTCAATTCTCCACACATTCCTTGGATTATTGACACTGGCGCCACAGACCACATAGTTTGCTCTACCAATTTCTTTTCTTCAATTAATTCTTTTGTTTCTTCATTTGTTAAATTGCCAAATAACAATCTTGTTTAAGTTACTCATATAGGAACTGTAACTCTGTCCAAAGACTTGGTATTACACAATATTCTTTGTGTGCCTTCTTTTTAATTTAACCTCATATTAGCAAGTAAATTGACCAAAGATACTCATTGTTGTCTTGTTTTCATTTCCAAATTATGTTTTGTACAGGGCCTATCTACATGGAAAACGATTGGAGTAGGTGAAGAAAAAGATGTTCTATATCATCTCTTGCAAAAATACTCGGTTGGTTCATCATCTATTGCTCTTTCAATCAATAAAGAATTCAACCTTTGGCATTACAGATTAGGCCACCTTTCTTTGTCTAGGTTACAAACTTTAAATAAATCTGTACCAGATATTAAAATCTCCAATTCTTCTCCATGTATTGTTTGTCCATTAGCAAAACAGAAATGTCTCCCATTTGAACTCAGTAGTAACACTTCTCTAATTCCATTTCATCTTGTACATTGTGATATATGGGGACCTTTTTTCAATTAATTCTTTAGATTCTTTCTAACAATTGTGGATGACTTCTCTAAGTGCACTTGGGTGTATCTTATGACACAAAAATCTCAAACTAGACAATACTTGCAATCCATCTTTTGTCTTGTTAAAAATCAACTCAATCTCAATATTAAATGCATTGGAACTGACAATGTGGCTGAATTCAATATGTCTGAATATTATCTAACTAAATGTGTAATTCATCAAAGGAGTTGTGTTGAAAAATCACAACAAAATGGTGTAATTGAAAGAAAACATCAGCATTTACTGAATGTTGCTAGATCTCTTAGATTTCAAGCCTCATTACCATTAAAGTTTTAGGGTGCTGCATTTTAACAGCAACACATTTAATCAACTTAACTCCTACACCTTTATTAGCTAACAAATCACCATATCAAGTCCTTCATTCTTTTCCTCCTTCTTATACTCATCTAAGAGTATTAGGATGTTTGTGTTTTACATCCACTCTTTCCAGAAACAGATCTACATTTGATCCTCGAGCCAAAAAGTCTATTTTCATAGGATATCCTTATGCTGTGAAAGGCTACAAATTGTATGATCTTGAATCTCGTACAACATTTTAATCTCGTGATGTGACATTTCATGAGTCTATTTTTCCTTTTTCACACTATTTTTAATATCGTACCGTACTGTATAGCCACTGGTCTGGTACAGGTATTGTACTTGTTTCGTACCGGCCAAAATACCGACCTATATTTCGGCTTATATCAGCCTACGTACCGGCTGGTATTTCGGCCTTACCTTTTTTTTTTCATTTTTTCAAACTGTAATCTTATTTTTTGACCCCCCAATTCAGACCAAATTATTTATAATTTATATATATATATATGTGTATTTATGTATAATTTATCAATATATAGACTATTATTTTGAAATATAATTTATATATAATTTATTTATATATCGACTATCCCGAAATGGTACCGGTACCGAAATATTTCGTTCCAGTGCCTTGACCGGTACGATATTCAAAACATTGCTTTTTCATCTATAAATTCAAATCCATCTCATGATATTGATCCTTTTTTAGTCTTACATAATATCATTTTTGAAGCAACAATTCCACCTGTTGCAGATAATTTTCTGTTTACAGATTCATCATCTCTTCCTTCTAACACTTCTAATTTTGATTCAAACAATTCTTCTTCATTCCCACCTCCTGCTCCCATTTCTTCCAATCAAATTCCTCCAAGACAGTCCACTAGACAAAGAAGACAACCTAGTTATTTGCAAGACTATCATTAACAACTTGCTTTGACAAAAAACAACCATACTTTTTTTCAGTCTCCTCAATCAGATTTCATGGCAGAAAGTTCTCAAGGTACATGTTATCCTATCTCTAATTTTGTTTCTTATCATAAACTCTCACCTTCTCATAGATGTTTCACATTGTCAATATCTTCCCACACTGAACCAAAGTCATTCTCTCAAGCTATAAAAATACCCGAATGGCTAGAAGCCATGAATGCTAAAATCAAAGCTCTTGAACAAAATAAACTTGGACTCTTACTTCCTTAATTGTAGGAAAGAAATCTATAGGTTGTAGGTGGATCTATCGTATAAAATACAAGGCATATGGAAGCATTGAGAGCCATAAAGCTAAATTGGTGGCAAAGGGATATACACAAGTTGAAGGATTAGATTTTTAGGAAACTTTTGCTCCTGTTGCAAAGCTAACCACAGTGAGGTGTTTGCTAGCTTTGGCTGCTGCTAAAAACTGGTATTTACATCAATTAGATGTAAATAATGTTTTTTTACATGGTGACCTCAATGAAGAAGTCTGCATGGACATACCATCAGGATTTGCAGTAAAAAGGAGATACTCGGGTTTGCAGGCTTACCAAGTTACTTTATGGATTGAGACAAGCCTCACGCCAATGGTTTTCCAAACTTTCCTCTGCTATTATTAAATATGGATTCACTAAGTCCAATTTGAGCATTCACTTTTCATCAAAACCACAAATTCTTCTTTCATTGCTTTGTTAGTTTATGTAGATGAAATAATACTAGCAATAACATGGATTCAATCATTGCCTTGAAGTCATTCTTAGATGACAGATTCAAAATCAAAGATTTGGGGGTATTGAAATACTTCTTGGGTCTGGAGGTGGCCAGATCTGACAAAGAGATCACTTTGTGCCAAAGAAAATACTCATTGGACAACCTACAAGACTCAGGTTTCCTAGCTGCAAAACCTGTCCATTTTCCCATGAAACAAAACATCAAATTATCTTCATCTGAAGGTGATTTAATTGAAGATTCTTCTAGCTATCGAAGGTTAATTGGTAGGTTGATATACCAAACCATTTCGCGGCCAAACTTGACTTATGCAGTTCAAGTTCTTAGCCAATACATGGATAAACCACGACAACCTCACTTAGATGCAGCTCATAGAGTCCTTAGATATTTGAAGGGAATACCTACACAAGGGTTATTTTTTCCAGCACAATCTGATTTGCATCTCAAGGCTTTTTGTGACTCTGATTGGGCAGGGTGTGTGGACTCTAGAAAATGAGCAATATGCTTTTGTGTTTTCCTTGGTAATTCACTCATATCTTGGAAATATAAAAAGCAACAAACTGTATCAAGATCTTCCGCCAAAGCTGAATATAGAGCCATGGCATCCACCACTTGTGAATTGACATGGCTACTTGCCTTAATGAAAGATTTTCAGATTGATCATCATCAACCTGCTCTGCTATTTGGTGATAATAAAGCTGCCTTACACATTGCAGCAAACCTTGTGTTCCATGAAAGAATAAAACACATCGAAATAGATTGCCACATTGTAAGGGAGAAAATGATGGCCAACATCATCAAACCACTACATGTTGCATCTGCTCATCAATTAAGTGATAGTTTTACTAAACCCCTTGGCTGTAACTAGTTTCATAGCTTGCTATCCAAGATGGCAATTTTAGACATCTATTCTCCATCTTGAGGGAGACTCTTAGAATACATGATTCACTTTTCATTCTAAGATAATGATGATGTGGCTCAATATTATTTGCCTGATGTAATAGTTAGTTACTTAGTTACATTCAGCTTCTCTTGTATAAATAGGTTGATGTAAACAGCTGCACGTAACTCAGTTTTATAATATAGAAATAAAGCTACGTGCGACTCTGCTTTTACTCTCTTTGTTTGTTCATTTTACTTCAAGATTCCATGTTTAGATTCAGAATTTATCAGGTTGTACATAGATAATTTTGAGAGTATTTCTAGATTAAAAAATATATATTCTTTTAGTAGAGCTTTAAGTTCAATTACTTATGCAGAGTTGGTTCGAACTATATGACAATTAGTTCGACTGTTATATCTTGGAGAAGTCAAGTCAATAAGAGTTCTGCTGTACTAATTAATTTGAGACTTTGTACACCGCAAAATGACTTGAATCTCCTTAAAGAAAGTGAGATTTACATGCCTCAATTCAAACTAGTTTCGTTTAAATATTAATTTCACTGTAATTTTTATTATATTATTGTGGACTTCACTGACAAGCTGAAAAAGGAAGAAATATTCATTTATAATATTTCTCATTGCTAGTTTAACGAAGGAAGTGCAAATAGACAAAATACCATAGACGAAGGTTTTGTTGGCAATACAATTGTTCTTCATATAATTTTCAGAATTATCAGATATTTTCTTTTAGAACATCATTAAAATATAAAATATTTTTTAATTTTAAATATTAAAATTTTTCATCTAATCATTATAATTTTTTAAAATTTTTAAATAAAATATAAAAAATAATATTACTTTTTTAAATTCCAAAAAATATATATAGTAAAAAATTATAAAAAAAACAACTTTATAATTTTATAATATTTTTATTCAACTTCTTCTTTCTTATTTCTAAAAATTCAATAAAATAATATCACTCAAATCATTTGATTACTATTCATAAATATATTAAAATATTCTAAACATCCAAGCTGTAGAAGTTGAGGGTATTATTTTTAATGGTGCAATTTGAAAGAAAAAAAGTCCAATAATTGGCCGCTACAAAAGAAAAGTTGTACTTTTTTTTTAAAAAAAGAAAAAGGTAATGGTAGGTATAAGTTTTGTAGAAATCTTTTATAAAATAGTGGATTATATTAAAAAATAAAATTTATATTTTTCATAATGGGTATTATACTCCAGTATTATATTTGGGGGATCTGAAACTCCAGTATTATACTCTCTCTATACGTGTATGAGAATTTGAAAATCAGTACAAAATCTAGAAGTCTCTGGCCATCTGTTGCGTAAAGGAAATATTCTATTCCTACAAATAATTCCAATCGATCCATAAAATAAGTCCGGTGGAAATACTCATTTTCTATCAATCTGTAGACCTTAGGCCTCTTCATTTTCTATCCAATCTCTCTAGTAACCATAACCCATCACAACATCATTTTGTAATGGCCATCTCGACGAGTCACGAAGTGGGGTTTGCCGATCAATGACGGAGTTAAATTTGTTATTTAGTTTTAGAATCTCATTTTTATTTTTCAAACTAAATTTAAAATTTTCGTATGATAATACTACTTATTGTTTTATATATATATATATATATATTTTTTTTTTTAAATTTTGGAAGATCGACAAAATTTGTAGTGAATGAATCTTATCGTCAAACAATAATAACCCATGGTGCTATTGCCAACTTCGAAAATAGATAAGTTTGAGAATTCTAGAGCAGGGACGTGCATGACAGAGCCATCTCATCTCTGGTCGCCTTGTGAGTCCTGCCTCCATGTTAGGGACTTTGGTCTAATCCCTAAGCATTAAGGTCCTCACGCTTGCTTTGGAAGAGGTTGTGACCGAATGTGCAAAACTCCCTTGCTTGGTCTTGCTTCTTGGACGGCAATGAAGGTTACCTAGGGTTTAGATGGTATTGTGTTTGGGAGGAAGAAGAGATATTCGGATGAATGAGGTTGTCTAAGTGTTTGAATGAATGCAGTGCAATGGAGTTGAGGCACGGTTTGTGCTAGCCCTTGGGAAGGGTTGCCGAGTGGATGGGACTAAGTGATGGACGGAAGTGAGGTTGGCGTGTAGGGTTGGTGGATGTCCCGAAATGGCAACTGGACAGCTTACCTTTTTGAAGGGACAAGTTGTCTAGTACCCTTTTGGGGGGTGGCAACTAGGGTTAATACACTAGGGTTTCCCGATTGGGAAATGGGACATGGGTCTTGAAAGGGGACAAAGTGCAGGTTGATGGAATGGGAAATAAAAGGGACGGTTGGGTTTAGGTGATTTGTCCAGCTCAAAAATGGAAAGGGGTTTAAAGATGGTTGAAGCTAGCCGTGTATAGGGTAGTGTTGATGGGTTGTTCTTGGGGGAATGGAAAGCTTTCTAGAAGCTTGGAACAATGGAGGAACCGGTGGATAAAGCTTGAGGATGATGGAAAATGCAATGCAATGTATAAAATGATGAACAATAGCTTGTATGAAATGGAAATGGAAATCAAACAAACACAAGATAAATCAATACACACAGATTGGATAGTAGTGAACCTCTTCTATTCACGAATTGCAAGAAGAGTCTCTCAAGGGGATTCATGAATTGCACCCCTAGAGCCCAAGTGCTTTGCACCGTAGTCCTCAAGAACATTCAATAGTCTAATGAACAAAATAGCCAAAAAGTCCCTTCTACAAAGTTTAAGTGTAATATAAATAGTAAACCCTAGATAGCATTCAATGGTTTGGATGAGCTCCACGTGGCCCTTGAGATGGCTCAGTCCGTGTAGCTTGAGATGGTTCTGAAATTGGTGGAGTGATGCTGCATGGTCTGGTCATGGCTACTTGGTGGTCTGGCTAGTGTTGCGCAGGGCCTATGCGTGGGCACGCACCAAGCTTGGTCTGGGCAGGCAGGTTGGCCGTGTAGCTGCCTAGCTCGGTCTGGGCATGCATGTTGGCTATGTAGGTGCCTAGTTCGGCCTGGGCGTGCGTGTTGGCCAGGCTGGTCCACTAACCTCGCTGGACATGCGCATGGGCCTACGCATGCTGGCCTGGTCCGCATGGCCCGTGGCCTGTGGCAAGGCTGCGTGCATGGCTAGACATGGGCAGATGTTGTCTACTGGGCGTGCTGGCTAATTGCTTGCATGGCCTGGCCTACGGCATGGCTGTGCTGCTGGCTGGTCGTGGGCATGGCCTGGCCTGTGGCACGACTGTGCATGCTGGCTGACCGTGTGCATGGCCTATGCGACGCGTGGCTACGCGCAGGCAGGCCCTCACTAGCCTCGCTAGCCCGCATGCTAGGAGCCCCATGTGTGCCAACGTGAGGGCCAAGGCATGCATGCATGTTGGGTGCCCCGTGAGTGTCACCCCATGAGCCAAGGCATGCTTGTGGGCTAGCCAAGGTGCTTGTCCCCACCATTGAGGCAACTCGACGTGGGGGTCTAACACTCCACCCCCTGAACTCATTGACAAACCTGAACTTATCAACAAAGTGATGGAGACTCAGGACGAGCGAAATCTGAAATAGGGAAAGGTTAACAAACTTCTCAAACTGGTATCACTAGATGCCACACATTCGGAGAGGAAGGTGAGAATCGGAACAAAGATGAACTGTGATATGACATCCCAGTTAATATGGTTCCTTGCTAAACATCAAGACTTATTTGCCTAGAGCCAAGCAGACATTCCCGAGATTGACAGGAACGTGATCGAACACTATCTGAGCGTTAATCCTAATGTCAAGAAGGTTTGGCAAAAAAGGCGAAGTTTCAATGCGGAGAAATATGCTGCAATAGCAGAGTAGGTAGACTAGTTGCTCGTTGTGGGGTTTATCCGAGAAGCCCATTAAGCCCATTACCCGAGATGGCTTTCCAACATAGTCCTAGTATGGAAGTTAAATTGAAAGCAGAGGATGTACGTTGACTTTACTGACAAGGCACTCACCACAGCTGGTGGTACCCAAGGCATGAAGGTAGTAGCAGCAGCCAGCACCAAAAACTCTATAGAAATACACAGTACAAAGGCAGGTAGTAGCAGCAAAAGCTTTTTAGAAATACACGGCACAAAAGGCTAAGAAATTCACAGAAATGTATCAGAGAATATATTTGTATAAAAGTCTATAATGCACATGTCTAGATCATATGAAATTGGTTGTTATGTATTGAGCATTATAGATACTATACATGTATGGACAAGAAATAGAGAGGAAATATATTCAAATATAAATTCTGCCCCAAGAGGCATTTTAGTGAATACCTAGAGTGCATCTGTTTCTTGTTACCTTAACATGGTATCAAGAGACCAGTGACCTTCGTCCACCATTATCAATCCATTACAAATAAAAACCAACCATCATCTTCGCTGCGCATCACACTTTCGTCACAGAATCTCATCACTTTTTTTTTTCCTTTTTCTTTTATGTTCTTTCTTTCGAAGCCATTATCAATGACTTCCTCTGTTTCTTCTTAAGCCAATGCCCCTCCACCCCTCTCCACCGTAAACACTTATCTTCCTAACTCAGTAAGTCACTGTGATGCAAACTAAGAATACGAAGGATTGAAACGCCACACCAAGAAACGTAAGAATCTCTCAAGAATCAATGTGATAAGTTTGGTTGTTTGAACGCTACAAGATTAACTTGACAAGTTCAAGAGTTCTTCCAAGAACGAAGAGGAACACAAGACCTCACAATGATAATAATTTTCTGAAAACCAAATCTACCAACAAAGTTCGTACAGCCCATGCTATATACTTGGAACAACTAGTCATAACTCAGCTTTAAAAACAACACAGACATCAATATAAATAAGTTCCCATGTTTTTAGACCTCTTGGACTTCTAAAGGTAGCCAAAAATAACTAAATGACTAGATTCAATGTATTTAACATAACTAGCCAAGACCATCAGCATTCCCCTATTTAATATCCTTGAAACTCACAAGTTTACACCCTTTAATGGTCAGACCATGCTGGTTACATTTTTTCATGCTAATTAGCCTCTTCAATTGCTTTGATGACATGGACTAAGCCTTGATTATTATTTGAGCCCATCTTGGTCCTTTTAGAATCAGCTCAATTCTCTTGGATTAACCCATTTAGTGCTTCCTTAAAACGTTTGGCTCGATCTTGTGTTCCTCTTTGTTCTTCAAAGAACTCCTAAACTTATCAAGTTAATCTTGTGGTGTTCAAACAACCAAACTTATCACCTTGATTCTTAAGAGATTCTTAGGTTTCTAATCCTTTGTAGTCTTGGTTTTCATCTAGTTAGATGACGGGTCAAGGCTCAACAAATCTTGTCTACATGATCTTGAGGTTCCAAACCATCATTGTTATCGGATTTCATCATAATTGTTGGTGGAGTTCATATCAACTTCATTACTATTAAGTTGACCATCGACAAATATCTCTTGTGGAAGGCTCAAGTTGTGCCTTTCCTCAAGGGAAACCTGTTGTATCATCATGTGGATGGCTCATCTAATGTGCCTCCTCCCTTGACTGCTAACAACCCTAACCCCGAGTATTTTCAAGTGGTCACAACAGAACTAGCTGATTATCTTGCCACTCAACTCCTATCTATTCAAAAATGTTCTTGCACAAGTCCTTGAGTACTCCACAGCACACAAAATCTAGACCATTTTGTAAAACTTGTTCACGGCACAATCATCTACTCATCTTATGGAAACTCAGCTTTGACTAGCTACTCTTAAAAAGGGACCTGAGTTTATAATAGACTGCTTCCACAAGGCTAAGTCTCTCTCAGCCTCCATGATTGTTGCAAGGCAACCACTGTCCCCAACTGAATTTTCAGTGTATTTGCTAGCTGGTCTAGGCACTGATTATGACTCTTTGGTGGCCTTCCTAACCACTAGAGTTGAACCTCTGAGTCCTCAACAAATATACAGTTATTTACTCAACCATGAATCTTGGTTGGGCTATTAGACACATTCTCTACTCCCTAACAATCCCATGTCTACCAACCTCACTCAAGCCAAGTCCTCTTCTCCCTCTAATTTCTCTCATAATATGAGGATTATGGGTCGTGGACCACGTTGTGGTCATGGGGATCGAAATGGCCCTTTACCAACTGCAATGACAATAGACCTCTGTGCCAAGTCTGTAACAAAGTTGGACACATGGCTTTACCGTGCTATTATAGGTTCGATCAAAACTATCAATTGGCTCATCCACCGAACCTCTTGGCAAACCTCACTACTACTACCCCACAAATGCCACCGCCTCCTCTTCATGACTGGTTTCCTAATATGATAGCAACGAACAATTTTAGCAATGATTTTTAGAATCTCAACTTGGACTCTAAATCATATCAGGGCACTAATCAAGTCAATGTTGGAGATGGCTCCACCATTCCCTTTCACCATATTGGTTCTTGTCACTTACATTCTTTTAATGACAAATTTCTTTTATCTAAACTCTTGCATGCTTCATCCATCACAAAGAATCTTTTTTATGTTCATCAGTTTTGCCTTGATAATTTTGTTTACTTTGAGTTTTACTCTTCTTGTTTTATTGTGAAGGATTTACAAACTTGGGAGGTGCTTCTTCAAGGCACTGTTAGGAACAGTTTATATGTTCTTCCCTCCACTTCGGACTTCACCTCCACCTTATCAAATCCTTAAGCACTTATAGGCGAACGCACATCGACTTTCAATTGGCATCTGCGTCTTGGTCACCCGTTTCCTCATGTTACTTCCTTTATTATTAGTCAGTTTAAGCTTCCTCAAGTATCTCAGCATCACCTTGTTTAGCTTGTCCACAAGCCAAAACCCAAGTCTTATCACACCCCTTCTCCATCTCATTTCTCTCACCCTTTTAAGTTATTGTTTATTGATGTTTGAGGACTGGCACCAGTATTGTCATCTGCTAGATGTTGGTTTTACTTGTCCATTTTTTATGACTTTACTAAATATATTTGGTACTTTTCACTTCAAGCAAAATCTAATGTTACTATCATTTTTATTGCCTTTTTGAGTTATGTAAAAAATTGTTTTACAAAAAATGTGAAATCCATGCAAATGGATAGGGGTGGTGAATTTCGCCCCCTTCAAAGAGTCCCACAATCATATGGCATTGGCCATCGTATCACATGCTCAAAATGGCAGTGTGGTCGACATCGTCACATAGTTGACACCAGACTTGCTTTACTTGCTCATGCTTCTATGCATTTAAAATATTGGTCCAAGGCCTTTCAAACCATTGTTTTTTTATTGATCAGATGCCCACTTCTGTTTTAAAAAATAAATCACATTTTCAAAAACTCTTTGATCGTTGTCCTGATTACAATTTCCTTAAAACCTTTGGAACTGCTTGTTGGTCCAATTTACGTCCCTTTAATAAACACAAAAATGGATCTTCGCTCTAAACTTTGTGTTTTCATGAGATATAGTCCTAACTATAAATACTATTGTTGCCTACATATACCGCCAGGAAGAACTTATATTTCGTGTGATGTGATTTTTCATGAAAATCTATTCTCCTTTGCTTCGGAGTCTCAGACTCAACGTCATGTGTCTAATACCTTGGGATCTTGTCCTCAGCATTCGGCCCCACTTGTTCCTCTCATTCACGGCCCAATGAGTCCAGACTCCTTATCTTTTAGCCCAAATACTAACCCTATAGTCCCCTAACCCATGACCACATCAGAAATCCCCATTTGCATTTCTTCTTCATCAAGCACTCCCTCAGAAATTCCCGAATCTATGCCTTCTCCTGCTGTCAATTCTCATCCCATGGCCACCAATTTGAAAGCCAATGTTTTATGTCCTAAAGTGCGTCATGATGGAACCGTGCCCTGGCCTCCCCCTAAACACTTAGCCTTCCTCACATTTTCTACTTCATTTGAAATCCTAGAGAAACCTGCGTCCTACATTGAAGTTGCAAGGTACCCTAAATGGCATCAGGCTATGCAAATGGAGTTTCAAGCCCTTTTTCAAAACTCCACCTGGGACTTGGTACCACCATCTTCCTCTCTTAATATTCTAGGTCCGAAATGTGTTTTGAAATCAAAGAGGCATGCTGATGGCTCCCTGGAACGGGAAAGGCTTGCCTTGTTGCCAAGGGATTTTATCAGCAGTCCGGTGTAGATTACACTGAAACCTTTTCTCCTGTTGTAAAACTTGTTACTATCAGATTGTTTATTTCCATTGTTGTTTCATGTAAATGGCCCTTACATCAACTTGACACTCAAAATGCATTCCTACATGGTGACTTGGATGAAGTTATGTACATGCATCAACCTCTTGGTTTTGTCAATCCTGACTTTCCGACATACATTTGCAAGCTAAAGAAGGCTATCTATGGCCTTAAACAAGCCCCTCAGGCCTGGTTCTCCAAGCTCAGCTCTCATCTTGTCTCTCTTGGTTTCCAAGGGTCTAGGTCTGATTCTTCTTTTTTATTTTTAAACAAACTTACCATGTTGTCTTTGTTTTAGTTTATGTTGATGATATAATCGTTACTGGTTCAAATAATTTATTGATTTCCGATTTTATCACTGCTATGAGTAGTTAATTTCCAGTAAAAGATCTTAGTCATATGCATTTTTTCCTTGGTATAGAGGTCTCTTGGTCCAGTCAAGGTCTTTATTTAAGTTAGTCCAAATACATTTCTGAACTCTTGCATCACACTAACATGCACAATACTAAAGTTGTCTTGTCTCCTATGTCGACTTTCACTAAACTCACAGCCTTTGATGGATCATTGTTTGAGGATCCTCATATTTATAGAAGTGTCGTAGGTAGTTTACAATATTTGGTGTTTACTCATCCTGATATTTCTTTTGCCGTTAATAAAGTTTGTCATTGTATTGACCAAAAAATTGTCACTGACAAGCCGTAAAGTGGATTCTTCGTTATTTGCAATTAACTATTCATTTTGGACTGTATTTTTCTACTCATTCTTTGTTTAATATTTCTGCCTACTCTGACATTGATTGGACTGGATGCCTTGATGATAGAAAGTCCAATGGTGGGTTTTGTACTTTTTTTTTGGTTCACATCTCTCTTGGGGATCCAAAAAGCAACCAACGATTGCTCGATCATCAATCGAAGCCGATTATAAAGCTATGGCTAACACCACTTGTGAGATTTTATGGATACAATCCATTTTAAAAGAGCTTGGAATATTTTTAGCCAAAGCCCATACTTTATGGTGTGATAACTTGGAGGCCACATACTTGTCCATCAAGCCGGTACTTCATGCCCACACTAAACATGTTGAGTTGGACTACCATTTTGTTCGTGAACTGGTAGTTGCAAAAAATCTCATTGTCTCCTTTGTCTCCAGCAAAAAACAATTTGCTAATATTTTAAGTAAACTATTATCTACTGCTCGGTTTACTTCCTTGTGATCAAGTCTCACAATTTGTCAAGTACCGTTTGCATCGAGGGGGGATGATAAGGCACTCACCACAGTTCGTGGTACCCAAGCCATGAAGGCAATAGTAGCAGCCAGAACCAAAAGCTCTGCAGAAATACACGGCACACAGGCAGGCAGTAGCAGCAGAAGCTCTGGCAGAAATACACGGCACAAAAGGCCAAGATATTTCCAAAAATGTATCAAAGAATATACTTGTATAAAAGTCTGTAATACACGTGTCTAGATCATAGGAAATTGGTTGTTATGTATTGAGCATTATAAATACTGTACATTCATGGACATAAAATAGAGAGGAAATATATTCAAATATACATTCTACCCATAGAGGCATTTTAGTGAATACCTAGAGTGCATCTGTTTCTTCTTACCTTTACAATTACTGACTTGAACAAGGCATGTTCAAAAAGCAGTCTTCCTTTACCACACATCGACCTATTCGTCAACTCGATGATGGGGCACAAAATGTTGAGTTTTATGAATGTCTATTTGGGGTACAATCAAATCCAGATGAGCCATGAAGATGAAGAAAAGACCACTTTCATTAAGGATCGAGACATGTACTGCTACCAAGTGATGACCTTCGGCCTCAAAACCATTGGGGCCACCTACTAGAGGTTGGTTAACTGGATGTTCAAAGAGAAAATTGGCCACAACGTAGAACTATTTGTAATTTTGTAGACGACTTGCTTGTCAAAATCAAGGAGCCCAAAAGGGCATATCGATGACTTGGTGAGAGACTTTTACAGTCCTATGAAAGTACAGCATGAAGCTCAACCCTACGAAATGAGTTGTCGAAGTAGGATCAGAAAAGTTTTTAGGGTTCATGGTCTTGGAAAGAGGCATCAAAGCTAGTCTGGAGAAGATTTAAGCCGTAATCAACATGAAATCCCCTCAGACCATCACAGGGAGAATTGCAATACTCAATCATTTGTTTCCAAATCGATTGACAAGTGTTCACCATTCTTCCAAATGTTGTGGAAAGTTCACGAATGGAATGACAACTGTGGAGAGGAATTTACCTGGCTCAATAAATATCTCATCAACTCACCCATTCTAAGCCAAACGGTACCAGGGGAAACCTTATACCTTTACATGTCCATCACAACATCGTCATCTCAAAGGCATTGGTGGGGGAGGAGGCGACGCCGAAATACCCACTGATGGAGTTGTTGGCATTCGCATTAGTAGTAGTTGCCCACCGACTAAGGCCTTACTTCCAAGTGCATTCGATAAAGGTCCTGACTGAAGCGCCACTAAAGGTTCGGGTGCCTGGTAAATTGATCAATCAAACTGAGCTAGTTTGATATGGACTACGTGTGATAACCCGCTCCTTCTTTTTTCTTTAATTATGAGCCTCATTCTAAGTGCCGACCCTCGATGACGTGTTTTAAAAGATATCAAGTGGATTTCAAGACAAGATAAATATTTTAAAACTTATGGATATTTTAAATATTCTGAAAATATTTATATGTGATATTTTCAGTGTTATTGAACTAAATTTGTTTTTAAATAACACAATTATAATATTTTTATGAGCTCTAAAAATATTATAATTGTGGATAAGTATTTAAATAAAATATTTTAGTCATTTAAAAATATTATGAGATTTAACTTTACGTTGAAAATTTTAAATTAATTTAAATGGTTTTATCATCTTTGAGTAATTAACAAGACTTCATCATTTTAAATAATGATGAAGGAATATTATTTTATAAACTTTAGTATATAAATAATATTTTATCTTAATTTCTCTCAGTATTTTATTTTAAGTAAAACACTTACACATTTTCAAATCAGTATTTAAACTCACCAATAGATCGTTTTGTAGGTCCCGACACGAAGGGTCTGAATTAAATACCCAAACCCCTCTCTTTTTCCCTAGACTTTTCTATTTTCTTTCTCTGTCATCTCTCTCCCCTTGAACCCGATGTGCCGAGCCCCCTCTCTCACTGTGCGACTTCTCCTCCTCCCAGCCCAGCCCCTTGTCGCTGTGCCCAGCCTCACCACACCACCACCGCAGCTCCACCACTCCACTGGTGACTTCCCTCACGCCGGCAAGCCCCACGACACTCTCTCTCTTCTCTCATGGTGTCTCTAGCCGAAATGGGTGAAAACCCATCCCTCTCATCCACGCTGCCGAACACGGCAGCCATGGTCTCATCGCTGTTCACCAGCTACCCCTCTCCCCCCGGCCAACTTCCCCTCCCACCGGTGAGCTCTCTCTCTCTCTCTCTCTCTCTCTCTCTCCTGGAGCAACTTAACCGAAATGGATTTCAAACCCATTCCTCTTCCTTCCATTGTCGTACGCGGCCAACATGGCCACTAAGCACCACCACCATGCTCCCTAGCCACCAAGGAACTACCAGCACCTCCTCACCTCCTCCACGAGCCTCTCTCTCTGTGCCCAAAATGGGTCTCTCATGGCCTAGATCTACCACTGACGGCCCTAGCGCTGCCATGCTCCACCTCCCTTGCCACCAAGCACTTCCACCAGTCTCCCTCTTCCTCCCCCTAACTTCCCACGAAATTCCATAGCCTTTCTCCACCTCAAGCACCCTCACTCTCTCTCAGATGCACTGTTCAAGGCGTGATGCCGTCGTGCTCTGCCACCTTAGATCACCATGAGGCCATCTTGAGCCTTTCCAAGACCATGTCTAGCTATCCCTAAGCCTAAACCACCACTTTACGTGGTGGACAGCCACCATACGCGGTGTTAACCACCACGTATGACTCCTCCGACGCCTTGATCATGACGGACAGCGAGCGATGCACAGGTTATATCATCGATGGTATAACCCTCTATCTCTTATTACTTATGATTTATGTTAGTTGGTTGGTTGGACTGTAGACTGTGTTGTTAGTAATTGTGGAGTTTGCTGCATAGTTGTGAAGTGAAGTATGTGTAACGAAGTGTTGGGTATAATGGTGTAGTGTTGTGGACTGTGCTGTGAGTATGGGTGTGAGGTGTATGCTGTAGTTGTGATGCGACGTCGTGTGTGAAGGGAGTACAAGTGGAGTGCACTCCATGTAGTGTAGTGACACACCGTGTGACGTGCGTTGTAGTAACGTGTGGCATAGAATGAAGAGAGTACACATGGCGTGTGCTCTGTGTTGTGTAGTGATGCACTGTAAGGCGTGTCGGGTATAAAAGGATGGTTGTGTATTTGAAGAGCGTAGAGTGTATTGTGTAGCGTCGGGAATTGTGTAACAATGTCTCGAAACAGCTGTAACATGGCCTGTAGTCCGAGATGATGGGTGTCACCTTGTGGTTGACTTATGGCTGAGAGTATGTGAGAAGTGGTAGAAAGATATCAGAGTAGTGCAGCGGAAGCATGACAGGCATCGTGCTGTAACTCGGGATTTGTCTCGAGCTACGTGATGTGACAAATGTGCATTTGTGGATGCAGTCCTCTTGTTAAGTGTCGGGATGAACTTGTACAGTGTCAGGAAGTAGGAAGAGTCTGATCGACCGGGTCTAAGCAAGTTGATATCGGAATATGAAGCTTATTTATACAAGCGGGCGTTTATTGGACTATAAGTTAGTCTTAGGTGATAAAAAGGGATAAGTTACAAGTGCCTCTGGCGAGGCACGTGTGCCAGACAGGTTTACCATATGTAATGGGTAATCTATCCTTAGCATAGTTACATGATGTTTAAACCTCAGAGTTGGCTTAAAGTCATGTGGTTTGTATGGATGGGAATGAGGATTGAGTATGGGCTAGGATACATAAAAATATTAATGGGTAAGTTGTCTAGGATTGGAATGCGTGACTTAGTCAGTCTGAGTCATGCGTCGACATGTGGTTAATAGAAGAATAAGATGAAAGTCTTAGTGTCTTAACCCTAAGGTGAATTACAAAGGTTCACTTTAAGGAATAAGACTCCGACGGTTTTAGCATAGTAAATGGCATGTAAGAGCCCAAAGATGGATGGAGAGTGTTCCAAGTGAGACGTAGTTTTATTTCTAGTACAGTTACTTATGCATTAGATAGAGAATGACGTAAGGTTATGTGTATGCATGTAGGTTGCCATCTGACACGCACACGAATGGATTGCATGGAATGAGTATGGCATGAAATCTAGGTAAGTATTTTATTCATACTCTTCTAGAGTTTTTCTAAATAAACGAAGACAAAAACGAAACGCTTTTTCTCTAAAATGCTTTACGAAATGACGCTTTTCTCCATGAAACACGCTTTACAAAAAAGAAAGCTAAGCATAAATTTTCAAGTATACATAAGTAATGGCCCTTCTTGGCAGCCCCTTTTCACGCACCCAAAGTAAGTAACCCATTTGGTTACACAAATAAGATGAGATGTTTTAAATAGTAATAAATAAAATATTGTTATAATATAATTTTTTAATATTAATTTTGTATTAGGATTTGAAAAAGTTAAATTGTTTATTATATTTTGTATGTGGATTTGAAAAAGTTGTAATGATGAGTTTAGATGAGATGAAACGAGATGTTTTGGGTTTTGGTAACCAATCGGGGCATAAGTGTATGCATGTGGATAGATGTTATACGTGGTACGTATTGTATGTATGTTCACGAAATGAAATGAACTAATGCTTTAAAATGATGCACGGACTGACGTTTTTAATGATGCCACGAAAGAAAATTGTTTTTAAAATATCCAATGCTTTTAAAATGACTTTTATGAATGAAAGGATTGAAGAACTGTGCTCGCACCATGGCAGTTATAGGAAGGGAACAACTCTCTTAAATGTCCCTCCTCATCACCCAGCACAGTCAAGTCCATTTTCCTCTTGGTCATCTAAATTGATGCGTTGCGCTCACACTACGACGATTATAGGAGGGAATACTTCTTCGAATTGTCTCAGTCACTTCTCGCCACCAGGCACGATCGAGTCCATCTCCCACCCGAACATCTAACATACGTGCAATGTTTGCGACTGTTTTGATCGAATAGCACAACCCATTCCAAGCCTCGAAGAGTGGTACACACCCAGATTACGATGAAGGAAACTCAACCGAACCCTAAATCGGATCAGGACAACGAAGAAAATGGAAATCGCATAAACAATAATGGGCGAGGAAAACACAATCACGTAATGGTAGGAAGAAAGGATGTCCAGAGTCACACTCATTATACATTCAAGTGTTACAAAGTACAAAGTTCATTATGCGTCCACATCTAAGTGGGGTAGAAGGAATGGTAATAATATAAAATGATAATAAATGCACGTATACAAGTGTTATTAACAGATTAGGGATGAGGAGCCTAAGGCAGAAAGGTGTTGGACATCATATCATGACCCAACTAATCGAGGAGCTGGAGTCAGAAACTATTGGGAAGCAAGGTCTTCAGGTTAAGTTTAAGGAGGTTGGCTCCGGGGTTCTTAAGAACGAAATCTTGCATCTTTTCCAAGCTGTCCCTATAACCATAGTCTTGTTGCGGATAGACCTAACTGTCATTAACTGAGAGGAGATCTGCATCAGTTCTTCTTGGGAGGAGGCCAACCTAGCCACCAGGAAGTCAACCTGAAGGTCACAAGTGACGATCTCATCCCAGGCCAAGGTCAGCTCGGATCTTAGGGCCTCGAGTTCTCCATCCCGAGATCTGATCTCTTCTCGACTTCGTTGAAGGGAGTCATCAAGTCCTGCAATCAGTCGATCCCGAGATCTGACCTCATCCTCAAGCCACCTATACTTCTCGAGCTCCAGCACATGCTGCCTTTCCAGGTCCTAGAGGTGTTTCTCAATCTCCTGGATGACTTCATCATGTCGTTGACACTGCTCTCTTAACTTCACCAACTTGACGTCCTGATGGGACAACCTGTCTTGATTGGCATCTTGCTACTCCCTAAGCTACTTGGCCTTAAGATGACAGTTGCTTATCTCCTCGCCCCTCTCAACTAGCTCACCCCTAGGGCGAGCCACATTTTTGCAAAGGCAAGAGTACCCCCTCTACTTCTTGTGCCACTGCCGATAGACATTGATGAAGGCCTCTACCACACTTTCTCTCTCCCCCTGAGCCTAAAGTAACTCTTCATGGGCCTAGACTACGAAAGCCACAACCCATGAGCCAGTCGATTCCCTGGGGCATGTAGGCGGTAGAATCGTAAAACAAATCAAAACAAAAATAAAAAATAAACAAAAACAAGCAAAATAAATATGATTATTAGAGATAGGAATCCTTTGAGCTGCCAGGCTGTGTTGAGAACGACTTCCTCTAAAGCGATGCCCCCACTTGGACTGACCCTAGAAGCCCTAGCCTAGCCCAGTTCTCTTCCCTGAGGGACACACACTAGCCTCGCTAGCGCAACCGGTGGGGTCAAAGGAGGGGTCCCTGGGGAGGGGGGGGGAACCTGCATGCCTACCGAGGGGATTCAGCCACCCACGCGCCAGCCGCCTAGTCAACCAAAGGCTTTGCTATCTTTTCCACATTTACATTGCTGATTGAGGGTCTCAACCGGTCCTCGTTGGTGAGGTGCTTGGTTGAAACCTTTGATTCCACCTCTTCTTGTGTTGCCCCTGGCCCAGATATGATGCCGGAAGGGGAGGAAGGCGAGGAAGTTACTTCATCGCTCTGGTCTACAATAGGGGGTCATCTCGAGACTAGCCTCGATGGCTAACGAAAAATGTGCATTTCACCTCCAAATGTTGTTGATGGAAGGGAATGGGAAGGGCAGTTGTCCCTAACCGATTTCCCCACCACCTTAGTTGCAGCCCCAGTCGAAGGCATCCCTCCAGCACCTTCAAAAGGGAGGTTGAGGACAATTGAACCCTCTCGGTTGGGGTCTAGGAAGGTCACGAAGAAGGCTATGTCAAGTTCACTCTTTGTATGGCCAAACACCATGGGTTGATCCTGACCGTCTGGAAGGCTAAGAGCCAAAGCCCAATGTTGTGTCAAAGTGGCTCATAGGCCAAAAGTTGGATGATAGAGCCTCATCGTCGCTGCGAAATTGGCTTATAATTGCTCCATAAGGACTTGAACATTTTCTAGCAAGGATGGGTTGCACCGTGTCATCACCCTTCTAGTATAGTCCACTTGTTGTGTCAGTAGGGGTGATGCCCCAACTGGCATGATAGGTAGAGCACGAGGGTTGGCTCAAACTTCCCAGTCAAGAATAAGCCCCTCACCCCCTTGACTACTACTGGAGTTTGACGATCCCTACACAGCCTCGATGCGGTCCTTTTCTTCCTTCCCCTCTGCAGTCCAAATGCGAGGACTCTTCTCGCCACGAAAATTGAAGGCCTCCCTCAGGAAGTTGCAGCCAGAAACCCTCGATCGGTCCGACATCACCACAAATGTTCGATGTTTGCTTTAGTCAGCAAAGCCTAGCTCCAAAACTCCTTTTGGTGACCTTTTACCTAGGCGTAAACCCTCCCAATTTGAGCGAGTGAGCGAGCTTGTGGAAAACTTATCCCGAAATCCTGTTGTCAAGGATAAGCCCCCACACAGCCTAGATGGGAAATTCCTGGCGAACTGCATTTCTGGCTAGAACTCTCACCCTCGTCCCTATACAAAAAAGAACTTCTTGAATCAATCATTGATGCGGGAGGATTGTTGTTCAAGGTGGGCCACCCAAAATTTAGGTTGGGACTTGAAACTGCACACATTGCCCTCACAACCCTATATTTGGTAGGTATGGAAGAACTCCCTAACCATCAGATTAGGATATTCTTCATCAACAACACCAAGCACCCTTAATAGGGTGAAGTTGCACCAGGGCCAACTCGACAAAATCCAAAATGTCTTGAATAGGGCAGCATAAAGGAAGTTGCAATCTAATCAAGAACATCATAGGAAATAAGGTCACCTTCTCGACAAATCCCTCCAAGTCCACGGCCCCCTGATGGGGTTTCAGAACCTCCAGAGTAATGTAGTCTTATGTCCCAAACAAGTCGTGTACGACATTCAGTTTTGAGTGAGAGGTAGATGCAAACCAATGGTATCCTTCGAAATACTAGGATATATCGTGAGGCATGCTCCCTAGGTCCTGAGGGGAGCCTTCGGGAAGCAGTTGATGCGAATCTCGAGATAGAAAATTGGAAGCTTTTTTTGGGGCCATTTCCTAGAGTTTGAGTGACATTGAAAGAAGAGGGAAGGAGGAATGCCAAACCAATGGGAAAGGAATAACAAACAGTGCGGAAGGAGAATGATTAATAGTCTGGACTTGGGATATAAGTAGGTTTGTTAAGCTGATTGGACCACCATGTCCATTAAATGGTCCTAACAATATAAATGGACATAGTAACGGCTACTCAAATTCAAGACGTTTGAATTATAAGGCTTGACCCATAATCTCTTTTGTCCACTATACCACAACCTCAACTATATATATAGGAAGAAATATATTATTCATAATCTCTTTGCCTCGTTTGCTTACACAGACGAGATGAGATAAGATAAAAATTAAATAAAATATTATTAAAATATAATTTTTTAATATAATTTTTATTTTAAAATTTGAAAAAATTGAATTGTTTATTGTATTTTGTTTGGGAGTTTGGGAAAGTTGTAATAATTATATGAAATAAAATTAGATAGTTTGTGAAAATAAACTAGACCTTAATATAATCTACCACAATCAAACATGGCAAGATTTTTATATCTGATAAATAATATAGGGGCTCTCTTTCTTATGGTAATTTGTATTAATTGAGTGTATAATTTTGATTTAGTTATAGAATCTAGCAATACATTGATCCATGAGAAAAGATATTTGCAACCATGAATTGTGCAACTACTGTATAATCATTTTGAAAAAAAATGAATAAAATATAGGTCCCACATGAAAAAAATTAATTTTTAATAGGGAATCTCACTCTTTTTTAAAGCGATTATGTGGCATTTACGTACTTCACGGATATATGTAAAATTACTCTTGATCCATATATGACATTTATGAGTATGAATCACTGTTTTTAATACCGTACCATACCGGCCGGTACATACCGTACTGACCACTGGTCCGGTACAGGTATTGTGTCTATTTTGTGTCGGCCATACCGGCTTATATTTCGACATGTATCGGCCTACGTACTGGCCGGTATTTCGGCCTTTACTTTTTTTTTCTTTTTCTTTTTTCATTTCTTCAAACTGTAAACTCATTTTTTTACTCTAAATTCAGACCAGACTATTTATAATTTTTATATATATGTAGAAATGTATAATTTATTCATATATAGACTATTATTTTGAAATATAATTTATATATATAATTTATTCATCTATCGACTATTTCGAGACAGTACACGAAACGGTACCGGTATCGAAATATTTCATTTTAATGCCTTGATCGGTACGCTATCCAGTACGGTATTCAAAACATTGGTATGGATAATGTCTTATCTCGTAACAAATGATCATTTAAACACTAATTAGTTTTTCTACTCAGCATATCTATATCACACATTTGTTGGTGTGGATTTTTAATTTTTTGTCCTTTTATTTTTTTCTCCTAGCATGTGTGCTCTAGGACTAAAGAGTAGAAATTTTCAAGCACTAATTTCTAATAACATATCCTCTTATCATTGGATAAAATTCAAGAATCAAGACTATTTATTTAATGTTTAAATAAATTTGCATTAAAATTAATTGAGCGAATGCAAGACATAAGGGTGGAGAAACTGACAATTTGATTACTAAGACTAAGGAAATACTAGTAGAATGAAAAAATTGATAATAATAATTAAATGATTTAAGTTATGATGTTTTGTTGGATTTTAGGAAAGAAAAAGTAGAAAATTGAATAAAAATATTATAAGATTAAAATATTGTTAAAATATAATTTTTTAATATTATATTTGTTTTGAAATTTGAAAATGTTGAATTATTTTTTGTGTTTTGTTTGAAAATTTGAAAAAATTGTAATGATTAGTTGAAAAAGTTAAATATTTGAAATTGAAAATTATTTGTATTTGAGGGAATATTTAGAAATAAGATGAGATAAGATAAGATAAGGTGAAATAAGATGAAACTCTTCCAAACAACTCCTAATAATTATGTTATGTCTAAAGATAGTACAACAGTTTAGTTTTCTCTCTCTAGTGAAAAAGCTCTTCAGAGAAGGATCAAAAATCTTATATTCTCTGTACCACCCACCCTCAACATGTCTATATAATCTAGACATTGTCCTAATGTTTTTTTGTTTTTGTTTTGGGTTTTCCCTAGTACTTTTCTTACAGTAGTATAGAGAAGTGTCAATCTACTTCTTTCTGGCCACCCACAACTACTACGCGTTGCATTGCAAGACTTGTCAATCGCCAATCCTTCAGACGACAAAAGAAAAACGTCAAAAAGAATAATGCGTGGTTCTCACACGCGGCTCAAACCGCAAGTGGATCTCACATGCCACCACACCAGGGAGAGTCTGTCGCCAACATAGGTGGCATTTTTGGGGACACCGACCTTGAATCTCTTAGATCCAACCAACATTCATTCTTCTAGTGTGGCGCATGGCCCCACATTTCTTAGTAGTCGTTCGCCGGTGATTCGACACTTCCTCCACTTGCTATCTTCTTGTGTTATCGCTCATCCAAACTAAGGATCGTGGGAAAAAAGTAGTGATAGTCTTATTCAGTTAGTCCAGACAAGAGACATGCACAACACAAATCCATTTACTCTGGCTTTCGGTTGCAGTATTATAATCTATTTATAGGACTATTTCAAAACCACTTCAGACGGCTTCTCTTTGCAGGAAATGCGTCTGGGTTAGTTATTGGCCCTAGATTCTTTTATTTTTTCTTGTATTGTACTATCTGGTTTGGAATGAATGTCGAGGTATCTATCTAGTTATCTTTTATATTATGCAACTATTTTATAGATTTATAATATATTTTGTTAAGAATTAAAAACTACTTCTAATAATTAGTCGTGCTTTCCCACTTAAAACAATAAAATCATTTAGGCATAGATTGTTTTGAGGTGAGAAGTGATTAGTTGTGATAAAAATGAAAAATTAAATAAAATATTGTTAAAATATATATTTTTAATATTATTTTATTTTTCCTTCACCCATAAACCCCCTTCCCTCCGCTTGAAAACCCTTCCCTCCTTCGTCACTCCTCCTCAGCTCCAACTCCCTTCACCCATAAACTTCCAATGAACTTTTCCAAACCCCCTTCCTTTCCCGAGAAAATGAGCTCCGGAAACTCCAACGGCCCCAAAATTTTCCCACCACCTCCACAGCTTAACCTCCAACAAGCCTTCTCTAACCTCCAACACCATTGCTCTAACCTCCTCAACCACCTTCCCAACCCCTCCTCCTTCAAAATCCACCTCCAATCTGCTCTCTCAGACCTCCAACAACACGCAAGACATGCCTTGGACCCCAAGATTTCGGGATCTTCTTCCGGGAAGAACCCGGTTTGGGCTCGGGTTGCTGGACCCCCTAACACCCAGCGTACACCGGTTCCCCAGTCTCCTGGTGGTGGGGGTGTGGCTCTGTCGACCGAGGCCATTGAAGAGCGGCTGGCGGGCGTGCCTGTCTACGCGCTGAGCAATGCCAACGACGAATTCGTGTTGGTTTCGGGCGTCTCAAACAAGAAATCTCTTGGGTTGTTTTGTTTCAAGAAAGAGGACGCGGAGGCACTTCTTGAGCATATCCAGAGCATGGACCCATCATCACAAAGTGGGTCTAAAGTGGTGGCTGTTGCTCTGAATAAGGTTGGCGGTTATATCTCGGTTTTGTAATTAGTGCTTTGCTGTGTGTAGGAGGAGAATGAAATTGGTGGGGGGTGTTGAGAGGAGTTGTGAATAGTAACAAAAAAAATAATAAAAAAGTAATAATAGAATATTGAATAGTAGTAAAAAGAAATAAATAATAGTAAAAAATACGTGAAAAGTAATAATAAATTAATTAATAGTAGTAGAATATTTTGAGAATACCTTAGGCATTTTTGGTCCCCAAATCTAGAGTTATCTTTGAATAGTAGTAAAATGATTTAAAGATAGCAGTGAAATAGGTTTAGTTAAAATATATATATATATATTTTGAAATGAAGGAAATTTCATTAATCATGAAGAAGCAATACAAACATTGTCTCTCAAAATAACAGATAAAACCTCCCATGGACCATCCTCAAGCCACACAGATTCAGAAACTAGGCCTTTTGCTAACTGTGCAGCAGCATGTGCTGCTTTGTTCCCCTCTCTTTTAACAAACACTAATTTCCAATTTGGTTGCCTTGACATAATGAACTGAATATCCTCAATCAAATGACCAGTCCAAGAGCAATCTACAGTGTTGCCACTTATGCTATCAATTACCAATTTAGCATCACCTTAAAAAATAACATGATGAATTCCCAACTCCTGACAAAGCTGCATAGCTCGTAACAAGGCATAGCAATGATAGCATTTTGCATGAAACACAGAAGAAACATTTGATCTAGGATCAGCCAATATAGCCTCTGCATCCCCTCTACTATCTCTTAGGATTACACCAATTCTCATGGAACTGTTATCTGTAACATATGCAGCATCAAAGTTAACCTTGCAGAAGGGATCCAAAGCTGGTGCCCAGAGAACTCTGTCATCTGTTGGTGACAGCACTGATGTCACTGAATGCTGCTGCCTCTTAAACTGAATTACCTCTTTGAACACACATCAGCCATTGCAGACTTATAAAGAACAGCTGGACTTTGGAACTTTTGATCAAACACCCATCTGTTTCTTCGAGTCCTGTTAAAATATTTTATTAGATTTTGGAAAATGAATGAGAAAAATTGAATAAAAATATTATAAACTTAAAAATATTGTTTAAATAAATTTTTTAAAATTATTTTTGTTTAAAAGTTTGGGAAAGTTGTAATGTTTAAATAATGATAAGATAAAAAGTTAAAAATTTGAAATTGAAAACTGTTTTGTGTTTAGGTGATATTTGGAAAGGAAATATCTGAAAATACTTGAGAACAATTGTGTTCTCAAATGACCTTAATTCTTTTTATGCTTTCCTACAGGTTTTTCAGTTGAAGCATAATGGGGTGGCCTTCAGGTTGATACCGGAGTCTTCACAAGTTGAAAATGCTCTTAGGGTAAGTGATTTAGTTGTCTAAAATTGATGAAAAAATATACCTTTGTGCTCTTGGTGATGGACTTAATTTGGGCATTTTTATTGGAAGTCTACCTGTGCTTGTATGTATTAGGCGAAAACCATAGGCATTCTGACATTTGTGTTTCATGAAACTGATAACTATCATCTGACCTGCCTAGTTTTCTATTAGTGTACGCTTCCTAGTTTTGTAGTAGTGTATGCGCCTGCCTGCATGTACTATAAATATAGCTAACCTATCAAAAAAAAAAATGTACTATAAATATAGCTTGTCACAGTACCTATTGACGATTAAATTAAAAATACATTTTCCCATCAGTTTTATTTCTTTTCTTTATTTCAAGTGTTCTAACGTGAGAATTGCTATAAGAATATGTTATTTTGATCTAAATAATTTTGGGATGGTAATGTAAGCTGCAATTGATCCAATATTGACAGGGCTGAACTTTTGAAGTGTAAATATAATCACCCACCCAAAACTCCAACAGAATATGTTGAAGTTGTCATGGTTTGTTTACCTTCAGCGAAAAATTCTGGAAAATTGTATGTTTCAGAGCTTTCATTCTAGTCCTGACTTTCATTTATAGACAGTAACGGTAGAATAGAGACCTTTTTTCCTTCCCTCCCAACAGAAGTTTTTGTTGCCTGTAGAAATCTTAGGAAACACTTTCTGAGGAAATGCCTGGCAAAAATACATCAATAGGTTTGTTCGTTGCTATTCAAAACATATGTATATATACGACGGTATTTGACACTTGTCCTCAACACTAACACTATCATTCTAAGACCTGAAAGATGATCCATGGACTGCAAATCGGGACTCAAAACTATTCAAGAAGGCTTAACTCAAGCAATCACTCGAGAGAAAAACGGATATTCACTTGCTAGATTCGTAAAAGTAAGAAGATGATTCATCTTTTCCTTTTTTTAGGCCAATACATGGGCTTATCAAAAGTTGGATAAACTCGTAGGAATACAAAACGTATTTTTTGTTAAGTAAATAATTTATATTTTTCAAAGAATAGGCAAAGCTGGTACAATGCATAGTTTGCCCTAGCTAAGTAGGTGCAATAGAGATAAGAAAATCATGAAAAATCTCGTCCATTAAAGTCAACAGCAATGGCCCAAGTACAAAGAGTTCTAGTAAAGAAAGCTTTTAGTTCCTCCATCAATCTCTCTTTGTCCTTGAATATCCGTTCATTGCACTCCTGCCACAAACACCACATGATGCATATAGGGATCATCTTTCACATAGTTTTAATTTGTTGAATACCTCTTAGATTTGTCCAGCTGGCCAAAACCGCCACCACTGTCTTAGGCATAACCCAAGCCAAGTCTAATCTACCAAGTACCTCATTCCATAATCCTCGAGCTGTCTCACAATGTAGTAGGAGACAGATTCACCCCCATTCCTCCACATACAACAACAATTTGCGATGATTACCCTATGTTTCCTCAAATTATCGATTGTGAGGATTTTATCCAATGAAGTAGTCCACACAAAAAACGCTGCTTTGGGGAGCGCCTTATGTCTCCAAAGCTTTCTCCATGGAAACTGAGTATGAGGCTCAGAGGAATACTAAACTTTATGTAAGGGAATATAGTAACTAGAATTTTCAATACCTTGATACTCACTGTTCGATTCCCTTAGCTGTTCATTTTGGCAAACAGGGATTTATGTTATCTTTGGTGAAGTCGATATCGGATGAAACCATTATGTTTCTTTTCAGTTTCAATTGTACACCCGGCATGAGTCAATAAGTACAACCATGAGCAACATAGACAATCCAAAGTTCTGTTTGTCCATGAAATATCATCATGAAACGGTTAGGAAATCCTTAAAGAACACTTGTTGCTATGAAGCTAACCATGATTAGCTGCAACAATTTCTCTTGGTGTAACCCTAATTAACTTACAATAGAGAACTACTAAACCTGCTCTTTCCCATGGTTGAGGTGAAATGTTACACCCCAGCAAGTACTCATTTGGTAGAGTGCTACCTGTTCAGTGTATGGCATAAGGTCAGGTTACTTTATTTATTTATTTTTAAATGTTTGTTCCCTTACCACCATCCTCCTCCTCCTTGAAGGAGGAATAAGATCACTTCATCAATGCCTATTTGAATGTGCTTTAACTGGTAGGCAGTTGACTGAGCATCAAAATGAATTCATCTACCTCAGCCAGTATTGACCAAAATCTGAGACACTTTCTCAGCTGAAATTTGTATGATTAATTTTATAATTTTGTAGAATCCATTTACCGAAGCCTACTTTTGAGTCAACATCTTAATCGTTAGATGCTGGATCATATATTAAAATATATTCTCAAAAGATATCTAATAAATGATATAAAGAATATTTGAACAGCTCATATAATGTTTCTTATAAATTTTACACGGATAATTGTCTTCAGAAATGTAAGCTCAAAAACTATATCAGCCAAAAATGCATATTTTTTGTTCTGATTTTTAAAAATAATTTTTTTTAAAAACAACATTTGTTGATTTTAGCTAAATTTAATCACCATATAGAGGTGTCTGCATTGTAAATGAATTATATATTTTTCTGTGTAGGTGATGGAACAGGTTGGTTTTACTGACGATGGCTTCACTGGAGTTCCAGTTTTCCAGGTTCCTTTCTAGCAATTAATTCCCACTCTTTTAGTCATCTTTTTATATATATTGATTAATGAGATAACAAGGAATGTTTCAAGCCATGTAAAAACTACTAAAATAATTTTTAATTATCTTTTATTTATCAAAAAAAAAAAACTACTAAAATAATTGAATGAAATATATAACTACATACAATAAATTTAGGAAAAACAATAATGAATCATTTGCCACTTTTGACCTTAATAATGACAATTGAGCCAAATCAAGTTTAGAAAGTCATGGTTGCTTCTTTTATTTTTCTGATTGGTTCCTGGAGCAAATTCTCCCGACTAATTCTGAGGGTGCTTAGGGGCCCTCAGCAAGGAGTTTCTTGCAAGTAAGAAATCATAATTACTTATCAGAAAAGGAAAAAGTAATCATAGCTTACACCCAGTGCGATGACCCTTAGAAATTGTTTGCACCCAAGGGTTTGAATCTTAGATCCGGAGGGAGCATGCCACCAAGACTAAGACCAAGGCTCTTACCACTTGAACCAACCCCTAAGGGTTGTTGTTACTTTTTTTTTTTTTTATAAGTAAAAAGAGACAGAGAAAAGGTTGTTGTTACTTATATTGAAAAAAATCATAGTTTTAAGTCTAGGAAGATAACACACTTCAAAATACCTACCATAGCCTTATCTGATACATAGCTGACATGGATTTATTTGGATATGGCAATTTGTGTATTTCTTTTTTCATAGACTGCACATATGTGTGGCTGGGTACTAGGATACAAAGGCATACATGGAGTTATGTTTTAAAGGCCTACATTATTATGTTTATGGTCATCTTAGTTGTCAAATTTATGAGTTAATGTGAGAACATGGTATGCGATAGATTTGATAGTCACTATGGTTTTGTAAACTTTCTTTTTATTGAACTGAAAAGGTCTGGTCAGAAAAGAATAAGAAATCCTGCAGTGTTTGTAATGCACCATGGTAAGGTACTGAAAGTGGCAGTTGATACATGGGGTCTCCCATAGGCTGGGATTTCCAAGGGTTGCCTTTTCCTAAGGGAGGAAGATTCTAACTGTTGGAAACCTAAACCTTGCTTTGTCAATAAATTTATTATAACACAGAAATATGCTGTTAAGGATCTAAATCATAATGCAGTTAGGATTGGTTGACAGCATTCTGTGACCAGTATTTAAATTGTATTGCGTGGATAAGCTATGCAGAGAATGATATTATTTATCGTTAATTTAATGGTGGATAAATGATATATTAAATATAGTATGTCCACCCGAATTGGCATATTTTTCTGTTTTACGCCCCGTAATTTTTCCTCAGTCGGGCTTTAGGCATAATAGCAGAGCAAGTAAACTTGAGTTGGCATGCTTGTTTCCATATAGGGCCTACATCATTTTTTCAAGTTTCTAATCTGTATGTGCACTCCCTTGTATACTTGGGCTTTACGTACTTGATTCAATGAAATTTTCTTTTACTTATCAAAAAAAGATTCAAAAAATTGGGTCCATTTTGAATTTGCAAATTTGAAATTGGCCCTTCCGTTCTCAATGCTTTGTGTTGCACTTGATCATGAGTTTATTGTCAATTAATTTTTGGCACTGAGCAACCGGGTTTCTTGTCCAGAAAAGGAAAAAAAAAAAAGATGGCTGTTTCTATTTTGGAAGCTCTGGCCTGAGAAACTCGGTAAACAATAATCTCAAAAACTGACTGGGCCAGGGTTTCAGGCAGAATAACTTTTTTTTATATGAAGTTGAAAATTTTACTGAAGAACACAAAAGGCTTAGCCCAAGAATAGAGGATGCATCTGCAAATGTATGACATGCACAAATCGAGAAATGGTCCAAATTTTTAACCCATTTAAAAAAAGTATAGAGGATGTGTACAAGAGAAGCACCTGATTAGGTATATAAAAGGGTTGAAAAATCATGAAATCCAGCCCATGAAAACTTACAGCAGCTGTCCAATGAAACGGGATTTCAGAAGAAAGTTTTAAGCTCTTCCATTGTCCACTCATGGTCCTCAAAATTTCTTTCATTCCTTTCCCTCCAGACACATTACAATAGATGGAAGCCATCTTCCACATTGCTGTACATTCAGGCTAAATAAGTCATTCAGATTCAGATGCCTGTTCTCCCCGAAGTTGTGGGAATATGGTGTGTTTTGGTTCATTCTGTGGGAAATGGTACACCTATATCTGTTACATGGTACACTCAGGCTAGGCTTAGTTGGTTTGCTATTTCAGATCATGGTTCATTTCAAAAAGTTCATTAAGATTGATTTGGTATGTCTGCATATTCATATGTATACATAGTATAGACACATAGACAAGTCTATAATTCCATGAACAAACACAGTATATTGCCATTACTAGTTTCGTAAATTGGAACATGGAAGTACCAAATATCGGGTCACAATCTGGCTTGTGGCTGTTTTTTTTTTTTGGGGGGGGGGGAATCCATTAGCTATGGCTTTAAGATGTGGCTCTCTGTTGTCACTATAAGATTTACTTTAGTCCCCAGAAATGTACATTCAAGCTTGATTTTGCACTTCTGTTTTAAATCTTTGATTTCAGTCAAGGAGCTTGATTCTGAGGAGTGAAAACAAGAGCTATCGTCCAGCTTTTTTCAGAAAGGTTATTGAGAAAGATAGCCATTTCAACATGCAGTATTCTAATTCTGTCATGTTATAATTCTTTTCCTTATTATTTGTAGGAGGATTTGGAGAATTCCCTTCTAAGGGCTGCCAAGGAGCAGAATCAAATAAATCCTGCTTACAAACGAGGGAACATTCAGGTTGGTTTCCTAATTTCTATGCCTCGCGAAGCTTGTTCTATTCACTTACTTAATTTTATCTTGTAGGTAGCTGTTCTTGAGGAAGTTCTCAAGGGAATGAAGGTAAGTGGCCTCTTTATGGAAGTTTTGCTTTACATCCTCTGGTCAGTTGGCCGGAAGATGGTTTTCATTTTAATTGTAAGCTTATTTGCCTCGTTTGTTTTCTTGGATGTTTGTTTCTTGTCTCCTGCATAATTAATGGCGCTGTATGAAATATTAAGAGGTAAAATAACCATATTTTGCAGGAGAGTTCTACTCCAAATTGGGATGACGTTGTTTTCATACCTCCTGGTTTCGATATTTCTTCCCGGAGATAGGCAATTACAAAATGAGTTGGTCGTGACTTCTTCATGTAGATCATCATTTAAATGATAGTATGAGAACGGTGTCTTCATGATTTTGGCAATATCATCTCACGTCGTTCATGTAGAGAGACTGGACATATAACTAGCAAGCAAACGGGTACACAATCATGCACCACCTCAGCAATGTGAAGTATGTTATTTTATTGACTGCAAGATAAATTTGGCTATCTTTATATTCCTTGTTTTCTTTCCCTGAATTAAGTAGCTTAGTGGCTTGACATCTACATACAATCAATCAATGGCTTGATCTTGAATATTATTTCTGGTAGTAGAGGCATTTTGCTGGCTGATACGTACCTCCTTTTCTAAATAGAATATAATTTTTGTGGAATTCTTGCAGAGGCCGTAGGAAATATTCACTTTGAAACCAGCCATGTAAAACGGTCCAAGACTCCATATATGGGTCCAACATTTGAAATAGACAGCTTTAATTTGACACTACTCTGAACTTAACATCGATGGATCTGATTAGTTTAATTAAAGAGGTTGTGTTAGAGTTAACTCAATACCATCATCATCATCTAGGGTGCATTCCTTGCTGACTTATTCCATTAGGTTACCCTCTTAATGGTACTCTCAGAAGAAAGCAGATATAATATCTATAAAGTAAACAAATGTGTTTACTCTTAGCTAGGGTTGGCTTTAGTGGTAAAAAGATGTTGGTCGATCTTCTTGCCAGTATGAGTTTAATCCATTTTTAAGAAAAGCTGATGATTTGGACTATTTCTATAATCTGTAGGCCATAAACAAATTTGGTGTATAACTAAGCAAAAATCGAAATTTCTCATCATAAATATATATATTTGTAGTTTTAGGATGTTCAAATTTTGTATACTTCAAAAAAAAAAAAAAAAAGAAGATTAATTTGAGATTCATGTGAAAAATAATTTTTTTAATAATAAATTTTATTTTTTCAAAGGAAGCGAGAGATTTCACACTCATGAACTGCATCCAATATTAATTAAAAGAGTAACGCTATTCATCATTTTCCTTTTAATTTTTATTGTCTTCTCATTTTTTTCATGATGTTATATTAGATGATTTGAGATGATTTATTATATTTTATTTGTAAATTAATCATTTAATCTTATATCATGAGATGATAAGAGAATGATGAGAAAAAAATGATGATTATGTTTGTTGTAATTAAAAAATTCGAAAAAAATGGCGCGTTAGATGTTAGTAGTGATACTACATCATACTGCATGCGGGGTACTTCTGACGGAGCAAACAAACCTCATCCTCCCATGGCATATCTTCTTGGGACAATAGAATAGTGAGTGCATGGGTACACTGATGGGCATTCTCCTCTGCAAGGTCACACGACCTGCCATCTACTGCGCAACTCTGGCAAAGTGACTTCAGAAGGTTGTCAGTTTTTTGGGGATTCTATTTTTTTTTCCCAGCTTATGTTATGAGCTCTTCTATATGCAAGCATATTGCGGACCATTGATGACGTGGCAAGTAAAAAAAAAAAAAAGCTTCATCTTCTCGTACGAACATCGGCTTCAAGCTTATTTTCTATTCCTTGAGAAATTCTAAATCGTAGGATTTCGTCTCCATCTTTGCAATTTTCTCCATCTGCTGCAGATTTTCAGTGAGATTTATTAGATTGGTGATTGTCTAGAAATCCTTAAATCTCTGTTAAGGTTAGTCATCTCTTTACAAAGTAATTGATGCTTAAACTTTCATGAATGGATGAATGGAAAAGCAAAACCAGATCCCACAATATCATATTCTACATCATGAAAAATACTGCTTGATAATTTGAAATATAAAATAAAATAAATCGGCAAAACTACTAGTCTTAGGAGCACCGAGAATATATATGCACCAAAAAGAGGATAGAAGTGGAGATAACAACATAAAAAAAAAAAAACTGGGGGGCCTTTGCGGGTTGCAGGAGGGACACTATCTAAACCCATCTAAAAAATGCATCTTAGAAACCCATTTCAGAAATACTAGGTTAGGGTTCAGAAACCCATCTTAGATGGATGAGGGAGGACGAAATGGATAAGGGATATTGGTGAGAGTGAGATGTACGAGAGAAATGGGGGTGAGTGACAACGGACAAGGGAGGAGGAGAATGGCTGGTGATCTGCTTGAAACGCACCGTTTCATTTTACTTGTCAGTATTAGTGTGCAATTTGGTGCGCTAACCGCCTATAACAAGAGTTTTCCTTATGTTATTTTATTGAATCCAACTAACTTGTAGTTCTTCTAATAGAATGACCATTGGTTTATATTTTTAATTTTTAAATGATAAATGATACTTGAAATAATAGAATAAGCAAGCTTTGAATATTTTATTTTTTAAAAAAATGAGTAAATATAAAATTTACATAAAAAATTAATTTATTAATAATAAATTTTACTCTTTTTTAAAAGGAGTACGCTGAGCTTATACAACCTATGATTGTATTTAGTAGTATTATTTTTAAATTTCTAGTAGTACTTTCATTTTAGTTACTTGACTCTCTATGTATTATATAGAATGCATTCTGTATAAGTTTACAAGTTAAATCATTAAAATAATGTTTAATATCTTTTGATATTTTGTTATAGTTTATTATATCCAATAATTATATTTTTAAAATTTAATGATCGTATTTATTATATTATTTAACTATCTTTTTATTTATGGTAATTTATTCTAACGATAATATTTTCATGCATTATTTAAGATCGTTTTATTTAAACTTTTAGCAAACTCAACCTAAAATATCTCTCAAAATCATGTTAAGATATTCAAACAAACAAGAAAATATTTTCACCATTTTTAGTTAAAATTATAAATTTGTTTTAAGTTTTAGAGAATCTGATATTGCTAGCTATTGCTGATCATCATCTCACCGGCCTCGCCATCCGACCGTTACATATAAATTCTAACATTCAAAATGAAAAAGAGATAGACATACGATAAAGTGAGTTTCATATCAATTATTTATTAATATACAGTTAAAAAACAAGGCCTCGTCTACCTACTTCATGTATTTATTAAAATTCATGGGTTTGGAGATGGGTTTTTGAAGTAGCTAGGCAACCAGTATTAAAGACCATCTTTACGTTGGTGGTTGTTTGATATATTTATAATTCCTCCTACATTTATTATTGCTCATTGATTTTCCAACTGTGAAGGTTGAAAAGCTGGTAGGCATAAGGTGGTTCTAGACCTAGACTAGCTGATCAGCTAGCTATTGCATGCACAACTCGATCGGTTCTTACTAATGGCTTACTCTTTAGTCTTTATATATAAATCTTTCATGTTGTTATTCATCATGATTTTAGTCAAACATAATATACAGCAGGCCACCCACATATTCTCTTTTTTTTTTTTCCCTAAAAAAAAAAAAATTGTTAATGATCTTGATGTAAAATCAACCCTTAGGTTTTCACTGATCTCTAGCTTATAAAATATTTCAATTTTATTACGTTTTGGAGAGAAAAATCTCCCATTTCAACGGCCATATATAAGATCGAAGGGTATGCATTGCATATTGCATGCAATTTCAGACATTGGATCTTAACGTTCGTAGTCCAAAAATATAGTACTTGTGCCGTCCCCACTGACCCCATGTCTTTTAATCTTATTCATAATGCAATGTTTTGTTTAGGTGGCCTGCCTAATCATTGCATGCCCAAGATCATGAATCACTTTAGTCCTGCATTTTTTGGCGATGGCACCAGTTCCTATACTAGGAATATATATATATATAATCATCATCATTTTTCTTTTCCCCTGTTTACTTTTTTTTTTTTCAAGAAAAAAGAAACGTTTTTGGACATAATTATTAGTAGACTACTTTTGATAAAGGTTTTATCATTTCAATTGCATATTAATCCAAAACCAATTAATTAAATCCCTCATGCAGACTCCTTATATCTACGTTACCCTTTACTTTTTTTTACAAGATTATTGGTATGTCTCATGATTTGCCCTACCCCACTGATCCCTCACCCACGAAAAGGGGGAAAAAAAGAAGAAGAGAAAGTTGTAATATTTATCTTTGTTTTGAGGAGCAAAGGGTAAAGACCCTTTTGTTTTTCTTTTTCAGCCATGAGCGACCATATATATATATAATTACCTTTTTGACACCCTTTTTTAAATTTTTGTAGTCTTTTTTCTGAGTATGTACGTGAAAATTACAAAATGCTTTGGAATTCGAATCTAGATCCCGAATTTCTATCCCGAAAGCTTTTTTTTTTTAATTAGTGATTAAAGAAATATTTTTTAGTGATATTATAATTTTTTTTAAAAATTATTTAAGAACATAAAAAAGTAAAAAAATTTGTTATTCTTATTCGGTAGCTTCTCGGACTACATCTCCCGAGAGATGTAACGTTACTCTGAAAATTATGCATGCGTTAAAGTCGAGGAGAATTTCCCATGCAATACAGTAACCACGAGAGAGAGAGAGAGCGCTTTGGGGGAAAGGAAGCGGACAAAGAGTAGTAGTACTACTGGGGGCAACATGATTAGACGGTGAATAATAAAAGCGTGATGGGTGTAACTTCACCGCATATTAATTAAAAACAGTCTTTCAAGGAAGGATGGAAAATTGGTCTTCATGAGTCCTTTTCTGGAGAGAGAGAGAGAGAGAGAGAGAGAGAGATTGGTGTCATTCGGGGAGATTATAAAGCAAGGACACGGAATGTTTGAAACTTTATTTGGGCAGGCAAGTCCCTTCATACTTGTTAGTAAAGTATTGTTTCAAGGTATCAAAATCTGTGATTCGTATGATGTTTCACCGAAATTTAAAAACGGTCTTTGATGGAGATTGCTGTCTATCAGTTGCAGACTTCAAAGTTGGTTTTGCCCACTGATTTCTTTCTTCAATTACGCCTTTTTTATAAGTCCACAAACACGGGTTTGTATTTTGTAATTTGTTTTATATATATACATACTAGTTGTTGGTGAAACGTGCAAGATACGTTTTTCCAATTATGTTAAAATTTGTTGAAAATAACATCCATACATAGTAAATAAAATGTAGTTGAAAATAGGATAATATAGAGTAACCTAAAAACTTGGTATAGAAATATGAAATTGGTTGAATAAATTGAATATCAATGAGTTAATGAATAATGTGGGTGAAGAGTAGCATTAAAAAATATATTTTTTCTTTCTTGACCAAAGTTCTTAATTCAAAACAATTATTGGCACTCAAAAATAATGAAAATGTGACACCCAAATGCAAAAAACTAACTATGTCTACCCGTGAAACATAGAGGAGGGAATAATAATCATATCTTCTCAAATAAAAACTAAATTCTATCATTTGAAATCTTAGAATGCCTTGCACTGAAAATAATCAATTCTAAGAATACTCTCATTGGATTATGCAAATGCAAATAAAGTGAGAAGTTTGGCTAATAGAACATAAAAATGTGCTGCATTGGACTATGCAAATGTAAACAAAAATAACTTTTAACTACACTAAAACAAGTCTATGGGTCATATTTGATGTTTACTATAGCTAGACCAAAAGCATTAAAGAATTGTTTCTTCCCTCATAAACACTCTCTCTGTTTGCACTTTGATTGCCTGGGGAACAAAGTAATTAGTGTATTTTTTTTTTCTTTTGAGTTTTCAGAACTTATCTTGTTTTAGGGAATACTTTTCTAAAACTAATTTTTTTAAAATCACTACAAAAGTAAATAAGATAAACATTGAGGGACAGAAACGAAAAGCAAAAATCCTCTAAAATCTACTATTCATAAGTGGATAGACGCGTATATAATAGTAGTAGATATAATTGTTATATATATCGGCCTTAAGCAATCCATCACATTATTTTAAGAGTAATATTACGTACATAAGTGGAGTGAGCAAGCACCACACAATCGTTTTGAAAAAGATTATGGTTTATTATTAAAAAATTCATTTTTTTCCATGTGGATATTGTATTTACTCACTTTTTTCAAAGAGATTGCATAATACTTATACACTATACGACTGCAAATATAATTTCTCTTTATTTTAATTGTTTTCTTCTGCTTAGCTCAATATCGATCTTTATATTAGTTAAAAAAAAAAGGTCTACTTTGCACTCTAAAATTACTTCGATTTTCCATTTCTCATTACCATACAACTACTAAAATTGAGAATTTGCACATTCTTTATATTCACAATTTATTGCCAAAATGGTGTCATCATGTCATTTATCTTTATTATATCTCAATGAACATAATTAAAATAGGGTGCAATTTGTTTGTTTCAATAATCAATAGATGAAATCCGACCATTGACTATGAACTAAATTCTAATCCACCTATAAAATTGAGTTTTATGAATAAAATTTTAGATTTATCCAAATAATTATGAAAAAAATCACTCTCCATGCATATTAATTGAGAAGAAAACTGCTAATTGTGCATAATTAAGAACGCCATTGAAAGGTGTAATAGTTATTGTTGTTAACTTTCTCCTAGTTAATCAATAATATTCTGATCTATGAATTCAATCATGTAATTTTAATTAAAATTAACATCAACATAATACACTTAGAAGGGATCAATATGATAAATCAACTAAAAAAAGAGTAATGTCAGTCATGAAGTGTGTAAGCACTGTACAATCACTTTAAAAAAGAGTGAGATTTATTATTAAAAGATTATTTTTTTTTTCATGTGAGTTACGTATTTATTCATTTATTTAAAATGATGACTACAAATATAATTTCTCTTTATAAAAAAAAAGCTTTGGCCATTAATTGATCTTACTTGTAGATATGAAAAAGGTGCTCATGAATTAAAACGAGTTCTCATGCAAATAATCCCACGGCCAATTAGATTATCAGATATTTCTCATGAATGATTTAGCCTGTAGCTTTACATGTACATGCATGCATATGTCTTCTCATTAGACGTTTTCTTCGAGAATTTGGAAATGGTCAAATAGCTCGAATCCCAAAATGTCACACCTTTTACAAGAAAAACAACGATGCTCATTTTGCTTTCTTTCAGCTTCAAATCATAGAAATCACGCGTCTAATGTGACAATTCGAAAATATATATATATAAAGGAATCTTCTTTAACAAAGCAAATATATAATAAACTATATTGTATATATACACGTGGCCCCACTTCAGTATATAATTATTATCACCGCCACGGTAGCTCGATTGGTTGGTTGGAGAAGTAGTCGGTGCGGTTCGAAGGTTTGGACCTCTAGCTAGCTGCCTTTCCTCCCTTAACATACCATCTAATATATACAGGAATTGAAGTTTATTCTGCAGGAGTAGGTTTAAAATGCCCTACCTTGAGGACGTTTTCTGACATAAAAAAAGAAAAAGAAAAAAAGTATCATGATCGATCTAATATCATTACAATTTTGTTTATAGTTTTTTATATAATTATCCTTTAAAATAAGAATATTTTAATAAAATGATGTTATTTTTATAAATTATTTTATTAAAATATTGCTTATTTAAAAGATTTCTTGTTTTATAAAAGATTATTTTCTATAATCCGAAAAGACGTAGATAAAATATTTATTATATTGAATGTTATATAGGTTCTATATTATCTACTAATTAATAGCATTTAGGACTCCAAAGTTCTATATCTTGTAATATTTTTCTGAATTATAAAAAATATATATATAAATTCATAAAAATTTAGGAAACCTCGGTCCAATTCCCTTCGAAGCACGTCGTATATTTTTAGATATGAATTATTAATGAGCCTCATTCACTTGTCCATCCTTTTCAATGTTAATTAACCCAGAACCAACCTTATTTTATGTAATATTCCATTTGCCTACCCAAAAGGAAAAGAAAACCCTCTGGCCCGCACTCCTCCTACCACAGATTCTCTGTGGGGTTTTGCTCATGATCTTCTTGTATTTCTGCTCGGATAATGCTTCATGGGAACAACCAAGCTAGCTACAGGCCGGAGTAGCTAGGCCACATTAATTGAAACGTCCAAACTTAAACAACAAAGCCAAAGCAAAGTTACTGTTCTTTTTTTGTTCTCCCACTATCGGTTGTTCCCTGCAAAGGGAAACCAAAGCGTGAATGATTGAACTAAAGATAGTTCCTAAATAGAACTATTGGTCGATGCAATCCAAACATCAAGTTATAATTATTATTTGTTGAGTAATTACTTCAACAAATTGGTATATAGCTCAAGTTTTATACAATGACTTTGAATTATATTATTATCTCGACCAGATTCAATGGCACCTGACTACTCCTCGATTCTTCCCTGCAATAAATGATCACTTTAAAGCTTGTTATTGCTAGAGAGTGGCCTGTTTTGTTGTCAATCGATCATAGCTGAAACTGAGTGTGACTTCTTGTAGAAGAAGCCAAAAGAGTACATGCATATATATATATATATATGGATATACTCATCATACATGCATAAATACATATACATGTATGTATGAAACAAAAACAGAGAAAACATTTTTGTTAAGAGCTCTAGGTTGGTTTAAACATCTCCATCAATCGGCTTGAAAAGAGTTGGCATCAGGTCCCATGCATGCATATAATGTAATTAACCTAATTTTCCAATGCAAATTCTCCTGATCAAATGGCTTTAATTGGCTTGAGATGGGTTGGATGCAGCTTTGTAATTAGCAGTACCGATCGAATAGTACTACTTGGTGATCATCATGCATGTTTAAAGTTTAAACCGCACAGCCCCATTACGTGAGAAAAAATTCATATTTTTTATGAGGGTCGAGTAGTACTTTGCCTCGTGAGAATTTTCAATACCACCGATTAGGTATATAGGGTTTTGCTTTTGTTTATGATCAAGTGGTGGTATTGCTAGCTGTTGCTACAATTATTATCTCAACTATTATTATTAATGTTGCGGTATATATATACCTCTTCCCACTTTCTCTTTTGGGCATCTCTTCCTTGAGAACTAGTGAGTAGAGTGGGAAAGTCATCATGGAAACTGAGAATAAAGCACAGATCATTTGATATTCTGAGCTTCACTTTAGATGGTTCCTGTGATTTGTGAAGACTAAGAGCCATTAAATATTATATCTTTGATAGCTAATTAAATACTCATGTTATCTTGAGGAAAATTCATCTCATCCAGCTACAAGTTTCAATCACAATCCCCATTTTAGACCAAATTCTAGCCACAATCAGGTCCTAATTGAGACAGCTTGCGTAGGTTTTTATTACTGAAATTAGGTCGAGAGTAAATAGATCGAATTACTGGAACATGAAGAATAAAAATTACGAATAAATTATTAGACATACAGTTTATTATAACCTTCATTTTTCAGTACTATAATTGTTTAGCATGCAGCTGCATGAAGCCAAGATCAATCAATATTCTAAGCAGGAAAGAACCTAATTAATTAAGGCTGTGCTAAGAAAATGGCCGTGGCATAATGGAAAGTCACTAGATCTCCACTAAGGTGCATGAGGAGGCTGGCTAGCTATATGAATTTATATCTATTGTTGGGAGAAGAGAATCTCCATGTTTTTGTCCTTCGATCTTCGAAACCAATTAAAACTGCAAAACATGATCATTATTCCTGAACATGATGATGAAAGATACTCATGATCGATGTCACCCTAATTAGTTCAGTGTGAGTACGTCTCCATGTATCTCTTGGTAAAATCCTATATATGTTGACAAGTACGTACGTGTACGTGTAGTGCTTGTTGGCAGTGATCTGGACCAGCTGGGGCACGAGATTTTGAGCTGAGAGACGTGGACGAGACTCATCTATGTGTCATTGGCATTGAAATTCACTAGGACATGATCTCCAGAAGTATCACGGGTTATATATGGGAGACTTTCGAATGGATCGCTATCACCAACAATATATACTTTTTGAGGGATCGGAGAGCCTGAGCTCGTATTTACAGGAAATGGAATGACAAATTAGCTGAACTTACGTTGAATATGTAATATAAATTATAGAATATTGTGGTGGGCCCACTTTAGATTTTCCTTGCCTAATATTCCACAAATTTCTTTAAAAAAAATATTAAATACTCGTATACTCTATTTATAAAAAATGAGCTTTATCATTTATAAAAAATGAGCTTTATAAAAAATGATTTTTTTTTTTCAACGTGTGAGAGTTGCACGAAATTTGTACGTCTTAATTAAAGGAAAATGATCGTATGTCCCATAGTTTTGCCTTATCATTTTGATCACTTATATATTTAGTTTTTGTTAATTTTTTTAATAGTTAATAAAATGACTATTAGTGTATTAATATATTTTTTTATTTTTTAAAAATATTTAAAAATGTGAAAAAAAATAAAAAAGCACCATTTATACTAGACGCACGACCGCTGGAGCAGGTCCTACCTAAAACCTATACAAATTATATATATATATATATATATGTGTGTGTGTGTGTGTGTCCCGTGTAAGTAAATTCGGTCTAATCCACTTTCACGAGCACGGAGAAAAAAATAAAAGTGATAAGGTTTTGGCCTTTTGCAGACATCTGTCTGTAAAGTCATCGTAGCTAGATTATGTAGGACTCTGTCCTCTTCGAAAACAAACTATGCTATATATTGCAACAGCCAAAATAGTTGGTATATATCTTTTAACTCTTCAACTACGTTACATTAGTTGCCTTGTGACTCTCTGTTACTTCCAAAGCATATATATCCACTTGATGACCCAAAATCCTGTGCTCAAAATTAAACAATAAGTAATGAATAATATTATATATAGTTATAGAGTAGGTACATTACAAGAAAAATGACCTTTTGTGGTTAATACTATTTTCGCCGTAATAAATTGGCCACAAAAAGCCGTTTTTCTTGTAGTGATAAATTCTACGTAATTGTTTTAAAAAAGAGTGAGATTAACTATTAAAAAGTTAATTTTTAATTTTTATTTTTTTATAAAAGTCCCTTATTTACTCAAATTTTTCAAAAAAATTGAGTAGTATTTGCAAATTTCACGATTACAAATATCATTTCTAATAAGTAATATAAAAATCTATTTTCCTAAATCGTATCAAGTAAAAGATATTATTTTACTACTTAATAAAGAGTTACACTAATTACAAATCGATCTATTAATTAACACATTACTTACTGAAAAATTCTTTATAATTATAAAAATAATAATTATGATTTCACAATTTTGTAATATTAATTAATAAATAAACTTAAAGATAGATAATTTGGTGATAAATTGAAAGTTCAAATACATGATTGGTGGTCCCAAGGAAACTTGAAGGCTTTATTCTCCCATACCACACCCGTTGTCATCCACCACCTCTTTTTAAAATCATAGCAAAGAGGGGGTCCTACCCATCGTCCTGGGAACGGAATGATGATTGAAAAAGCATCCTCAGCAGCTAATAAAAAAACATATATGAAAAATGACCAAAAACCGACGGATGCCCAAACAAAATTAGCTTCCAGCTTTCATAAGAGTGCTCAGCTGGCACCAGCTTTGGCTCTTCCAGTTATTGCTCACGCGTCCCCACCCCCTTCCATAACATCACTACTAATAATCCCTCCCTTCTTTATCTCTACAACCATTTCCTCCCTCCTATATATACCTTCCCCCCTCAACACCCTTCCCTCATAACAATCACAATCTCTATCTCTCTCTCTCTAAAAATGGCTTTTTCTTGTATTGGGTTCTCTGGGTGTGTATTGGTTGGTCTGGTGGTGGTGAGTTCTTTAGTAGTTGCCACCTCTGCTGGTAACTTCTACCAAGACTTTGATTTAACATGGGGAGATAACCGTGCCAAGGTATTCAAGGGAGGACAGCTTCTGTCTCTCTCTCTAGACAGGGTCTCTGGCTCTGGCTTCCGCTCTAAGAATGAATACCTCTTTGGGAGGATTGATATGCAGCTCAAACTTGTTGCCGGCAACTCTGCTGGCACTGTTACTGCATACTATGTATGTCTTAAAACTTTCTTCATTTTTTCACCAATTTCTACTCATCTTACACACACACACACACACATCATGTATGTATGCCATTAGATCATGACTATTGCATACCCCCCAAAAAAGTGAAAGTTGACGACTCATAAACAACTTTCAAGATTTTGCATCTTAGTAGAATTTTTTAGCTTGATGTTTACCATGAACCAAATGAAACATGTGATATTAATTAAGTAACAAGTGGCATCATGAGATTGAGGTTTGGTTTTAACTGCTACTTATATGATTAAATGATATATTTCATTTCTGCTGATGCAACAAATACTGGTTTACTTGAGGTGGACCTGTGGTTACTCATCTCCAATCAACTGATATCGTGTTAACAATATTTTTTCCCTCCTTATCAATTCACTTGCTTCTTTTTCTCTCAAAACATAGAGGGTACTTTAGTCAATTCCTTGATGTTTCTAACTTGATGAAATATTGGACCCTTGCCAACTTTTTCTTAAAGATCAAAAGAAATTATTAGTTGATCTCCCTACACTTGATGATGATCCATAAAGGTGTCTCTAATGCATAGATATTATACCATGAGAAGTCATTTTCATGGCATGCTTTCCAAAAACACCCTCAAAACATTGAAGCAGACTTCTCTTTATTTATAGTCACATATAAACGACTGTTAACCCTTTTTTTCTTTTCCAGTTGTCTTCTCAGGGGCCAACTCATGATGAAATCGACTTTGAATTCTTGGGAAATCTTAGTGGTGACCCTTATATTGTGCACACCAATGTATTCACTCAAGGCAAGGGAAACAGGGAGCAGCAGTTCTATCTCTGGTTCGACCCCACCAGAAACTTTCACACTTACTCCGTTATCTGGAAACCCCAACATATAATGTAAGAATATAAACATCCCATACACTTTCGTACCATTTTCTTGCTTCTTTATGTTATATTTCAAACCTCAAAACTGCACAGTGCATGCTGCAACGTACACAGGGAAATGGATTCCATTAATGTACCATATTTTTCATAACTTCATATGAAATAAAATAATTCCCAACATATTTTTTATTCTCTTTTCAGCTTCTTGGTCGATAACATTCCATTGAGAGTATTCAAGAATGCAGAATCGATTGGCGTTCCTTTCCCAAAGAGCCAGCCCATGAAGATTTACTCTAGCCTTTGGAACGCAGATGACTGGGCCACGAGAGGGGGATTGGTGAAAGCTGACTGGACGAAGGCTCCCTTCACAGCCTACTACCGGAACTTTAACGCTACTGCATTCAAGAGTACAACCTCTCTCTCGGATTCTGCATGGAAGACGAACGCGCTTGATGCCCCTGGCCGAAGAAGACTGAGATGGGTGCAGAAATACTTCATGATTTACAACTACTGCACTGATTTAAAACGCTTCCCGCAGGGTTTTCCTCCTGAGTGCAGCTCACGATCGAGGTTTCTGTAAATGAAAAAAGCTGATAAAATCGGAATAATTTTCTCGTTGAGTTTGAAAGGAGTCTGTAATATATATATATATATTTCAAGCATGTTGGTGGGTGCAGATTCTTTATAACTACTTCCTCTTGATCGAGCTTATGCACTTGAGCTCCAAATAAGTTTAAATTCTTTTGTGTCTTGTTTGTTAGAGGGGACTCACTTGATGAGCTCCTTACCCTGTTCAGCCACCCTGTAAATGTGATCGCGTTTGAATATATATTTTCTTCAGATAATAAATCTTCTACTTTCTCTCTCTCTTTTGTATTGACAGCACATGTTACCATAGGAACTTTTATGGAATTAAGGGCGTCCTTTTGTTTGGGGGAAGATCAGACCCAGGCTTCTATTATTGTCATAGGTCAACATTATTTCACGTCGACAATAACTCTGTTCCTTTACAAAATAGTTTCACCAAAATATCTGAGACTACGCAACTAGCCTTTGAAAAGAGATCGCAATAGGGAATATTTAATTTGACAACCCTCAATTAAAAATATATATATATTTTAATTTCCTGATTTTTTGTAGACTAAAATGATTATCCATATGGCTTTTTATTTTAAAAAAATAAAAGGGAAAATTATTTATGATTTTCAAATTCGAGGTGATTCTTTTATTGTAGAATAAATATAAATATATTAAAATATATATTTAAATGTAGAATAAATATAAATATATTAAAATATATATTTAAATGTATGAAGTAGTTTGAGATGAATTTATTATTTTTAATAAAAATTTTAAAAAAATAATAGAGTTTATCGATAATTTATTTAAAATGAATTGATTTCAAACACCAAGATACCCTAAACCGTCCAAAATAAGTCTCGCTTTGCACGCAACATAATGGTACTATGCTGTCATAAAAGCAAGCACAAGTCTGGCACTTAGCATGACATGGCTACTTTGCTTCTTCGAAAATTTCAAAATTTCATCCAAGTTTGGTCCCATTCAATGCTGCAGCAAAACAAGGGAAGAAATACAGAAAGAAAAGAAAGGTACCTTCTTTTCAAAAAATCAAAGTCACGAGATGGCTTATATGATCTACCCAACTTTATTTTCCCGCTTAAAACTAATGTAAGTGAGTCATTTGGCATACACTTCGAGTACTTAACTAAATTAGGTTGATTTGAGTACTAAAGATTAGGCCCTTTTCGACTTCTTCCCTAATGTTTTGGATAACTAACATTAGGGAAGAATAACTATAGGAATTATTTAAACAAACCGTTATCTATCCAAGGGAATGTCTCGTCTTCATCATGGCAAGTGTCAAAGAAAGTAATCTATAAACTTATGGTCAGAGAAATAGCCTTAAGCACATCATATTTAAACAATTCCAGAAATTATAGATGGTCATTTACCCTGCAGCCTAAAGCAGCCATGACATCCTGTTGCTGCTGTAAACAAAACTTTCATACTATAATTCAATCTATCATCCGATTCCATTTTAAAAAACTGTAACAATATTGCACTGGGTGCCCTTAGTGGGTGTGCCCCTTGTGCTCCCCATATTGGGATGCCAAGCAATAACGTTTGGCATTACTCTAGGCATTATGCCTAGAGTTATGGGTGGTAAAGGCTACCTTTAAGGCCAGTCGATTGTTTCATACAAAGACTGATTTTAAATTAGTCATCATTTCTGAGATAGACACGAATTCTGGTTTTGAAATACCCTCTTTCAAATATTTCTTTTCTATGAAAAAGCTCCTAAGATGTGGACATTTGGAGTGTCTCTAGTTAATTAACGTAGTGCACTCACACACTGGGTAGAGATGAACTCGGATTGAATAGAGATTTGAACGTAGGATTCACTAGTAGAATAACTAGACAAATTGACTTTGAGTTATTTCCTCCAGTTGTGGATATTTTCATGAATTTTAACATTGGTATCAGATCAGCTTGATTTGTCGTTCTCAGTGATATGTATCTTTATTTTGTTCATGATATAAGCATGCATATTTTATTTCATGCGTATATTTACTTAGAGAAGGCACTACTTTTATATGCTTATATTTACATTCCTAAGAGTTTGTTTGAGCCTCTATTTGATAAATAATGATATGTTTTACGTTGTGCAATATACCTATGTCTATATGAAACTTTGTTTTGCACCTTTGAAAAATATATCTAGTCATACGAATGAGCCTCTATGTTATATATTTCGGATCATTAAGCCTCGATCTGTTTGTTAAAAAAAGGGGAAAGCAAAGAATCAGAGACTCATGCACCGTGAGTGCACCAGTGAGTGCTCGTTACTATATATATATTTTTTATATAGTTATTGTTCATATGAACCATCCTAAACTAATGAAGAAGATGACCCTATTCGGTCATCTATGTTCAAAATGGACATGTTTCAGTTTTAATAATACAAAGTGGCCTATACTTATTTCTTTTTAAAAAATAAGGGTGTGGGCTTATTTTTTGGTCCAACCTTTTGGAGGAGGCACTTTATGCATAAATAGAAAATCTCTCTCTCTCTCTCTCTCTCTCTCTCTCAAGTATAGCTCTCTCTAGTCTCGACATTTAAACTGTGGAATATGTGAGTGTTGCTTTGGTATTACCATGTGGCACACTCCACTATTGATATGGATTATTTCAGATGAACAACATCTGTGAAACAACTACATTAGATCCATGATATGTGCACGAGTTAACATCATTTTTCATTGTACTTTGATATAGTATTTATAACATGGAAATATTCACAACGGAAGAGGGAATACCCCAAGGTCAGTCTTTGCAGTCATTCTATGAGTAAATCCAACATTCAAATCTCCAGTCGATCTGAGTTCGTCTCTGCCTAGTGCATGAGTGTACTACATAGATAAAATTAGAGACACACTCAAAATGCCCACAGCCTAAAAGCTTTTTCACAGAGACAAATATTTAAGAGAAGGTATTCCAAAAATCAGAATTTGTGTCCATCTTAGGAAGGATAACTAATTTAAGATCAGTTCTTGTATGGTAACAGTCGGATGGCCTTAGGCCAACCTTTACCACACATAGCTTCAAGCATAACACCTGGAGTAATGCCAGGCATTACTACTTGGCATCCCAATAAGGGAAGCACGAGGGGCATACCCACTAAGGGAGCTTCTCTACTTTATTACATCTCTCACTCGTAGATAGTGGGCATGCCCCAGGCTCTATCTCTAAAATGTATTCTTTTGTAGTTTTGTGGACTGTGCTGTGAAGTATGGGCGTGAGATGGATGCTATAGTTGTGATACGGCGTGTAGTGTGAAGAGAGTACGCGTGTAGCGTATTCTGTGTAATGCAGCGACGCGCCGCGCGACGTGTGCTGTAGTGATGTGTGTCGTAGAAGGAAGGGAGTACGCATGTAGTGTACTCCGTGTTGTATGGCGATGCATCGTGTGATGTGCATCGTGTTGATGAGTGTTGTAGCGAAGGAAGTACGCATAGCGCATACTCCGTGTTGCGTAGCGATGCACCGTGAGGCGTGTATCGTAGCGATGTGTGTTGTAGTGTGAATGGAAGAGAGTTCACATGAGTGTACTCTGTACTAGGTCGTGATACATCGGATGGCGTGTCACGAATGGTTGGATGGCGTAGCAGAGAAGTGTGGAGCGTATGGTGTAGTGTTGGGAAACTGTATGACAGTGTCCCGAAGCAGTGATGATATGGATTATAGTCCGGGGTGACGGGTGTCATCTTGTGGTTGACTATGGCTAAGAGTATATGGATTGAGAAAGGAGTTGTTTGTTTGGTTGTTATTGATAATTTTTAATGAACTTGATTTAGTGCAAAGGCTTTCTGAAGTCAAATTATCTCTTCCGAGTATAGTGAAACCTCAAGTTGCCCGTGGTGTTGCAAGTGCTCATAATATGGCAATTAAATTCAGAATTGAAAATCTTAAGGACTTGAGTGTTCCTCTTCCAGCTGTTGTGCAGTTCCTCGTGTTTCGCGCTCTATTCTCATAGAACGCGACGATCGAGGTAAGTTAGCCTCTAACTTACTATCAGTTTATTGTGTATGTGTGATGGGTAAGGGAACTACAATTTATGTATGTATGTTATCATATATGCCATGTCATGCAATGACATTACATGTTTATCTGTTACGCATGATTTAATCTCTAATAAATAATTTATCTGTTACATAATCTTTTCTGTCTGCAAGGCTGTATGTTATAAGTATGCCATTATAGTATGCCATATGATAAATATATGCCATGGAATATTTATGATTAAATTATATTTTATGTTACGTATAATCGTGGGGCCACAACAACTGTGGAGTACGTATTATATTTTATGTTACGTATAATACGTGGGGCCACAACAACTGTGGAGTACGTATTATATTTTATGTTACTTATAATCGTGGGGCCACAACAACTGTGGAGTACGTATTATATTTTATGTTACTTATAATGCGTGGGGCCACAACAACTGTGGAGTACGTATTATATTTTATGTTACTTATAATGCGTGGGGCCACAACAACTGTGGAGTACGTATTATATTTTATGTTACTTATAATGCGTGGGGCCACAACAACTGTGGAGTACGTATTATATTTTATGTTATATAATCGTGGGGCCACAACAACTGTGGAGTACGTATTATATTTTATGTTATTATAATGCGTGGGGCCACAACAACTGTGGAGTACGTATTATATTTTATGTTACTTATAATGCGTGGGGCCACAACAACTGTGGAGTACGTATTATATTTTATGTTACTTATAATGCGTGGGGCCACAACAACTGTGGAGTACGTATTATATTTTATGTTACGTATAATACGTGGGGCCACAACAACTGTGGAGTACGTATTATATTTTATGTTATGTGTATTCATGGGGCCACAACAACTGTGGAGCATACACTACGTGAGACACAGCAATTGTGACACGTAGAATACGTGGGGCCACAACAACTGTGGAGTACGTATTATATTTTATGTTACTTGAATACGTGGGGCCACAACAACTGTGGAGTACGTATTAACGCACGTTATTAATCAAGACAATTGAATAATATTCCAAGTTTATGTTATGCATGTTTACGTTCATGCTATATTTCAAGTCCATGTTATGTTTCACGTTCATGTTATGTTGTTTGTTCATGTTATGTTTTAAGCTTAAGTTCATGCCATGTTAAGTCAAGTTCAGTTCACGTTTAAGTTCTGGTTATGTCATGCTATATGTCAAGTTATGCTATGCTTATGTACGACTATACTTATGCATTTATGCTTTTACTGCCATGCATGCATCTTTAACCTGTGTGTGAGTTTTATGTTAACTTACTGAGATTTGTAATCAAATCTCACTGTGGTAGTCCCAACTACCATTCCCCTTGAATGGTAGATCTTGTTACAGGACCCGAAGAAGAATTGGAATCTGACCAACTGAACACGGTCAACTAGGCCACGGTGCGATGTTGATGATGGCATAGTATTTAACTTAGGTTACTACTTGTACTTTTGGAGTTGTATCTCAAGTATTCTTTTGATCACAACCATTTTGGACTAGTGTGGTGATCACGGCTTTTTAGTATGCCTTTATGTATGAAATATGTTTCAAGTATTTGTGATAATTTTTAGTTTGGTGCATAGTATTGCTAAAGAAAAAAATTATCCGCTGCGAATATTGCATAATGCTAGATGCATGTTAGGAACATTGCATCTTATATGTCATGAACGGGGGCAGGTAACCTTGTGTTGCATGTCTCGACGCTTCAAATATCCGTTCAGTCCCAAGCGGAATTTGGGGGCGTCACAGTTTGGGCTTGACAACGTCTAAGCACTTGACCTTAAGTTTCAAGTGACACGAGACATCATCATAGATTTTGATATTCTCATTGTGCGTCAAATTTTGATTCATTGCTTCTCAAGTGTTTAGCGAGTGTATCACTCCTTGGACTTATTCCTCATTAGTCAGATTGTTTTCGGCTACCTTGAGTTTGCAGATCATGAATGAAATCACTCTAAGATGCTTCTTAACATGAATGATCTAGAATTTGACGCATAATGAGAACATCAAAACTTTTGATGATGTGTCGCATCACTTGAAACTTGAAGCCAAGCGCCTAGGGGCTACCAAGCCCAAATATTCATCCTATATGGCTAAATCTGGATCGCACAAAGCATTAAGGCACAAGCGCAAGATCACCAAGATTGGGCTAGCCACTGGATGTATGCAGAATGAGTCAGGACCAATGAAGCGTAGCAAGAGAGGCAATTATAGGAATAGCAAGTCTAAGTTAGATTATTTTAACTGTATAAAGAAATGTCACTTCGCTCATGAATGTACTGAGCCAAAGAAGATACTATCTAACTATTCTATTTCTGTTTATGTAACAAGCCATATGATGTTTATTTATTCCTATCCTAAATGGACTGTTGATTGAGGAGCAACTAAGGACATATCAAGAGATAGAGCTAGATTTCTGGAGTGTCATTGAATTCCAATTGGGAGATATGATATCAAGGTGGGGAATGGAGCTAATTTGAAGGTGCTAGAAATTGGTACCTACAAATTAGACTTTTGAGGCAGTTGCACTCTATCACTCTACGATGTATTATATGCTCCCAAAACATGACGAAACTTACTTTTCGTAGTTACTTTGGTTAGACTTGATTTCTGTATTTTATTTGAAAACAATAGTGTTTCCTTATTTTTTGGAAATGCTTTTTATGATTGTGCTTTTCTTTCAAATGGCTTTATGATAATGGAATTCACTTTTTTTTTTCTCACTAGATATGATTATTTAGATTTGTATAAATGACATGCTAAGCTTGGTCATATCGGGTAAGAAATGATGATTAGGTTAGGTAGAGAAGATTGGATAGGCAATCTCACTAAAGTCGCATTGCCCACATATGAATATTGTTTGATGGAAAAAGTAAAGAGAAAACCATTTGGAAAAGCAACAAGCACATCTTGTAATTAGTACTAAGATATTTGTGGCCATTAATGAATGTGAGGGCAAGATACATGGTTGTCTATGCCATCCCATTTATAGATGCTTTTTTGCGATATAGTCATTTTTATTTAATAAAATAGTTATTTTTATTTGATCTCCCACAAGTCGCTTCAGACAACACATGAGCTTGGTTGAAAATCAATTAGACAAGATAAAGGCTCTAAGAATTGACTATGGACGTGAATATCTATATGAACACTTTAAAGGGCTCTATGATGAAAAATAAATCAAATTGCAATTGAGAATGCCGCATATACCACAACAAAATAGTGTGGCGAAAAGGAGAAATTGGGCATGCTTGAGATGGTTAAGTTGATGATGGTTCATACAAACCTATCAATATCATATTGGGGGGATGCACTTTTGACTGCAGCTTACATCCTTAATTGAGTGCCTTTCGTCCAGTCTGTATGAACTTTGGATCGATGAAAACCCAACTTGAGCAACTTGTGGCAATGGGCCTCAACGAGTCATTTATGATTATTCTCATAAATATGGAAAGTTGGGACCTAGAGGGAAGAAGTGTATCTTTATAAGGTACCTTGACCACTCTAAGGAATATGTATTGATTGGTGAATAACATGATGGAATGGTATATGAAATTGAGTTAAGAAATGTGACTTTGATTGACGATGAATTTCTGATTAGAGATGAGATTGATAGGAGTTTGAACTCCAAGAAGTTGGGGTTCAAGAGCAAGCCACTCCAAGCACCCTAGTTGAGAGTGAGGGAATTCCCTAAGCTCCTAGGAACCTATAAGTGGCAACATACCATTTGTTGGTAATACATAATATCCTCAATCATGCATAAGCTCACGTGGAAATGTTCTCCATCGTCGATTTATGATTGAAGGGAAAACTTTCATGGTGGGTTAACAAGATGATAACGAGCCTATGACCATCCAAGAGGCTCTCTCATCTTCTACTAAAGATAAGTAGATGAAAGTACTAAATGATGAAATAGAGTCTATGAAGACTAATTAGGTATGGGATTTGGTAGACCTACTGCCAGGGTGGAAGGCTATTGTGAACAAATGGGTCCTAAAGCTCAAATGTAAAGCGGACAAGTCAATAGAGAGGCATAAAACTCAGCTCGTGGTGAAAGGATATATCTAACAAGAGGGCAAGTCAATAGAGAGGCATAAAACTCAGCTCGTGGTGAAAGGATATATCTAACAAGAGGGTGTAGAATATGAGAAAACTTTTTCTCTCTTGGTAAGGTTTACCTCAATTCACCTTATTCTAGTCATAGTAGCATATTATTTGGATTTGAAACTATATCAGATGGATGTTACGTTTGCTTTTCTCAATGAAGAACTAGATGAAGAGATCTATATGGATAAACCCATGTGCTTTGTGGTCAAAGGTAAAGAGTGCAAAGTGGCAAGCTCAAGTGATCTATATATGGCTTAAAGCATTCATCTAGACAATGGTATCTCTGATTCCATCAATCCATTATCTTGAATGAGTTTACAATAATTGCAAAAAACCATTGCATATATGTAAAATGGTCCAAAACGAGTGGTATAAAATGGTCCAAAACAAACCACTATGTGTATTTGGTATATACATTCATGACATTTTATTTGCTGGAAATGATAAGGGGATGATTGTCGTTACTAAGGAGTGGTTGTTCCTCAACTTTGAGATGAAGAACATAGATGAAGCAAAATACATTTTGGGGGTAAATATCTACAGAGATCGTTCAAAATGACTTCTGTATTTATCTCAACAAACTTACATAAAGAATATCTTTGAGCTCTTTTAGATGGGTAATTGTAAGTCCATTGATACCCATGTTCATAAAGGTATGAGCTTACGCCAAGAAATGTATCCAAAGTCTCCAAGCGAGATAGAGAAGATGACCTCTGTTCCAAATGCTAGCGCTACTGGTAGCTTGATGTAAGCAATAATGTATACTCAGGTAGACATGTAGTTGGCTTGGTCAATAAATTCCAATCTAACCCTAAACAACCCCATCGGAAAGTAGTCAAGATAATTTTGAAATATTTCAAGGAAATTGTAGACCATGTATTATACTATCAAGATTTAGATTTGCAACTGAAAGATTACAATGATGCTTGTTGAGGCAGTGACTTAGATGAGCGCAAGTCGACAATTGGGTATGTTTTCTTATTGAACAATGGTGTCATTACATAGAGTAGCAAGAAATAATCCTGTATAGCCTTATCCACCATGGAGGCAGAGTACGTAGCATGTTTAGTAGTAGTTCAGGAGGCTATTAGGTTGAGAAGGTTCCTTCTATAGCTAGATATTGACATAGATACTTATGATCCAGTGATGATTTCTTGCGACAACATAGTTGCTCTCGCATATGCTAAGGATCCAAAGTATCATGGAAGAACTATACACATTGATATCTGATACCACCATATTAGAGACATGGTGCCACAAAAGCAGGTGGTTCTGAAATGTTTTTCTACGAGTCACATGGTTGTTGATCCCTTGACAACTTCTAAAGCTGATTTTATGGCTAATGTTAGGAGTTTATGATTGCATAGACTATGATTATAATTTATTTTATAGTTGACAAATTAATATAAACTTTCCTTTGAGAAATTAATGCAATATGACATTTTTCCAATTTATCTTTATCATATGGCATGACTTGTACACACACACGCACAAAGTATATCAATAGGCTTAGATCGGCTCATTCACACGAGCAATAGCCTTTGGTGCTACAAAGAGGTTGCAAGCAGAGATAAGAGATTTTGTCACTTGGTAATTGTCCAAAGAGGGATATGTTGTAAGACACAAAAAATATGTTGCCTTAGTGAGAGCTAAGATGAAGTCCGTCATTTGTAAGAGGAGTGTGCATAGACACCCCACAATCTATGTAGCATGTAGTTGGCCACATGCAAGACCATCTTTGGCTCCTTATAGGCGAGCAAAAGGAGAGACTTGAGTTTGACGTAGAAATGACATCTGGAGTAAGATCTGTATGGTGTTTGATATGGACATAATATATGCTCTTTAAAAAAGAGAGAATTATTGTAGCATGTATTTCATAATTCATATGCTTATATGACCAGATATGGAAGTGAATGGATGATTCCCTATTTATTTATTGTGTGAGTCATGTTCTTTTTTTTAAGTGTCATTGACTTTGAGTAAGTCATAAGATGGAGGTTCTAATATTTGTTACTCTAATATATTGTCTATGGCCATGATCGATATGGTTTAAAAAGACATTGTTGGAAAAGCGGTTGGGTTAAAGTTGAGTGACATGAGGGCAAAGGGAGGGCTATTTGACAATGCATCATTGGTTGTGTTTGTTGATGTCAAATTTTGGCTCTACAATGTGGTAGTGATAATTTGAGAACACATCGCGATAACTTAGAAATGATCAAATATAGTTCTGGGTTTTTTTAAGAACTTGAAAATCATTGAATATACTTAATCATATGTGATCAAATGAGTTTAGGGCACACGAGACACTTTAGAGATGTTGCTATACTGGTCTTCTTTGTTAGAGATTAGGTATAGTGCTCCCCACACACTTTTTTTTTAAGGCATACTTGGTGGTTGCACAGTTTATTTACTTGTATAAATGAGATAGAGATCACTTTTAGAAATACATGTCTGGAACATGCCCATTATGTGCAAGTGAGATGTAATAAAATAGATGGGCGCCCTTAGTGGGTGTGGTGCCCCTTGTGCTTTCCATATTGGGATGCTGGGTAGTAACACTCGGCATTACTCAATGCGTTATGTCTGGAATAATGGGTGGTAAAGGATGGACTTTAAGGCCAATCGACTGTCATTATACAAGAATTGATTTTAAATCAATCCTTCCTACGATGGAAACGAAATTTGGTCTTGGAATTCCCTCTCTCAAATATTTATTCTCTGTGAAAAAGTTTCTAGGCTATGAGCATTTTGAGTGTTTCTAGTTAATTTACGTAGCAAAATTACACACTAAGTAGAGATGAACTCAAAACTAACGGAGATTTGAATATTGGATTCCCTAGTGGAATAACTACACAAATTGAGGTATTTCCTACAGCTGTGAATATTTTCATGAACTCTAACAAAAAACAAAAATAAAAGAATGAGAGGACTTAAAAAATCAATATCCATATTTTTAAATTAATAAGAGTGATAATATAACACAATCGTGAAGCAGAGAAGACTGCTGAAAGTAAATTGAAGCTTCACAACTCTCCAACTTGAAGAATAGGTTCACACTGCATAGAAATGATCTCGGGATCAAAGTTTTTTCCTTTTTTCTTTCAGATTTGAAATAAAATCCCATTCTCCAAATATCTAACCAAGTCAAGTTGCTTCACTGCTGCTAGCATTTTAACCATTCCAGCTAGAATCGAGCAATGTGACAGTCAATATAGCCAAATTTCACCGTTATGAAGGGATGTGCCAACAGTAGGGCGAAATCCGCTGGCATTGTCTTACATACGGTCAACACTATTTGATATGCAAGTCTATCTCTGAAGTGACACTTCCTTCAACGTAATTGGCAAATCTAACTCTTGGTGGTTGCAAGCACTGTTAAAAATAAGTTGAAAATTGTTTATTGACTGCTTAGGTAACGTATAGTATTCAGCAGCGTATTGGGGAAAATTTAGAACAAAAAGATAAGTTACGAAATTGCTGGAAGCACTTGATTCGGAGTAAAGGCCGCTTACTGTGATTCTGCCGTGGATATTGAGCTCATAGTTCATCTGGCCTAGGCGGTGTTTTGCTAATTCTTCAGCTTCAGATGCTTTCCTGCACGCTTCTTGCATCTGCGTTAAATTAAAAGTAATGAGTTTATTGAGTTGTAATGTCGGTGCTAAAAATCCTTGAACAAATGCAACGGATTCCTGCCTGTTTTATGATAAAGATAATAGTTTGTTAACGGGACTGACCAGAGAACTCAAGACAACAATATAAGAAATGGTTCAGTTTAAAGAGGACAATAAACCAGATGAGCAATTGGAAGGATTATTAAGGTCAGTATTCTAATAAAATAGCTCAAGATTTTTTTCAATGTGATATGCATGTTTTATCAAGTGCAGTAAAAAAGGTCATATATGATACTTCCCAAATGCAAGACTAAACTGTATTTTAAGTTAGATTCTCCAAGAAAATAAATAATAACAATAATTCAATACAAGTCCGAACTTGTCTCCACTGACTAAGCAATGAGAAAGGCCGAAAAACTTGCAGGAAGAGCATTAGTTTAAGTCGATCAATGAAGCTGGTATGAACTCAAACCACACATGGTTTAGGCCTTGTTTGGATAATGAGTTGATTCCAACTCAACTCATCTAATCATTACAGCTTTATCAAAATTTCAAACAAAATATAATAAACAATTCAACTTTTTCAAATCTCAAAATAAAAATAATATTAAAAAATTATGTTCAAATAATATTTTATTCAACTTTCAACTTTCATCTCACGTTACCATCCAAACCTCCTTAGTGTTCTTGGACTAGTGGCCTGAAGGGGAGGCCACATTTGTGTAGCATTAAACACCTACCACTTCTACACCTAGAAAGTCTTATCCTACAAGCAACAATTCGTGTTTTCAGGTCGTGTTCGTGTTGTGTCATGAACATTCGACTATGTTGGTTAATGCAAACCTAACTCATTAAGCTAAACGTGTAACATTTTTAGACCCTAACCTGATCCAGTTAGATAATGGGTCGTGTAGCGTCACCCGTTTTGACCGGTTTAATAATAATTAAATATAAATCAACACAACATGACTCATTTAAACCCGTTTCATGTAAATGAGTTAGAACTAATATGTATAATGATCTTATTAACATAATTTCACGTAAAAGTTAGAATCTGTATTTATTAGTAGCTGTAATATTTTTTTAAAAAATAAGACTATCTACTAAAAAAAAATATCAATATTTTTCAAATTTTAACATCTAATAAAACCAATATTACAAATCCTACGATAAGAAATATTAACAGAGGTTCAGAATTACAATCTCAATAATAAAAATATAAACATATTGAGAAATACCAATATTGTAATTCAACAACAATAAAATTGTAATTTGAAATAAAATCTAAACCGGTCAAAATGAGTTGATTTCGGGTTAAGTGAGTTGACAAGTTTTGTTTATAAATCGTGTTTTTATAGGTCAATCTATTTTGATCCGAAACCGTTAACATCAAACTCAAATTAACTAATTTCATATCGTGTTTGTGTTGGATTCATGGATCGTGTCATATATTGACACTCCTATAGACTTATCCACATATTCATACTTATTTTTCATACGCCTCTAAACTTACAGGGCTTTTCAAGCTGTGATGAACATATATGTTTTGATAGTAGCTGTGATGAACATATATTGGCCCCATCTTCCTTCCATCTGAAATAACTCAGTGCTGCAACACAACTCTTATACATACACATATTAAGTGGAGACATGCTTTTATGCAAGCCTATGATCGATTTAACTGTCTAGTCTTGTCATGATGAAAATTGGATGTTAAAATTTCAAATTTTACGATTCTTAAAAATAAAGGCTGCCTTTTATAGACTTTCGAAGCGAGCACTCAGAAGTGGTCCTAGTCAAGTATGGTGTAAGTCAAACTAGCATCCACTAGGTCAATCAAATGCACATAACACAGAAATCAGATAGGTGCATTTTATGTTCTTGCAGTGCTCACCTGATTGACATGAACAGTCGGATGATCATTGAGACCATCAGCAGATTTTTGCAACATATTTCGTAGGTATGATAGTTCCTTAATCAAATCCAAGGCCACCTCTTCGGCATCTTGCATCTGATTTCGGGAAAACTCAAATGCTCTCTCTGCATGAAGACGGAAAGAAGCACAGTTCAAACAAGTGCAGAGCCCTCTGCATCCTCGTGGATTTCTCTTAAGAATCCCCTTTGGGAGTCCAGTACCAACAATTGCGAGAGGAACTGAGACTCCGTGTTGAGATATGTTCCCAGACAAGCCATCTGCTTCAACTGGCTTTGAACAGGAAGAATTGTTTCTGAATGAACTAACGCAGTCTACTTCAGTGTCAAAAGACATTCTTGACACCGTCGTTATACCTTCTTCCCTGGACAAAGTTCCACAACTGACAGCAATCACTTGGTTAGGGGAAGTTTCCAATTGACTGTATCTATCTGATTTGATCTGTTCAACTTGAAACTGATGTTCCTTCAGTGAATCAAGCGAAATTGTGGGTTCAGGATCATCCTGAGGAGATTTTAGCTTCGGTTCATCAACGTTTGATGAATATTGTGCAGAATTCAACCCAATCATTGGCAGAGTACCAGAATGGCTAGCTTGATGCTCTGCATGAAAGCTGTGGCCATTTGATACTACTGGGTTTTCTTGACAGTTGGAAGCAACACATGATGGAAGCCGCATTTCTTCCTTAACCTTCTCAGATTTTGAGCAATAACCATTCCCTGAAGCACCTAAAAAAATCGAGGATAGCAAATGTGATCTTTCTATTATTAGTGAACAGAAATATCTGCTCGAGGAATTGGAAGCAATCTTTTGCGAGCTTACTAGAATTATCATAGAGAAAACAAAACAGGACTTACTAGAATTATCTTTTGCGAGCTCAACAAGAAATGGAAGCAATCTTCTATAGCTGAATGAGCCAGAACTTCTGTATAACTTAAGTCTTGAGCATGGATTTAAGACCTGTTTTGGAATACAGAGCCCATCTTATGTGAGAAGAATTTCACAATAAATTTCCAACATCTAGTATTTAAAAAATAGAAAGTTTCTTACCAGTTTGCTTTCAGAATTGGAGTTTCTCCCATCACCAGCACGGTTAGCACTTCTTGTATTAACTCCAAGGAGTGGCTTCCCCAGGGCATGATCTGTACTCTTCTCAAAAAAATTCACTCTAGCACTTCCATTTTCTTCTGCGTCTGCTTTAGTAAGGACCTCGGCATCTGGTGTCATCTGTACATGCTCTTCATTTGAATCATCGATTTGACTTTGAGCCATACCGTCATCAACATATCTCAGCTCTAAATTAGATGATTTGTTGTTATCTAGCTCAGATAAAATAGGATTCAAACTCCGAGCTTTACAAGGACAATTGCTAGGTTTCTTCATTCCTCCAGTCTCAGACTGCTGTACATCATCAGAGCGCTGAGCAACTCTATAATCTCTTCCTGGAAGACACTCATATTTAATCAAAGACAACTGGGTGTTTACATCTTCATCTCGAGCTTTGCTAGGAATCCTGGAAGCCCTTTTCTCAGTTTCTACATTGTCATTCTGACCCTTTGCATTATCCTCCAAACCCGAAGACAGAACAGGTTTTAAGTCAATTTCATGATCTTTACTAGTAAACCCCAACTCAGATTTCTGAAATTTTCCATTCACAAAGAGCTTTTCATGGCAATCATCAACCAGTTTTTTCGAATCAATTGGTATTAATGATTCAGTAAAGTGTTTAGACGATGTTAAACCTGCCATGTTACCATCTGATGACTCATGGGCAGAATTGCCAGAGTCAGCAATGTAACACTCCATTGAACAGCTGTTTGTAATAGATTTATGCATGGCAGCTTCTTGACCATTAGAACCCAATTTTGGTTGGAGCAACTTTTGTCCCAAACACTTCTCCAGTTTTGGGCACTCAGCACTTTCTGGAATATCTATAGAAATTGATTAGTAGATTTGTCAGCTTCACGTACATGCTTCTCCTTTCCGACAATCAGCTTGAGAACTTAAAATTTATTAAAAGAGTAGACAAAAAGGAGTTGCAACTTACAAGAATTGTCTTTCTCGATGTCCATCAGAAAAGGAAGCATTCTTTTATAGCTAAATGAACCAGGAGTTTTGAATAGCTTCCGTCTAGAACATGGTTTGAGCACCTATTCCAGAATCCCAGACCATATCACATTAGCACAAACCTTAAGAGAATACTAATGCTTTTATAGTCATAAAATGAAGTAGCACCTCAATATTTTAAGTTCCATCATTGGAAAGTTCCCATGCATAGAAGTACTGATTATCATGAACACAAAGCACAATAAATTAAAGGGAAACATAAAAGTAGAACACAAACACAAGACCATTTTCTTATCCTTATATATTGGAATGAAATGAAAAAGTGCATGAAAAGTGTCATTCTTACCGACTTGAAGGAAGAAATTGAGTCATTCTTCTTCTCCTTATAGTCGTTACCAAAAGCCCGTCCAACGCACGTATCAATTCTTTGAGTACTTTCAATTGGAGGCTTCCCTCCTTTTTCATTAGCATGCCCATTACCATATACCTCAGAATCAGGCGGCGTCGTCTGAAAATCGCATTCATTCAAATCATCAGTTCCCTTTAGAAGCCCATCATTTTCACCATCATCTACTACACCTTTATCATCCGAATCACCCTTTAGGCCATTTCCTTCGGTCGCCAACGAACTAGGAGGATTCACACCAACCAAATCCTGGGTTTTACAAGAAATTCCCCAATCAAATTTCTGAACTTCTTCACTCTCGTCAGTATATGGATCAACCCCATTATTTTCATCCAATCGGTACTCCTCCACGGCAGAAGACAACACCAAGTTTTTTTTCTCCATATTCTCACCGCCTCCGCAAGAAATCCCTTGATCTAAATTCTCAACAGCGACGCCTAATTTCTGAATACTATTTACATTTTCGTGGAGATTCGGACCACACGAGTCAATTGATTTGGGCGAAAAGACCCGTCTAGTGCGGAGATCCTTGATCAGGACATGGAGATCGGAGTTTTTGAGGGGATAAGAGGAATCGTGGCTGTGCAATGTGCGGTGGAGCTGGATCTGAGATTTCCTGCCGGTCGAGATGCCTACCAAGGGGTGGGATGGGGTAGGCGGAAGCTTCCGCTTCTTGGAGCTTTGATTTGCGTCCATCATGATGCTTGTGTTGCAGAGACAGCCACAGCGAGGGAGCGAGAGAGAGAGAGTGAGAGTGAGTGAGTGAGAGAAGGGGGGGTAGTGGGAGATGGTGGGTAAAGTTGAGGAATAAATTCACCAAGCTTTTCGTATGGCGGGAAGAATGTGCTCATTTGGCGGGAATTATGAGTCGGGAATATTTTATATAGAAAAATATATTATATAGAAAATTTGTTGGCCATCCGATATGTTAAGTCTGATTTGGATTTAGGAGCGTATATTTCTTTCAATAATCACTTCGCTATTGGGCGGGATGTTCCCAACCCCACCGAACGGCTTTACTCATTCATGGTAGGCTTAGCAGCCAAAGCATAATCGGCTCACGAGGCAAATAAGAATAAGGAGGCCTGGGGCCAACACGAGAAGAGGGTTGACGTGGAACAATAGGATGATGCCCTTTGTGACACTATCTTGCACACATACTATCACAATTTTCAGGAGATTTGTCCGGAACTACACATCGACATGATTTATGGAGAATTAGGACAGTCACATTGTGACGCCCCCAAATTCCGCTTGGGATTAAACGGACATTTGAAGCGTCGAGACATGCAACACAAGGTTACCTGCCCCCGTTCATGACAGATAAGATGCAATGTTCCTAACATGCATCTAGCATTATGCAATATTCGCAGCGGATAATTTTTCTCTTTAGCAAAACTATGCACCAAACCAAAAATATCCCAAATACTTGAAACATATTTCATACATAAAGGCATACTAAAAAGCCGTGATCACCACACTAGTCTAAAATGGTTGTGATCAAAAGAATACTTGAGATACAACTCCAAAAGTACAAGTATTAACCTAAGTTAAATACTATACCATCATCAACATCGCACCGTGGCCTAGTCGACCGTATTCAGTTGGTCAGATTCCAATTCTCCTTTGGGTCCTGTAACAAGATCTACCATTCGGGGGGAATGGTAGTTGGGACTACCACAGTGAGATTTGATTACAAATCTCAGTAAGTTAACATAAAACTCACACACAGGTTAAAAATGCATGCATGGCAGTAAAAGCATAAATGCATAATTATAGTCATACATAAACATAGTATAACTTGACATATAGCATGACTTAACCAGAACTTAAGCGTGAACTGAACTTGACTTAACATGGCATGAACTTAAGCTTAAAACATAACATGAACAATCAACATAACATGAACGTGAAACATAACATGGACATGAACATAACATAACATGAACGTGAGCTTGAACGTATCATAAACGTGAACATAACATGATGTGAACATGAACTTGGAACATAACATGAACATGAACATAACATGTACGTGAGCATAACATAACATGAACTTGATCTGAAACTTGACTTAACATAAACTTGGAATCTTATTTAATTGTCTTGATTAATAACGTGCATTAATACGTACTCCACAGTTGTTGTGGCCCCACGTATTCAAGTAACATAAAACATAATACGTACTCCACAGTTGTTGTGGCCCCACGTATTCTACATGTCACAATTGCTGTGTCTCATGTAGTGTATGCTCCACAGTTGTTGTGGCCCCATACTTCATGCTCCACAGTTGTTGTGGCCCCATGAATTCACATAACATAAAATATAATACGTACTCCACAGTTGTTGTGGCCCCACGTATTCTACATGTCACAATTGCTGTGTCTCATGTAGTGTATGCTCCACAGTTGTTGTGGCCCCATACTTCATGTAACATAAAATATAATACGTACTCCACAGTTGTTGTGGCCCCACGCATTATAAGTAACATAAATATAATACGTACTCCACAGTTGTTGTGGCCCCACGCATTATAAGTAACATAACATAAATATAATACGTACTCCACAGTTGTTGTGGCCCCACGCATTATAAGTAACATAAATATAATACGTACTCCACAGTTGTTGTGGCCCCACGCATTATAAGTAACATAACATAAGATATAATACGTACTCCACAGTTGTTGTGGCCCCACGCATTATAAATAACATAACATAAATATAATACGTACTCCACAGTTGTTGTGGCCCCACGCATTATAAGTAACATAACATAAATATAATACGTACTCCACAGTTGTTGTGGCCCCACGCATTATAAGTAACATAAATATAATACGTACTCCACAGTTGTTGTGGCCCCACGCATTATAAGTAACATAACATAAGATATAATACGTACTCCACAGTTGTTGTGGCCCCACGCATTATAAATAACATAACATAAATATAATACGTACTCCACAGTTGTTGTGGCCCCACGCATTATAAGTAACATAACATAAATATAATACGTACTCCACAGTTGTTGTGGCCCCACGCATTATAAGTAACATAAATATAATACGTACTCCACAGTTGTTGTGGCCCCACGCATTATAAGTAACATAACATAAGATATAATACGTACTCCACAGTTGTTGTGGCCCCACGCATTATAAATAACATAACATAAATATAATACGTACTCCACAGTTGTTGTGGCCCCACGCATTATAAGTAACATAACATAAATATAATACGTACTCCACAGTTGTTGTGGCCCCACGCATTATAAGTAACATAAATATAATACGTACTCCACAGTTGTTGTGGCCCCACGCATTATAAGTAACATAACATAAAATATAATACGTACTCCACAGTTGTTGTGGCCCCACGCATTATAAATAACATAACATAAATATAATACGTACTCCACAGTTGTTGTGGCCCCACGCATTATAAGTAACATAAATATAATACGTACTCCACAGTTGTTGTGGCCCCACGCATTATAAGTAACATAAAATATAATACGTACTCCACAGTTGTTGTGGCCCCACGCATTATAAATAACATAAAATATAATACGTACTCCACAGTTGTTGTGGCCCCACGCATTATAAATAACATAAATATAATACGTACTCCACAGTTGTTGTGGCCCCACGCATTATTATAACATAACATGTCTTATCTTTCTTAATGCATGTGATATTATTTAATATCATATACTTTTCTAACATGGCGTATACTTGTAAATGGCATAATATGATTTAATCATAAACATTTCATGGCATACATGTATCATATGGCATACTTAACATGGCATACTTATAACATACATCATTGTATGACAGAAAAGATTATATAACAGATAATTATTCATGAGAGATTAAATCATACGTAACAGATAAACATGTAATGACATAGCATGACATGGCATATACGATAACATACATACATAAATTGTAGTTCTCTTACCCATCACACATACACAATAAACTGATAGTAAGTTAGAGGCTAACTTACCTCGATCGTCGCGTTCTATGAGAATAGAGCGCGAGACACGAGGAACTGCACAACAGCTGGAAGAGGAACACTCAAGTCCTTAAGATTTTCACTTCTGAACTCAATTGCCATATTGTAAGCACTTGCAACACCACGGCCAACTTGAGGTTTCACTATACTCGGAAGAGATAAATTGACTTCAGAAAGCCTTTGCACTAAAACAAGTTCATTAAAATTATCAATAACAACCAAACAAACAACTCATTTCTCAATCCATATACTCTTAGCCATAGTCAACCACAAGATGACACCAGTCATCCCGGACTATAATCCATATCATCACTGCTTCGGGACACTGTCATACAGTTTCCCAACATTACACCATACGCTCCACACTTCTCTGCTACGCCATTCAACCCTTCGTGACACGCCATCCGGTGTATCACGACTTAGTACAGAGTACACTCACGTGAACTCTCTTCCATTCACACTACAAAACCCATCACTGCGATACACGTCTCACGGTGCATCGCTACGCGACACGGAGTACGCGCTACGCGTACTTCCTTCGCTACAACACTCATCAACACGATGCACATCACACGATGCATCGCCATACCACACGGAGTACACTACATGCGTACTCCCTTCCTTCTACGACCCACATCACTACAGCGCATGTCGCGCGGCGCGTCGCTGCATTACACAGAATACGCTACACGCGTATTCTCTTCACACAACCCGCCGTATCACATCTACGGCATCCATCTCACGCCTATACTTCACAGCACAGTCCACAAAACTACAAAATCAAGCCTAACACTTCACAACCACACTTCGTTTCACAACTACGCAGCGAACTCCACAAACACTAACTACACAGTCTACAGCCAACCAAATCAACTATGTTAAACATAAATAACTAAAGATAGAGGGTTAAGACGAGAGAGATGTGATTGCTGTCGGGAAAGAATCCAAAACTGATAATTTTAGCGGGCTGTTACACACATGGCTAGCTTGCTTGCATGTCTTGACCCAGACCATGACATGCAGCGGGTAACCGTGGAGGCTACTGGCCGCATACAGACCATGTGTGCAGGCTTGCGCGTGCCCTTGAGCGTGCACCTATGTTCGTGCATGCGTGCCCTCACACCACTTAGTGAGGCTAGTGGCATGCCCCCACAGGCACGCTATCCAGCGCACGACATCAGCCCGTGCCTTGCAAGCAAGGCTAGTGGCGTGCCCCATCCAACATACGGCTCCAACTCTTGCCTTGCAGGCGAGGCTAGTGGCATGCCAACCAGCACACGACTCCAGCCCGTGCTTTGCGGCCCCATAGGCCAGACCGTCAACTTGGGCCATGCATGCTCATCACCCAGGCCACTACCTGGGCCATGCAGGACCACCGCCCAGGCCACTTGATTAGGCACCACAGCAGTAGCACGGCATCACTTTGTGTCCACCATCAGGCCTAGGCTTGGTATCATGCCATGCCCACCATCAGCAGGTCATGCATAGTGCCATGTCGTGCCCACTACTAGACCAACGCGTGGCACCATGCCACGCCATGCAGTGAGCCACAGACCAGATCATGATTAGCCTAGCTGTGGACCATGCACGATCTTTTGGGGTGCAATTCGTAAATCCCCAAGGGGAGAACCTTCACCGTGCAATTCGTGAATCGGTAGTGATTCATTCTATCCTTTAATATATTAAGGTTTCCTTTCAATTCCTTATGCAATTCGTGAATCAAGAATTGTTTGGTTCCTTTGTTATTTTTATTTTCTCTTTTTGTATTCTGTGGAGTTTGTTGATTGATTTGGAGTGTGGAGGCTGAATCCTTCATTGGAGAATTCGAATTGTGAGGTGTTTTGCTAGATCTCTTGTGTTCATGTGATTCCTCACATGTTCATGAGATTTCCTTGAAGTTTCTTGAAGAATCCCACCTCCTAAACATCAATTTCGGCCAGCCCTATCATTTGCCCTTTCCATCACATTCAATTGCCTCAAATCACAAAACCCTAGCCTCCCATCAAGACCTACACACCACTCATCAAATCCTATAGCCAAGAAAACCACAAAAACCCTAGATCTCATCTTGAGAGATTCGGCTATAGCCTCATTGGCTTGGTCGAAACCCTAGATCCTAAAAAGTTTCACTTCCAATTTTTGCCCCCATCATTTGATTGATCAATTTCCTTGATTGGCTCACTCAAATTTCATTTTCCCACCAAAACACATTTTCTTTATCCATCCTACCAATTTTCGGCCAGCCCTTATCATCCTAGATCTTAAGATCTCAAATCCTACTTTTTAGGAATTTCACAATTTCTAACTTTTAGGATCTCACAAGCCCCCTTTGCCCTAGACAAACACACTCTCATAAGCCTTGGCCGAACCCCTCATCAAACCTAGCCCCACTTACTCATTTCTAAACCCTAGCCAAGATTACCCTTCATCCAACCATAGCACACAAGTGGCGCCTAGCACACCAAGGGTCACTTAGCTGTGTACCATCATCACCCAAATCTTGATCACCTAGCCCAAACACCATCCATACTTCCCACCTTTGAACCCTAGCCTCATCAAACCCAAGCTCCCATTGGGCTACACGTGATGTACACTAAGCAAAGGAATTCCATTGGTCACTAGAGGAGCAACAAGGCGAGGATCGTATCCTTAGTGTTTAGAGGCTTGACCGAGGTCCCCAACACATATATCGTAGTAGAGCCACGTCGCATTAAAGGGCCAGATACGAAATGTTGGCAGAGATCTTGATGAGGACCCCTATCCCTAACAGAATGCTCAAACTTGGCTGTACTCAGTAACCAAAGGTCTGTGGGAAGAACATTTTAGGTGAGATTCTTGAAACATTTCTTCACTTTTCCTCAGATTTCTTTAGAATTCGTTTTAAATATTTTGTGAAGTGGATCTGTCACAAGCCAACATTTTAGTGAAAGTTGAGCTTGTGAGCATCTCTTCACGTTTGCGAAACCAGAGAGTGGGAGTCGGTCTCTGAGCCACGATCGAAGTTGTGGGTATCTCTGAGTCCTACGTTTGCATTGGATGGTGATGATGTGATTTGGTTCTTCAAAACCTAGGAACATTGCTCAAGCCGATGCTTCTATTAAATCTGGTTAGTGAATATTACTTTTTTTTACATGGATATTTGAAATAAATTTCTCCAAGGCATTTCATCGAATGGTTGTTTCGGTACAAAGTAGATGGGCTTGGACTCCATTCTGAAGTGGCAGTGGGGTTTGAATGGCATTTCTTCAAGTGCTTTTGCTTTGAAAAGCAGGATAAATGCTTTGGAAATGCCTTTCTTATGCAGATCTACTTTCTTGCCTTGTAGATTGTCGACTTTACGGGGTTATTGATACAAGGGTTTCCAAATTTAACTTTTTTTTATCACCTTTTGATTTTCACTTTGATAACTTGAACGACAAAGATGATTTTTAGGTAAAATGAAGGGATTTTGCTCGTCTTTGGGGTTCGCAAATTTGGGCTTGATATTGGCTCCTCCTTGGCTTTTTGGGTGTATGATATGTTTATTTGTTAAGTCAATTTGTTTCTACAAGTATCAAGACCTCTTAGTTTATAGTTTTCACAATTTTCTATTCCAGGAAAGTGGCAGTAGAATAAAAATGTTGGAGTCTCACTCATTGGAAAAACACTTGCAATGATGGGGTTTGGAAAGGTAGGATTAGAAGTTGCATGGCTTGCAAAGGGGCTTGGTATGCATGTGATCGCACATGACACATATGCCCCAGCAGACCGTGCCCGTGCAATACGTGTGGACCTGGTGAGCTTTGATGAAGCCATAGTAGCTGTAGATTTCATTTCTTTGCACTTGCCTCTTACTCCTGCTACATCAAAGATTCTTAATGATGGAACTTTTGCAAAGATGAAGAACGAAGTTCAAAGAACAAGTAGTTTGTAGGTGAAAAATGTAACTTCCCGAATTAGTTTGCCTTTGAATTCAACAGCCATTAAGTTAGAGCTATGTCAGTTTGGTTTCCTGAGAAGTTTGAAAAAATTCAATGGCATTTGAACAAACAATTGAATTGATTTTATTTCAGATTTTAATACACATTTAAGCATATTTATTTATTAATAAGAGACTTCATATTTATATTAATGTTAGATGACACATTTCTCAAGCGAATCAAACCAAAATGGCAACAGCGCTGCTCTCTTTCGCAAGATTAACCTATATATAATCAAGCATAAGTTGGTTACCCACCCAATAAAGAAGCAAGCACTAACATGTCAGTTGGTGCACAATACATTAGACAATATCGACGTGTTTGCAATTTTGTTTAATAATAGATGAATTACTGCCTTAGTATTGGGCTATTGCATGTGTTATTAATGCCATTAGTTTACTAACCTCAATTGTAGATGCAATTTCTTACGGCCTAATAAAATTTGAATAATGATTTATATAAATTTCAGGTGTATAACCTTATACTATCATACAAGTCCTTTAAAAACAAGTATCTGATCATCCCGTCTATATGTAATATATATCATATATGCATGTATAAAGCGGTCTACTCATGAGCTGTTGTCGTGAAGACTTCGAACTACTATTACCAACTACCCATGACTGAGTCCTTGACCGTGAAGCATGGTTGAGCCAAAAAATCATTCTGTCCGGCCACATGTATGTGGATTCGCATATTAATTTCTTTTGAGGAAACTAACGTCCACTTTCATTTGCTTCCAGCTAGTTATTGTAGATTAAAATTGTATACCTATTATAGGAAAGACAAAAAAAAAAAAAAAACTTCTAGATTTGTGCCAAAAAAAAAAAAAATCCAATCCAGAAAATATTTAACCGTGACTTTGACAGTGACTCAGAGATTAACTCCCACTCTCTGGTTTCACAAACATGAGGAGATGCTCCCAAACTCAACTTTTATTGAGATGTTGGCCCGTGACAAATCTAGTCCAAAAAATATTTAAAATGAATTTTGAAGAAATCTGAGGGAAAAGTGAAGAAATGTTTTAAGAATCTCACCAAAAATGTTCTTTCCGCAGACCTCTTGGAGATAGCTCTGGAGAAAATCGGGAGAAGCTAAAGGCACCACGAAAAAGATGCACAACGAAGAAGACGCAAACTCTCTCTCTCTTCAGATTTCCCATTTCATTTTTATTCTCTCTCTCTTTTTTTTTTAAAATATAAATAAACTACCACATCAGCCATGAGGCTGTGGCGGGGCTGAAGGGTGGTTGGCTATAGAATTATTGAAATTTAATTTCTAAATGATGCAAGATTATTGTGAATTGTAAATGGATTTCCTATCATGTTGTGCATTTGGTTTCGTTTCAGGATAAATTAAACAAGATTTAATTTGGGTATTGATGTTATGGTTTCGATTTTATGTTTTTACAATCATGCTATTATGGTATAAACATTGGTTGTTGTTGTTATTGATATTATTGTTGGGTTCACTACAAAAAAAAACTATGTTTTGCGGGGTGCGACCTCATCACAATTCTCCTATTTTTTGACAGAGTCAGATAAACTGCTACGAACTCATTTCATCGCTAATCGGTCAGGAATAATACGTCTAGTCAGAGTAATTTCAGTGAACACTTGAAGGTGGCCGCAGTTGCTACAGATAAAGCCACTGATGGTTCCTGCAGCAGATGATGATGGACAACGAGGGTTTGAAGGGCAATTTTGGTGGAAATTTGACGGGTTTGAATGGCAATTTCAGTTGTACTTATGACCATTGTTGGGCACCGCAAGCAATAGGATTCGGCAAATTTTAGGGCCACCGAAATTGCTCGAGTATGTTGCCACCGACTAAAACTGTAGCAATGATTCGATCATTTGGATTGAAGGGCAATTACGGCCAGAAATTGGGACGCCGCTGCTGTGGACATACTACGAGTGTTTTGGTTCACCGCAAAAGCTACTTCAACAAGATCAAGGAAATTTAGGGAAATAAACCATTGGGGTTCCAATTGTGGTGAATTTGGTTAAGCTTGGAATTCGTCGTGAGTGCATGTAGGAAGTGATGAATCCATAGGAAATGCCAACTGCATGTGGATATTTGCGGTGAATAATGTAGGCATTTCCTGCAGATTCACGACGATTGGGTTGGAGGCAGAAAGTCTATATCTGGATTTTTATGCTTTTTTTCGAATTCATGATCAGCTATGTACACTATTATGGCTGGAACTAAATCTCAAAAACCAATCCACAGGTAATTGTTCCTCAATCTCAACTGCTCATAAACCCATTTGCATTTCATATGATAGGTTTTTTGTATAGATCTGTACAATATTGAGAAATTTGCCAATGAACCCATTTTTACAATATGTATCAATTTAACAACCTTGTAAATAAATTGAAACTTATTTCTCAATAGCGAATTGAACAGACCAGCTAGCTTGTATCAATTTCCTGTAATTTTTGTACTCTGCCAATACTTGTTGTGAGGACTTTTTGTTTTAGATTTAATGTAGGAAATTGACATGTTTGGCAAACTAAAACACCATATATTTTACTTGCATTTTCATGTACAATATTGCCATCTAGTTTTCATACAAGCTTGAATGAATATCTCATTTACGTTCACAACATTATACATTATAGCAGGTAGAAAGATTAAATGTCATGCAAAATCAAGTTTATATTCCTAAATACTATTTGCCACTAAATACTAGAAATATCATGTGCCACTCATTGGATCAGTCCTCAACATGGCTATACATTTAAACCTGGGAGTGAAGTCTATATATAGCATCCTCCAGGCAGGTTCATTGGTGCATCAAAAAATTACAAGTTTCCCTCATATCAACCTGTCATATGTACCTGGATATTATAGAGATGAAAACAATTACACTCAAAACATTATTAGAGCCTACTCCGAACCATTCAACATGAATAGTTGAACAAAAATCATTAGCCCATACTTCATTACATAGATACCTAGATGATTTTTACCTATTAAGCTATATTCTCTCAAGTATGGTTTTAACTTCACAAACATCATGAAACCTTGTCTTACTTTCTGTACTTGGCATCACATGAGTATCTTGGAAATAGAGAATAATATGCAAATCATTAGAAGGATGTAATGGAGGAATGTTATATATGAAAGTATATAATTGCATCTAGTATTAATATCTTTTGTAAGTGCCTTATAGAGAAGATTGTTTAATTTTAACAAGTAAATTGATTGAGAAAAGGGAAATAATTACAGGTTGGACCAATAAGTTCCTTTCAAAAAACCAAACAACTTGTGGAAGAACTAGACTCCTCTCATACGCTAAGAAATGCATGATTTATAGAAGGGATGTTCAAATCTGATGCATTCTGATCACACCAAATAATTCTGGAAATTAACCATAGTCAAAACAACTACGTGCTAAAGTCAAGCATAAATCATCACCTATACTAGATTCATTTAAACATTACCTAGAGAAAAGTTTATTTTTACCTAATAAGCTAGATTCTCTCAAGTTGCAGGTTGTAATATCACAAACATCATGTAACCTTGTCTTACTACTTGTACTTGGTATCACACGAGTATCTTCGAAACAGAAAATAATATTGAAAGCATTTGTAAAGAAAATGGAGGAATGTTATATATGAAAGTATATAACTGCATTTCATATATAACTGCATCTAGTATTAATTCACATTGTAAGACACCTTCTACAGCAGATTGTTTAATTTTAACAAGTAAATTGATTGAGAAAGGGAAATAATTACAAGTTGGACCAATAAGTTCCTTTCAAAAAATTAGACAACTTGTGGAATAACTAGACTCCTCTCATACGCTAAGAAATGCATGATTTATAGAAGAGATGTTCAAATCTGATGCATTTTGATCACACCAAATAATTCTGGAAATTAACCATAGTCAAAACAATTACATGCTAAAGTCAAGCATAACCCATCACCTATACTAGATTCATTTCAGCATTACCTAGAGAAATGTTTATTTTTACCTAGTAAGCTAGATTTTCTCAAGTTGCAGGTTGTAATATCACAAACATCAATAATTATTTAACACTCTTAACCATTGCAGACAAGACACAACAGTAGGAAGGGGTTTTAAAGCATACTTACAAACCTTTAACAATATGTTTCACAGTACCCAGTTCCAACAATTATATGTCCATGACTGCTATGATGCCATTCTAGCAACTAAAACCAACTTGAGAAAACTTGCACCATTTCTCCCACCACAACTATGTAACAAAATATGTGCTTGCCACCAAAAGTTAGTATTACTTCTTAACAAAATATCAAAATCACTCCCAGTTTAGAATCCCATCCAGCTAAAGATCTCCTTTAGTGTCTCTATTAGACACTCTTTGAGGTGTTGAGTCATCCATCCTTTTGTCATAGGACATTTGCCAAACCAATAATTGTTTGACATCCCTTTTCATCTCATCCAATTTGGTCTTGTACATCACTGCCTCATTTTTATGCTTCTCATTTTCTTGGGCTAGGTGCTCAAGTTGTGTCGATATAGCTGATGGTCTAGTCTAAGGTATAACTGAACCACCAAGTCCTCTTGTATAACCAGACCAGTGTCCTAGCACATCTCTGAATATTGTATTTGTAGCCTCATCTGTGTGCTCCTTAAGCTAAATCTCATCTAATTTTTCACACATTGTATTCCAATGCAAACAATGCCTCTTATATGAGTTATAGTTAGGGGAAATAACCAAAGTTAAATGGGGTTCCTTGAATGGAACAATATAGCTACAAATTAGTAAGTTAGAGAGCACGTACGTAGTAAGTTTCTGTCATGGGAGTGACAAATGCCCCTTTCTTTTTTGACCAATGAGTTTCTTTATAGAAATTAACCAAGTTGTCTACGCTTGGACCCTTCAAATACATACATAAATATGTCACGAACCTCTTTGGTTTACACACTAGCACTGACTCAACTTATAAAGATTAAAGTTACTAGAATCTTACCATCTCTTGTATTAACCTCACAAAAGATTTTTTGCCTGCAATGTGGTTCAGCCGTTGCTTTTTCCTATTGACCATATTTTGCATTGATTTTTTCTTTAATAACACATAATGACAATGTTACGTCCATACTCAACACATATCACTTGCTATTTACCTTGTTTCAAATCTAATAGTATATAATTAAGCACATTTACTTCTACATTTCACTTGTTATCTTGAATTCATCACTCCCCTATCTCTCACATAAATTTTTCCATACATTTGGTTCCACCAATGAGGTTGACTTCATTAATGCCTCCTGGTGTGTTTCACAATCCCTATATATTTTATGAAGCTGGTAGTAGAAGTCATTGAACTTTTTCCCAAGGTTCCTCTCCACCATCTCGTGATGATTCCTTTTGCTCCAATCTAGAATCAAGTCAACCTACAACATCATACCAACTATTTTGAATCCATGTTACTCTTGTTGTAAAGAACACTGCATTCTCACATGATGGTGCCCTCTCACCATCATTAATCTCCAACGGAATGAGGTTGTGCTTACGAAGCTTCATAAACTCAGTGCACCCAGCTAGTCCATGACACCTTCGCATTGTTTGTTTCCCTGCCATTTATAGAAGTCACAATTAAAATCATTACTGTATAACAACATTGTACATTGTACAACCACCAAATAAACCACATAATTATTGCAGAAACTGTTTGTTCCAACAATGAATAAGAACCAATTTTTTAAATTATTCCCACAAATGCATTTGATATTTCCATTAAACTCAAGTATTGTATTTGGAGTACCACTGTTAATTTCATTAAACTCGGTACCCAAAACCTTATCTGGGGTCTGTGTTGAGTCATCTGATCCAATGCTTTGCTCAACACTTTGTGTCCACCTACTAGCCTGCTCCTGAGGAGTTGGACCACTCCATGTGCAGCCATGACTTGGGTGTATGCGAGTTTGTGTTATTTGGCCATGTCCACCAACTCCTCTTCTTGTTCCTCTCATGGCAACTGATACTTACAATTGATTTTCACTTAAATCTAACATTGATCAATAAAAACTATCATGGCCAAATGCTTAGAGGATAGGGTTAACATCATGAGTTTATAATTGGAACAAATCCTTGGTACAACTGTCTACCTACAAATAAGTAAACTTTATTAACTTTTACATTATTTTACTTAAACTTTAATCATCATCACATTAAACATTTGTTGCAAACGATGCAAGTTAGGAATAAAAATGACTGTAGGGAATATTACTATTTTACTACCTACATTATCCACACAAGCATATTTTGGCTAAAGAAGTTTACTTTCAAATCTCTGTGATAAGCTGGATGATGACTAAATAAAACATAGTAATTTATTAGCATAAAGCCTGCATGCTGGTATATGAGTTTCGTGATTATTTACCATAAGGAAAAATATAGTTGCAAGCACAATTGTGCACTAATCTGTGCACTAATGTGATGTGATTGATCAAAAAGTAGATTTTATTGAAAACAATGTTAATTTAAATTTTAAGTATGAATAAATCAGTATTGGTACACAGATTAGTGCGCAACTGTGCTTGTATGTAGCAAAACTCTTACCATAAAGCCATGCTGGATAACATAGTGACCTGATATGTGTATGGAAACTGGTAGACCCTGTTCTACTATGCCTGTAGAGAAGCATATGTACTCAGTGTTGTTGGTTCCATGCAGGTGACTTATAAACTGTTATATATATATATATTTGCACTTGATTGCACGTCTATTTCCTAACATATTTATCTAGGGTGAAGCAAAATCACCCTACTCATGAATTTTGGACAGTTTATTAGCTCTATTATTGGGGTGAAATAATCTGATTTCACAGATTATTAACAGCTGTAATTCATCTAATTTTACATACCAAGATTTTGCTCAAATGTTCCTAGACTTAAAGAAAATGTCAGTTTTCACCACATTGTCTGCTCCCTACGTTGCATATCATTAAGGATAACCAAACAATTAGATTTGCATGAACCTAATAAGACAAACACATGCAAGCCACTATAGAAGTGAACCATTTTGGAGAAGGGCTTGTACAGAGGATGCCAAGGTAAAATTTAAAATTTTGCACTTTTGATCTCAATTTTTCTTCACTCTATTCTAACATTGATTAAAAAAAAAATACAAAAAAATGGAAGAAGAAGAAGAAAGAAAGAAAGAAAAAGAAAAAAAGAGTCATTATTTTCAATAATTCTAGGACTTGGGGATTTCAACTGGCCTTGGAACTAATTTGAATATATATATTGAACATATTCCTTCGTTTTTATTTACTTTCATTTGTAGATATAGATTTAACAAGGAGGTGAGAAATCACATGTCATCAACTTTGCAATAAATATGGGGTAGTTAAAAGAGCTCGAGTTGGCAATTAAAATCAGAGCATCGATTCAAGTATGTAATCTGATTTCAGGTTACTAAACATGATGATGCACCACAGACAAAGTACAAATTACAATGGAACTTGAGCATGTTGGTATCAACTTAAATGGATCTCTTAGTGCCTAAAAGCTGAGTATTAGTACTCTACCGAGTGAGAAAGTGACTTTTCGGCAAAATCCAAAATTTGACCTTTTCAGGGAAGCTGAGTAAGAGCATCATCACCGGTTTATCAATATCCAAAAGTTATACCCCTTTTTACCTATTAAAGGAAAAAATCAGCGGTATTGGATTATCTATATCTAAAGTTTTTAACTTTGACCTACAGTAAATGGAAAGTAAAAAGTAAATTTGATATTTACTGTATACCAAGCAAATCTATATTTTATTATTTTTCTTTAACTCTCTCTCTCATATTTTTAGATCTTATTTCTCTCTCTCTACTCATCTCAGACGGCATTCGGATAAGCCAATACTTCTATCTTATTATTTTTCTTTAACTCTCTCTCTCATATTTTCAGATCTTATTTTTCTTTATTGTATAGTTGAGCCAATACTTTCATCTTTTTTTTTTCTCTCTCATCTCAGATCTTATTTTACTGTATATCAAGAAAATTTGATGTGAATTATTTATTACTATATTAATAATCATATTAATAATTGAATTATTAATTAATTATTATTATATAATAAATAGATAGATAATTTAATGTAGAGGTTTGATGTAAATAGTCAACGTCAAATTCATCTTTTATTATTTTATTGTTATATAATAAAAAAAATAATTATTCCAATGTAGAGATTTATGTAAATGGAATAGTCAAAATCTAAATTCATCTTACATTCATTAAAAGTGTCATTTACATATACATAATCCAATAACAATACTCTAATATGTGGGAATTGGAAATTAGTCTACTTTATTTACTTTAAGACCATAAAAGGCAACATCCTACTCCCCCCCCCCCAACATTTTGCCGCTGATGATATTTCACACTCCCGCCACATAGTTTTGACTCCAAGTCTTATTGTACAGCTCGTGAGACCTAGTACATGATCCCAACCAGTTCGTATTTTATTCTTATTCTTATTGTACACGTCGCATACAATACAATAAATTAACTAATTCTTATTGTCCACTACAAGTCTTATTCTTATTGAAAGTTGGGAGGTGGTTTGGTTAATAGGGACAAAATTAATGTTAATGATCTCTGTTCAAGTGATGGTACGTAGTACTACTGCACCTACTAGAAACTGGATCGGATTACATAGATCATTGTTGATCATCAAAGAATTATATACGCAGTGAATCAGATTATATATATACACAATTAAGATTTGATTTCTAAAATTTAAATTTTAAAATTACTCTTCCAAGCTAAAATGATATTGTAAGTATCATATAGGTGTTTGATCCAAATGGCTTGTAAATAGAATATATATATGTGTGTGTATAGAAATTAGAGTGTTCAACAAAGAAGTGATTTATTACGTTGGAAATTCACTTGATCAAGACATAAATAATGTATTCTGTATAGAACTAATTTGAACATTTGTTCATTAAAAAAATGTGAAACAAATCCCGATGATGGAGTAAAACATTTTATCCATATATGATATTGTATTAGAACAATTATCCCTTGTTATGTCTTTTACAATACCAGGCAAATTATGCAATTGCACTTGACGCATATACATTTCTTTATTTAATTAATATTCTTTAACCAATTACTGGATAGAGTTGCAATATTGCATTAATTAATTGATCTTATATATATAATTATATTTGGACATATATTAAGATCAATTTTAAAACTAGACACTAATTTAAATATCACTTGGCTTTCAGTGCATATCAATTTCAACTGATCATGCGGCTTTTTCCTCTAGAAGAATAGTTCAAGTCAACAAAGACCTAATTATTTATAGAACTGACCAATTCAATATGTAAAGTATGTCTCTATTGAGCATACTATGACTCAAGTAAACGACCACATACATTGTGTGCATCTATTAAAAATTGAGCCGTACTCCTTAACTATATTATTTGAATTTGGTTATTACATAGCTAGAGTTAACAATTTGACACATAAATACAAATCCATTCGTTGTTGATTGAAAGGAATTCCTATGCCTCCAACGAACAAATTAAGTAAATATACCTAATACAACCATAGGAAATATCATAGTAATTATCGAAGCATGGGGATATTGCTCAATTTGTTCTTCTTACCAAATTGAGCAATATTAATAAAGGGTTGACGCATCAAACTTCTTTCACCATAATCGATCGTGTGAACCAAATGCTTATTATTTAGATAATATGCCCTCTAGTCATGCATTTAGTATAAACCTTTTCAATACGGATCAGCCATAAGATTTTAAAAAATAAACACGCAAAAATTATTCAATTTGCTATACAAGATGGCTGAATTCTGGCAAAACGGGGAGGTGATTGGCAACTTCTGCAATAGATTGTCCCTATACAGAGCTGTAAATTATCTGTATTCATTAGGGCCTTGTTATGTCCCTATAGTGACCTGATTTGAGTAATTCAACTCTAATTTTGCCCAAAATCAAGCCTGTAAGTGATTCGATTTCTAGCATCTATATATTACTTACAAACCATCACCTATCTTTTTGATAAAAATAAACATGAGTATCTCATATTAAGATCACGACACAATACATATATATATATATATATATATATATATATATAGTTTATGAAAATGTTGGTATTACAGGATCCATCTTCATATTTTTGAATTGTCACAAAGTTCTAGACTCAGTAATTTACAAATATTCAAAGTCAACGGAGTTAGAGGTTACAACTGAATTCTCATCTTCAAGAATTTGCAAGTTGTCACAAAAATTAAAAATGGTTGCATTATGCTCTGTCATTGTACTTTCCCCAACAATTTCTCCAATATAGATCAAGGAACCAGATGCACTGTAGAAAAAAATAATGAAAAATTGTGAATAAATATCGAGTCAATGCAATGAAATAAAAAGCAACAGCACATAACATAATATTGGTACTAATTTACAACCATTTAACATTCCAGAGGAACAAGGCCAAACACACAGCAAAGAAAGAAAACTATGTGCATAAAAATATCTATGCCTATCAGATGACATTGTTGAGTTAAATGGCTTATACTATTGGAATTAAAAATGGTTTGTTTCCCAGCAATTCCAACATGGCTTATACTATTTTTTTCTTTATCCTCACAATAGGCACCATTTATAGTTCTATACATGTACATGCTTAATGAACAAATCTAATAAAAAATGTAGTTGAGCATAGAACTCCATACCATTGATATAAAATGGTTCCTATTTTAGTTTCACAAATTCTGAACACTTGCTAGTATACACATTTCATAAAAAAGAGTTACAAATGTAGTCTCTTAATAAATATATTTCTCAAATACAATCTTATGTTAAAGCCTATATGGATTCACCATTCCAACTAAAACCTTTAAAAATGGCACATGCAAGAGTTGAAAATGTTTACTCACTATAGGCACCAATTATCAAGACTATTGATAGCACAACGATTTCATCACTGCACTACCAACCAAGTCAGAGAACCTGCCAAATGAAAAGTACAACACCAATTTAAATATATTTGGATATACATTTTTCACCATCACATATTCATAATTATGCATGGTACACACACACACACACACATGTTAGTAAATACGAATGCCATCTATAGGGGAAAGTAAATAGATTTAACCTTGGAGACATTATCTAAATATATAAACAAAGAATGCTTACTTAATCATTAGAGTCAGCTTCATGATCACCGTCTCCATCCTATCCTCTTGACTCTGATGTATTGTCACAATACGAGTTACTCTCATCCAAGGATGACTCATTACTAAGAAACTCATCCTCCTCAACTCTTCGATCGGGGTGGTCTAATATCACTGTCTCATCAAGTATAATGGGGTCTATATCTAATCGATGCAGAGGCATATCTATGCATGTATCATCTTGATGTACAAAATGGGCTGGTGGAGAATATTCTTCATCCTGGTATGCTTTATCCTCATGCAAGTTATCATCATCCTCATCCCCAACTGTTGTGTTGGGGATGTCATAAATATTCCTAGTGGTGACCTTCTGTACTACTAGCCAATTTCTCCCTAAACTTGTATCTTTCAGATAAAAGACTTGGGATGCTTGGTATGCAAGTACGAAAGGGTCATCCTTGTAATATTATTTGCGAGTTGAGTCGAAACTTGTAAAGTGACTGCCAACATGAACTCATCTTCTTATATCACATACATCAAACTAGTCAGATGTGAACAAATATACATGGCGCCATCCTAGATAGTTGAGTTCGATAATGTCCATTACTACTCCGTAGAAGTCAATAGGCCTACCTTGATGATTTCCAAGAACAAGCACACCATTGTTTTGTGTAAAACGATGTTCTTCACGTTGCTATGTGTGGAACCTGTTTCCATTCATAATGCAACTAATATATGATGCAACCACGGGTCAGGTCCACATTCTAGCAAGTAAAGATCATCGGACACCTCATCGAGGCTTGAATTATGCTTTTGCCTAATCTGATTAAAATTAACAAAGTGTTAGTTGTATAAAATTATTCAAAAGTAAAAAGGACCTACATTTGGCCCACCGTATGTTACCAACAAGGCACTCACGCGCTCCTTGAACCATCATAGAAATTGATTTTCGTGCACATCATCAATGTTAATTACACCTTCGTCTTTCAATATGTTATAATGCTCCCTGCATTAATGCATTGCAAAACAATATTGTCACCTAATACTTATCCGTGCAAAATAGGCAAATTTTGTAAAAGGCAAGATATAAGCAAATTGAAAGAAGATACTTACTCAAGATAGAGAGTATCTCAAGACAATTGTTGAGGACATACCAACATTGTTTAGCAAATGTTTTATAATCTGCTCGAGTTGGACTTGAAGCACCCAATGACTGAACCTTTTGTGTGAATATTGAAAATTCTTATTGGTGATGTCCTTATCAAACATCTACATTGCATTCTTCTCTATGATATCTAGTTTTTATATCATGGAGATATATCGAACAGAAAGGCAAGCACTTAATATGAATATAAGCCTCAACAGTTGAACTTACAGCAAGGGCCTTGTTTCGGACATTACGCTTAAATTTTTTCAAATACCTCTCAAATGGATACATCCAACTATACTGTACAACTGTATACAATGCCTCACGTGGTAGATGAATAGTTAGGTGCACCATTACATCAAAGAATGTAGGTGGGAGTATCATCTCAAGTTTGCAAAGGATGATTGAAATATCAATCTCAAGCTGCTTCAAGACATCTACAGCCAATGTGCATGTGCACAATTGTCTAAAAACTGTGCTTAGTTCAGTCAAAGTGAATTGGATGTTAGGTCGTAGGTACGTGGCAATAGATACAGAAAGTAGTCTTTATAGGAAAATATGACAGTTATGACTCTTAATTCTTGATATTTTACAACCATTTAATGTTACACATCTAGCAATATTTGCAGCAAATCCATCTGGGAATTTCACAGCTTGTAGCCACTAGCAAAAGCTTCTCCTCTCATCTTTGTGCAACGTGTAACACACAAGTGGCATAACAAGTTTCTGTTCATGTTCTTGTAAATGTAATTCCTAAGAATGGACAAGTCCCTACATGCATTAATTGAATCTTTTGTTTTGCCTGGAATCGCCATCAATGTTCCTAACACGTTGTCACAAATGTTTTTCTCAATATGCATTACGTCAAGATTATGTTAAATTTTCAATATTGACCAATAAGGTAACTGAAAAAGAAAATACTTGTTTTTGTCCAATTAAATTCATCGGGTTGTCGCTTTCTCTTCCTTCCACCTTTTCCAAATAATACATCTCCAACATTACTTGGTTGATTCAGTAGATAATGGCCAGATAATTCATAAGGTGGGGTGCGGTGATCAACATTGCCATTAAAATTAGCATTTTTCTTCCTCCAAGTATGTTCTGGAGATAGGAAATGACGATGGCCCATGTAACAATATTTTCGACCATATTTCAACCACAAAGATTCAGTGTCACCATTACAAGTTGGACATGCTAATTTTCCCGTCGTGCTTCACCCAAAATGATTTCCATATGCAGGAAAGTCATTAATTGTCCATAATAATGCTACATGTAATTGAAAAGATTGTTTTCTTGATGCATCATACATCTCAAAAACATTTTCCCACAAGTCAACCAAGTCATCAATAAGAGGCTGGAAATACACATCGATCTCATTGCCTGGCACCTTTGGTCCAGGAATTAAAAGAGACAGCATGAAGAACTGTTCTTTCATGCATAACCATAGCAGCAGGTTGTAAGAGACAAGTATTATTGGCCATACACTTCAAGGTTTACTTATATTATTAAAGGTGTTGAATCCATCACTGACTAGACCAAGGCGCACGTTACGAGCATCAAGAGAAAATGATGTATGCTTTTGATCAAATTCTTTCCACCCAACTGAGTCACGTGGATGCCTCATCACATTCAAATCATCAACGTCTTCTTCTTTGTGCCACCGCATAGCTACAGTTGTATCTTTCAACATAAACAACCTTTTCAATCTTGGTTTTAATGGAAAATATCGAAGTACTTTGTGAGGGATTTTTTTCCTGTTTAGTTGTGCGGGTTACCCATCTTGACATACAACATTTGTGACAATTATGCCTATTAGAGTTTTCCTTCCAGTATAGTATACAATCATTTGGGCATACATCAATCTTTATATAACCAAAACCAAAGGCCCGCTCCATCCGTCGTGACTCGCAGTATGATTTGGGAAAAACTGCGTTCAGAAATGAAGCTTTCAACAACTTTAGTAGCATGTCAAATGATTTAACACTCCAGCCCCCAATCGTCCTTATATGCAACAACTTCACAATGAAGGAAAACTTTGAGAACTTAGCACATCCTGGATAGAGTGGGCGTTTGGCATTTTCCAATAATTGGTCAAAATGTTTTGCTCTAGGGTCCACATAGGTGGATCCTTCACTAGTACATTGTTCAACTGTAAATGATCCAAGCCGGATATCATCTAACATTTCATCCATGTCATCAATGCAGTCGTCATTTTGCACTTCATTGACTTCATCATTAAACTCATTTGCATCCCAAGTCTCTTCCTCGCCATGAAAAATCCATTCAGTGTAGTTTTCATCAATTTCTATAGTAAATAGGTGTCTTTGCACCAAGTCTATAGTGTGGAAAAAGTTATTATGATAGTCACGACAAGGACACCTGATATTGTTTGTTGTTGCATGAGTTTGAGCCAATGTAATGAATTGATGTACCCCTTCTCGATATTCTATGGACCTAAATCAGTCGGTTATATGCATCCAGCTTTTGTCCATGTCAACCATCACTGTAAGATGAAAATAATAGAGTTGGATAGTTGTCAGTCTAGTCTAAGCAAATATCATGTAAAAGTTGGTAATTGAGGAAGTTTTATGACATTAATATATTGTTGTCTTGAGGAACTATCAATCATTCTTGCATGAAAGCAAGAATGAGAAAGAGTTAAGTATCATATAAAGATTGTAACTTTTTTTTCCTATGTTATTTTTCAACATTATCATAGAAAACTTTAATCTACTGTGGAGATGGAAAGAAACAACCTAAACTACATCTGTTGAAAAGGGTGTTGGGTTGTTTATTTGTCAAAAATCTCGACTACAAGAAGTATTCCTCTCAAGTATACGCTAATAATAATATTCATGGATGATCTGGAGTAAAACTTGACGGTGAACTTCGTGCATGTGTGCATGGGAAGCAAGTATAATTTAATACATAATAGTAGCTTCCTAGGGTGTTATATATATGATCAAATTTCAGCATCGACTATTTATATATAAATATATATGCAGTGGTACTACGGAACACTCTTAGTGCTCCCGTTTAGTGTTCCCGCTTGACATGGAGTTGCCACCTGACATTCTACAAGGTCTCAAAATTTTTTGGACACGATGTTCAAGCCTCAAACCAGGTTAAACATAAACCCTCAACAACCATTTCACATGTAGTCATCCCCTCCCCCCATCTCCCCTACCCCGCACTACCCCTCCCCTCCCATTCATCTCCCCTGCCCCACACTATATACCCCTCCCCTTGAACCAAAACAATTTAAAAAAGTAAAAAAACCTTAGGAGCTCACTTCAAATACTAGACTTCACCAAAATTAACAAAGAGTTCCACTGATTCAAACCTTGTTCAAGCATATAGTAAAAGAAACCGGCAATGGAATATATTAGAAAAGACAAATTGAAAACCCTCAAGATATTCAGCTAAATTTTGATCTACCATTGACAATATTAATATAGAATAAAAAAAGAAACAATAGAGAAGCTCCCAGATCCAGTTAACAAAGGCCGAACTTAGTAACTTGGGAAAAAAAATGGAAACCCATAAGTGAAGATTAAAAAAGAAGGTGGTGAATGAAAGGGAGAACAAGAAAGATGTGTAAACGTATAAACCTCCTGACCCTAACCGTAATCAATGAAGAAGAAATTACTAGTACTGAACCACAGAGTCAGAGACGCAGAGAGAAGGTTAGAGCTGGGCAGAAGAGAAAATGGTTCAATTTCTTTGAAACTAAAAGAAATGGTGGATTTTAAGAAAGATAAAAAAAATGGAGGAAGAAACCTAAGCTTAATAGAGAGGAGACTGTAACAGGGGAGGAAAAGTAAGAGAGAGAATGGATGAGAGATGACCTCGAAGGGAGGGGATGGGTAGTGCGGTGCAGGGGAGATGGAGGGGAGGTTTGTTGACTACTTGCGAACTCGTTGTTGAGGGGATGAGTGAAGGAAGAGGAAGAGTACATTTCAGCCTAGTGACTAGCTGGTGAGTTTCACATGATAATAGAATAGGCAATGGTTATGCTCGTGTTCTTGCCAAAGTAGATCTATTGATACCAGAGGATGTAGTTGATTTGGTTGTTAATTCAGACAACTTGTCATATGTATCTCTTTCCTGAGTTTTAATGAAGTATAACCTTTTGATATATATATATATATGCAACCAAAAACAATTTGTTAATATGGCATTAATTAATTAAGCATTATGATTTCTTAGATGTACAAAGATTAGTATTATTCTGAATTGGAATGCTATTCACGTGTTTATATATAATATATATATATATATATATATATTTGGATCTATTTCAGATCAAGAAGATTTTAGAAAAAAATGTCAGCAACAAGATAAAAGTTACAAACACGATGTTTTATTTCACTAATAATTTTTTCCTACTTTAATGAAAAATTGGTTCCAAAAAATTACTTATATTTAGGGAAATAAAGCAAAGGATAGATCAAGCTAGCAAGTAAGTCTATAATTTAACATTCCTTGATAAGTAAACCATTAAAGTAATTAATGCACTTAATCTAAAATCCATTTTGTCTACCACGAGATTCCCTCTTGAAATTGCATTTTCTCTTCACTCTGTTTACCTTTAGAAAACTGGTTATATAATCTATTTTGCAAACTTCTTGTACTTATTTGAATTTTTTGGGTTCTCTATGAAACTGGTAACTTGGTTTATGGAAATTAAATACATGTTTTCTATCCTTTAACAGTATGGTTGTTGTTGTACTGATTATGGTAGCTTCTCCAAGTGGGTACGATGGCTACAAAGCAAAAGAGGAACCAAGCATAAATTATTGGGTCTTGTTTTTGTCATCAAATGCAAAAGGTTTGTTAAAACATTACAAGGGATGTTGCGGTTGTAGACATAATACACCGTTTTAGGAGAAAACCAAGAGAGGGGGATACAAACAAATCATGAAAACTACAAACAAATGGAACTTGTTGTTAATCATGCATATTGATTATAGATGCAAGATGAAATGCATTGATCCTTCATGAAAACTGGCCACAAATTTCTTTTATTTTATTTATTAAGGGAGAAAGGTAATGCAATAGACCAAGCCAAGCACAAAACTACCTTTGTTTATCAAGATGTAAGCATAAACCTAAGTTGGTATGATTCAATTACTGCTAGAGCCAAAACTTTATGTAGCTTGTGATTATTTTCCACTCCTATTTCTACTTATTTCTACCGAGTATTACAATTTCTCTGCTTTACACACAAACACATAGGTTCCAATGGTCGTTAATCTGTTGGGCAGCTAACATTAGTTAATATTAAAGGCATCCAACATGATAAAGGGCAATCCATATATTGCTGCGATCAATCCCATCTACCACCACAATCATACAACATTGCACATACATGAATTTAACCCCATTCGCCAAACCCTGTACAACATTCGCCAAACCCCTGTAAAACATTCACCAAACCCCTAAAAACTCAAAATTACTTATATGCTAGCATCTAAAAACTGATCAAAACAACTCCTTCAGCAAATAAAAGTTTGTAAAGTAGATAAAGCATGGCAATTTTACCTATCACTTGCAAATGAGCAAAATACATATCTAAATTAAAAACCCAAAATCTAAGAGAGATAGACACGGATTGAGGGAGAGAAGTACCACCCAGATTGAAAGAGAGGAGATAGTACGCTGAAATAGGGAAAGCATGGAGGAAGCCGTGGCGCAAATAGATTTGCATGATGGGGCAACCTTGATTGCGGAGGAAGAGAGAGGGAGAGAGAAAATTATACGGACGTACAGTGAAATATAAAGAGAGAGACAGAGGAGATCAACTTACTGGTTAGGCAAGGAGGCGTGGAACGACAAGGTGAAGGAGGTGGACGGTGTCAGGTGTTGAGGTCGAGGGTCGCCGAGAAGACAAAGACATGGGTGCCACAATTGATTGCGGAGAGATGTAGAGGGCACTACCCTCGCATTTACACGTTATTGTTTAATGCGGCTCAGAAAATGTCGCTGCAACAGAAAAATAAGTGTATTTCCATGTGCCAACCAAAATCCTTTGTTGTGATGAGGATAATTCGCCATAATAGATATAGGTAACTGCGAATTTAAGTCCTGCCACACCAAAAATGCCTCTACAATAATACACCCTTTGTTACATCCAAAAAACATATGCAGCAACATAACATGGTAGCAAAAATTGGTTTTTCTTGTAGTGGTTTTCCAATTATTAGTTGCTTTTAGAGCACCCAATCTATTTATAAAGTTCCATGAGACTCTAACCCACAACAAAAAATATAAGTAGCTAGTTTAAAGAAAGTTTGGCATAAGAAGAAGTGAAATTAATGGAGTTGTAAATATGATTGTTGGATAAAAGAAGTGTTTTCAAAAGAAGATAGTTTGATGGAAAATGTAGTTATTCAATAGGTAAGTTAAGACATTTATATAGAATTTTAGATGAATATAGCAACGAAATTTAGATATTACCATTCAATAACCATTGATCAATTTAGAAGTAAAAACAATAATTTAATTAGAATGAACAAAATAACCGTTAGGTTATTAAATATAAAATCATCAGAAAAGTACACTTTATAAATTATGAAACTAAACACAAAATATATTTTATTGGTTAAAATTTAACATATGGTAAAACTGTAAAATATAACAAAAATAAATTAGATAATAAATATTTATAAAAGTCTGAAATCAATAATATTTTACTATTATCTATATATAAGAGATTAGGTTTTGAGTGGGATAGGCAAAATACAAAATATGTGATATTAAGCTAACTTTAGCCAATGGGAATCATGGGATAGTCAATCTGGTGCTAATGCTCTTGCTAAAGTCCAAGAGCTTTAATTTGGTTGATGCCACTTGTTTCCACAAATTTCAACTTAAGGTAGCTCAAAGCTCAGTTTGAAATTCTAGTTAAACTATTCGCGCACAATTAAGAGTTTTTTTTTTTTTAAACCAATTTTGTTTTTTTTAATAACTACTTATAATAAACTAGTTGTCAATCTGTGCACTCTATGGGAATAAATACTTGACTATCGTGTATCAATTCATGTCTAAAATTCCTATCATAAATAGTATAAAATGCAAAAATATTCTTATAATCATGAGGAATGACAATTTCTATAACTGAGCAAACATTAAATTAACGGGTAAAGATAAACAAAATTTCAAAGTATAATATTTAAGAGTCAATATGTGACGCCTTAGATCCCCTTATGTGGTTTGGCTGGTGGCCGTGACGTCTGGATGCACATCACATAGGCAACACCCATTACGTTCTTTGGAACAGTCTGTACATGTATGCTCGGCCTACATGCTTTAAAGTACTTGCAGCGTAAAGTATTTATGATATTATGATAGTTAAAAACATGAGTACCAGAGAAATAGATTAAATCTCCAAAAGGAATATCCATAAGTCACATCAATATCACCATCATAGTTAATATATTACATATTGAAAATTTATTCATCGTCCACTCGAAATAATATCATAATACTACAAAAACGCAAATTCTTAAACGGGGACAGTCCATGCTACTCCTTGGGCTGGGTTGGTCTCCGTCCTCATACTTGTCTTGATCACATATATATAACATTCCTGATCAAAATCGTAGTGTAACTACCTAGGCGAGATTTTGAGAAAACTCAATAAGGTACATACATATTATTTTAAAATAAGAGAGGACAATAAAATATGTAGTAAAAATGATAATCAAAGGACTCCGGCCAACGAGGCCTAGCTACTTACCAAGAAATTGAAGAAGGCATCCAATACTTTATGTTGGGGAAAGCAACACCCCAAGCAACAGAAGGAAACTTAACACGTATACTTATAAATTACAATAAGGCTAGGAAACCAAGCAATACTATTCATAACTCATAAGTTTTAAAAATTCTGAAGGAAAGCATTGAATTTAATATCATCTCGCCGTGGGTAACGGTCGTGCATGGGAATTCGTTATACTTTGTTCGCTCGACTGACCATGCACTATATTGTCTGTTGTTTACCTTAAAATGCATTCGTGCTACAAGTTGCTTGCCGTTTATATTCCTTTTTGCCCATACCCATATGCACTAGCCTTTTCTTTGCTTGCCCGTGTCTTTGTTCAAACGAAATGCCGCATTGCTTACCATTGCTCACCTACACCCTTACTTGCCGAGATGACACATTAACCATTTCAATCCTGCCTAGGCCTTTCCTTACACCATCTTTCATTTACTTGAACCATTGCCCGCCCAAGTTCATGCTTTCCTTACGCTTGTTTGCGAGAGGTCTTGGTTGTCTTGACCATCTGTTAGGACTTTTCCTTTACTCTTGAGATTTCAAATTTTTTATGCAGTCTTTCCTAGCCCATCCAGGGGGAGCTCCTTCCTTTGAAGGGCATGGTCTTCACATAGTAGCTAGCTATAATAAGATGAATAATCTTTCCATGATAGAAGGATTACGCGGTGGAAAAGCCGAAGTGCTGAGTAATGAGAAATCAATAATCACTATAAGATGAGAAGTATTTATTTCCTTTCTATTGAATTGACAATTATATATAAATGGTAGGTCAAGGCGTAGCACAAATGGAAGTCCAAAAAATAGTTGATCAAGCTGTTTCGGGTAACGAGTTTTTTGTATAGGACCGAAAATGTTTAGTTTTCCCTTATTACAATTGAAGAGTATGACTAGTACAATTAATTATACATGGAGAAAGACTAGTGTGTGTTGAAGGTTGCTCGATCTGTTGGACGTCGTTGAAGTGCATGTGGTGCTAGCTGCCCCCGGGCATGAACATTAATTTGCCGTTGGAATTAACGAGATTCTCTTCTACATTGTTATGTGATGGAAAATTCGAAATCCACTTGGTCAGAGTTGGACATTATTTGGTGATCAATATGGTTTTTGTTGATACAGCACCCTTACACGAGTGGCCAGAGGGTAGAGCAATAGTCTTGAAACCTTTTTGTTTCTATATTTTAGGTTTTCTTATTTTATTTTTATTTATATTCGTTATCTACATTTCAGGTTTCTGTAAATTAAAAAATAAATGATCGATAAAGAAAGAAAAAATATATGAATAAAAATATCTGCATTGTAAGCATTAGCTTTAGAGCAATGCAACATATAGTCCTCAAATAGGGATTGCAATGCAGACGGCCTAGACAATTTTATCTTTAAGATTTTTTAAAATTACAAAAATATCTCTCATAAAATGATGTTTTTTCTCATTAAATAAAGGGTATGCAGTGGGAACTGCAAATAGAATTTCTCTTAGCCTTAAATTGTATGTAATTGTTAATTAAAAAAAAAAACTTCAATTTGGGTACTTGTAATTAAATTGTAAATACTGTAAATTGACTCTTTTCTTAAGATGAAATTATCTTTATATATATATATATATATATAATCAAGTTTGCCGTTTGCCATTTTCGTGCACTTCATGTTAAGTATATTAGTTTTAGATATTATTCTTTGAATAATTAATTCATTGAATAAATATCAAAATTAACTTATTTATTTATTTTATATTTATTTCTATATATCCATCTTTGGGCCAAAATCAGCTACACATGAGTAAGATGCTGATCATCATCTCACATAATTCAGATCTGGACCAAAATATTGTTTGTATATGGAATATGCAAAATCATGCGAACTTATTAACAAAGATAAAATACCAATCAGAGTACGTCACTGCATTCAATTAGCACAAGGTTGGAAGAGACAATTAAGTTGGACCATTTTCGATTTGACTTGTCTAGTAAACATCTATTTCCGGTTCACAGAACCAAACATTAAAAACAATAAAAGTCCTGAGAGAGGAAGACGACGTTATGCATGACGATTTTTGTAATTCACAGACTACTGTACGTATAAAACAAAGTGAGCCAACTTCTTTAACTACTTGTCATCTCAATCTCTATTGCCAAATTCAACACGAACACCATTATTTCAAGAAAACGAGATTCATTTCATCATGTATTCTTCTCTCTCTCTCTCTCTCTCTCTCTCTCTCTCTCGTGCATGAAGTCATGCCTTATGTAACCAATTTTAAACATATTCGTTGATTTGAAACATTTTTTTAACAAATTTAGATACGCCGATTCGAATGTATCCAAGTTTTAATAAATGGAATAGGATTAATTGCATGCTTGCATATCTATATATATATATATATATAATACCCTTTTCGCAGGTAGCATCCATTGAGGGATATCCTTGAGACTTTTATTTTATTAATATTATTTTTTCACTTAATGATTAAGTAAATATTAATATTATATATTTTTTAAAAGAATATTTAAAATGTACTGAAAACCAGCAATAATAAAATCTAGAGTAATCTAGCTATAAAGAGATTTGCAATAAAGTAAAAAAGGACAAAGGACACCCAATTAAAGACTATATGTTCGACGTAAAAAATAAAATAATAATAATAATTTTATACATCACACAATTATTTTATTCTTATTTTATTTTATAAGATATAATATATTCATTACTATTGAGAACTTGATAAAAGAAAGATAGAAAAATAGAAAGTTGGAAAGCAGAAAGAAAGAAGAAGAAGAACTATCGTATCTTGTATTGAAAATGAATTGAATTGAATTGATACAAGTGCTTTACATGTACTTATATAGAAATGAAACTAGTAACAGAAAATAACTGTCAACTGTCAAGGCTCATTCTCTATTTTACCCTTTTCATATTTTTACTTTAATTCCATATCTTCTATTTTTGAGGCTATACTCCAACACCCCCCCTCAAGATGAACATGAATATTAAGGATGAGCAAACCCTGTGACACTTCTCCTTGTATCAATGCACCTTGCCCAATCACTATCTGAAAAAGCTTTTAGTTGCAATTTTGATGATGCTGAGAAGAATAATCCTTGACAAGGAATGGCTTTCAAGTACCTTAATACTCCAACTGCTGCTAGATAATGACTCATAGCAGGCTTAGCAAGGAATTGGCTGAGGACTTGAACTGAATATGCAAGGTCTGATCGTGTAAGTGTTAACTATAGGAGTCTCCCAATAAGTCTTCTGTAAGTTGATGGATCTTCATACAAAGTAAAATCAATGGCTGTGAGTTTTAAATTAGTCTCCATTGGAAAGGCAGCAGGCTTTGTACCAATTGTTCCCATGTCTTGATGAATATCTAGTGCATATTTCCTTTGGCAAAGAGAAATGCCTGCTTTTGACCTTGCTATTTCTAAGCCAAGGAAATATTTTAGTGGCCCCAAGTCCTTTATATTAAATTTATCATGCATAAATTCTTTTAGGAGTTGAATTTCCTATAAGCTATCACTAGCTATCAACACATCATCAACATATACCAGCAATGCCATGAAGGATGTTGTGGATTTCTTTATAAAAAGAGAGTAATCAGAAGTTCCTTGACTGAAACCATAGCTAATGAGGTCAATGGATAGTTTTTCAAACCATTTTCTAGATTAGGCATTCCAGGGGTAGTTCCATATACACTTCTTCTTGTAAATCACCATGTAAGATGCATTGTTGACATCCAATTGATGAAGATGCCAGTTCTGAATTGCAGCTACAGCAAGTAATAGTCTAATAGAAGTCATATTTGCCACACGAGAAATAGTATCAAAGAAATGCAAACCCTCTTGTTGATTATAGCCCTTTGCCACTAATCTTGCCTTGTGCCTTTCTATACTTCCATCAGCTTTATATTTTACTCTGAATACCTATTTACAACTAATAGTCTGTTTATTTTTAGGTAGAGTAACAAGGTTCCAAGTTTTGTTTAACTCCAAAGCATCAATTTCATTTTTCATAGCTTGTTACCATTCAGGAAATTGTGCAGCTTGTTTATAGGTTTTAGGTTCTGGACAGTTTGATATTGAAGCAAGAAAAGCTCTATGAGAATTAGATAGTCTACTAGCAGATAAAAAAGATGAGATAGGGTATGGATTACTTTTAGAACCATCTTTAGAAGAAGTGAGAGGTGTTGCATTTAAAGAAACGTTGTTGCAATAGTAATCCTGCAAAAAACTGGGTTTCTGTCTAACTCGAGAAGATTTTCTTTTATTTGGACTATTGTTAGGTTGATCATGAGTTATGGAGATATTTGGATCAATGTTTGGTATAGGTTTATTGATAGACAGAGTTAAATCACTCTGGTTAGGAATAATAGCTGGAATTTTAGAGTAATAGTCTGTACTATATGAATTTTCTGAGATAAGAAACAGAAAGGAATGAGTGAGAATTTGTAGGGACTTCTTTAAATGGGAAAATATTTTCATGGAATGTAACATTCCTTGAAATGAAAATTTTATTGCTATTGAGATCCATGACTTTATAACCTTTGATATCAGATGGATATCCAAGGAAGACACATTTTGTAGCTCTTGGGTCGAATTTTTATCCATGATGTTGGAATGTAGATGCAAAACAAAGGCAGTCAAAAACCTTTAAATGAAAAAATTTTGGTATTTTGTTAAACAACATTTCATAAGGTGTTTTATTATTGAGAAGTAGGGTGGGAATTCTATTTATTATATGAGCAGTAGCTAGTACACAATCACTCTAAAAGGACAAGGGGATATCAGCTTAAAACATTAAGGCTCTAGCTATGCTAATTAAGTGTTGATGTTTCCTTTCAACCACTCCACTTTGTTGTGGAGTTTCTACACAACTTATTTGGTGTAAAATTCCATTTTCTTGATAAAAATCATTGATGAAAAATTCTGGTCTATTATCAGACCTTACTATTTTGACAGATGTGTTAAATTGAGTTTTTATCCTGTTGCAAAAATTATTCAGTGTAAAAGAAACTTCAGACTTGGTTTCAAGCATATAAACCCAAGTACATCTTGAAAAATCATCAACAATGGTTAATAAGAATTTAAAACCTGAGTAAGAAATTGTTGCAAATAGACCCCAAATATCTCAATGTATCAAATCAAAACTTTTATTAGAATTGGTATGAGATATAGCAAAGGGTAACTTTCTTTGTTTTGCATATGGACATACATCATAGAAATTTTGACAATTGATAGAGATTGAAGGATCTAATTGCTTAAGGAGAAGCAATCTAGAAGGGGATGCATGGCCAAATCTGTAATGCTAGATATCTAGAGAATTTTGTGAAACAATAGAAGCAAAATGGGCTGAGTTAGACTTAAATATGTTGCAGGGAGAAGCCTTAGGATCAGCTTGTTGTAAAATGTAGAGCTTGTGTTTCTCAAATGCAATCCCAATCATCTTCTTCAGGGATTGGTCCTGTAAAAGGCAATGAGAATGATAAAAAGATAAGCAAAGATTAGAACATTTAGTAAGCTTAGAAACAGATAAGATATTAACAGAAAAAGAAGGCACACATAGTCATTTGATAAGAATATTTGATTGGAGAGACAGATTGTGCCAATATGAGTGGCTGGAACTTTTTGACCATTAGGTAGTTTTATTGAAGCATCAATATTTTTGGGAGGAAAGCAGTATAATAGTGGTGAATAGATCATATGATCTATTGCACTAGTGTCGAGAATCCATTGATAATTGGATTTTTGAGTAAATGAAGATGTAAATGAATTAGGATTATAAGAAGCATTACCAGAGAAATTTGAAGATGTAACAAGATTACAATTTGAAGGGATATTCTGAACATTTGTAGAAGACTGAGAAGGATTGACAAGAGCTATGAGTTTATTAATCTCTTCAGCAGTTAAATAAAATCTTGGTTCCTCATTGTTGGTTTGATTGTAGACCTTAGTTGAAATGGCATTATGAGCAAAGTAAATTTGTTTCCCTTTTGGTCTAGCTCACCCAAGGGGATAACCATGAAGCTGAAAGCATTTTTTAATGGTATGTCCATTGTATTCACAATTTGTGCAATGAAGTGAAGCTTTCTTGGATTTTTCTTTTGAGAACCGATATGAAGAAGTTGCTGGATTTGATTGCTTTACCATCAATGCATGTGTTTCAGTAGGAATTAAATTACTAAGCTGTCTTTGACTCTCTTCTTGAAGCAACAGAGAAAACACTTTGGCTGTGGTTGGTAATGGGACAACAAGAAGTAGTTGGCTTCTAACAGAAGTATAGGAGTCATTCAAGCCAAGAAGAAACTTCAAAACATAATTAGATTGTTGTCTTTGCAGCAAGAAAGTAAAAAGATTACATGTGCAAGATGAAATTTTTTGACATGTACAAGTAGGAAATGGGCGATAGCTTACATATTCATCCCAAAGTGTTTTGAAGGCATTGAAATATTCAGTGATTGAAGAAGAACCTTGATTTATGCAACTCAAGGATTTCTCAAGGTGAAACACTCTTGACCCATCACTCCTCAAATACCGAGTCTTCAATTCATTCCAAAGATCCAAAGCTGAAGTGACATACAGCAAACTGTTTCTGATCTCCTTCGAAATTGAGTTACTCAACCAAGAAAGCACTAAGTTGTTTGCATGTTACTAAGCTGTGTGTGCAACAGTTTGAGTTGTAGGAGGTGAAGTAATCGAACCATCAAGAAATGCAACTTTATTATTGACTGTCAAAGCTATAACAATTGAACAACTCCAAGCAACATAGTTGTTTCCATTGAAAATCTCTTAGACTAGAAGAGCAACTTGGTTATCACTGGGATGAAGGTAATAAGGGCTGGAAGAATCATCCGATGGATTGATGATTGGAGGAACTGTAAAACTTTCAGAGGACATTTCAAGAATTGTAAAGAAAACACAGATTTTACAGAACTGTGTAAAGATTTTACAAGATCTTGAGAGAAGATCATGTAGTGTAGAAAGATCAAGCTCCAGAAATGTTTGTGGAATTTCTAAACTGTTACACCATGTTGAGAACTTGATAAAAGAAAGATAGAAAAATAGAAAGCTGGAAAACAGAGAGAAAGAGGATGAAGAACTATTGTATCTTGTATTGAAAATGAATTGATACAAGTGCTTTACATGTACTTATATAGAAATGAAACTAGTAACAGAAAATAACTGTCAACTGTCAAGGCTCATTCTCTATTTTACCCTTTTCATATTTTGACTTTAATTCCATATCTTCTATTTTTGAGGTTATACTCCAACAATTACTATTAGATATCATTTATCTAATAAAAATGAGTAATACTATACATCACACCATCATCTCACTTGTATCCTACTATATATAATGTGGCGCATTTATCACCATTTGATGATAAAAAAATATGTAATAAATGATCATTCAATGATAGTAAATGTGCCGCATCTTACTTAATAAAATGTAAGTATAATGATAGTATGGTATATAGAATTTTTCTTGAAAAATAAAGAAGTATGCAATAAATGATTATATAATAATGATAAATATATTACATCTTATTTAATAAAATAAAAATAAAATAATAATATAATATATAAAATTTTCCTTACTCTAATAATATTAGTTTTGAGGTAGGACTGTTCATTCGGGTTTCGACCTGGTAATCCGGGTATATCCAAATCAGAATCCAGATTTGAAATCCGGACCAAAAACTTTAACCGAAAACCCGATTATTTGGATAAAAATCGGCCTGGATGAACAGTCCTATTTTGAGATATGCCGACAGCCAACGAAAGCAACAGCATGTATAATTTGGAGGTTTATGATTTGGAGCTATCATGCGGAGATATATCGAATCAATTACAATATCGCTGTACGGTGAATGATGCCACGTATGCACGCACGCACGCACGCATGCAAAACTTCTTGGGATTACTAATGCAGTCGACACATGCAACTCATTCATTCCTCCTCATTTTTTTCAATATTAAGGACCGTTTGATTTTAAATCCATCTCAAATTTATCTTATTTAATTATTATAATTTTTTTTAAAATTTTAATATAAAATATAATAAGTAATTAAATTTTTTAAAAATTTAAAATAATAATATTTTATTTAACTTTTAATTTTTAATTCAACTCAGCGTAAAAACGCGGGGTAAGTTATTGTACCGATTATCACTTACTGTGTGACGTTCAATCTGAAAAATGGACCGCCTTGGTCTTTCGACGTATATACAGATGGATGTTACCTATTTCGAGATTTCCTTCACTACAACAAAAAATGTTTTTTTGGACGAAAATTTTCGTCACAAAATGTATAGATTTCGTTCTGAAAGATATTTTAGGACGAAAAAATTTCATCCCAAGGTCGTCCCAACATCACTGTCCCAGAAGATATCTTGGGACGAAAATCACCATTTCGTCCCAAAATATATCTTTTGGAACGATTTTGAAATTGACCGTTCGATACCGTTTGAACGATGTCGTTTTTTGTCACGGTTAAAATTCGTTCCAGAATGGCATTTGAATGCTTCTAAGTTACCGTTCGAACGTTAGTGTATATTTTGAACGATTATCAAGATACGTTCAAACGCTCAATAGAATTACGTTCGAACTTTAAAGGGACAGATTGAATGGTAGAAGAGATCGAACGGTGCTAAGTAATGTTCGAACGCTGTGGTAATTACCTGCGTTTGAACATTTTTTTGATCATCTGGTATCGTTCGAATGTCTTGGTCATTAATGTTCGAACAGTACAATATCGTTTGAACGGCCTACTCATTAATGTTCGAACGTGACGTTCGAACGGATATTATTTTTAATAAAACCCATAATTATAAAAAAACTAAATAGACATTCATAATATTTGGAAAACATAAATTAGGAACTGTTTAATTACTCACAAAAGTTTTATAATAAGTGCGAACAAATAAATAACCATGAGACTGACATTGTTCATACATAATTAGATAATGTCATAAGCTGGACGTAAAAAACCATCAGTTGCTTGGAGGCCTGTACTGTTGCATAAACTGTTGCATTTGGAGTTGCAAATCTCTCCTAAACTCTACTTGTTCTTCTTCATGTTGTTTGAGGTGCATCTCCATGTCTCTTTGTCTCGCCAATTGAGCCTCTAACTCTTGTTGTTTTGCAATCAATTCTTCAATTCTGCGATTCGCATTCTCTTACACTATAGAGGCAGACCTGGAAGAAGAGGAAGAGGGAGAAGGAGAAGGTTTTACACAGCGACCCAAACCCCTCAAATATCCTGAACGTTCACCCAGAACTTATGTAAAAATCTCAACATCATTATTTGAGGAATTTTGATCTGTCATAGATTCAGCACGCAGAGCAACCATTTTATCCTACACATAAGATAAAGAGTTAATATCATCATAAATATTCGAATATATTTATTTAAAACAAATTATAATACTTACATAATTTTCACGGGCATAGGGATGACTCCACTCTCCATTACGATTAGTATGTGATGCAGCATATAACTTTGTCAGATCATAATTGGCATCTAAATCTTGCTATAATAAAGATTTGTTAAGATATAAAGTCATTATGGTTAACTATATACAAATAAAAGAATAGCAATACCAATTTCTTAGAGAGGCGGTGGAAAGATCTTGTGCCTGCATGATGAGTAATCTTCAATTTTGATCTATTTGTTTTGTTTATAGAACTTCGCTCCTACATAGGAATTGAAAATATTAGAAAGCAAAATTAAAAATAGGATGACTAAAATAATTAAATTAATTATACCTTCTATGATGGATCCTCAAACATGTTACAAAGTTTTTCCCAATCAGAAGGTTGCACATTTTGAAAAGGATGTTGGCGTGCTTCTTCACTATTCTCAAACTTATTATAATGCTCATGACACATCTCCTTATATTTGCGGAATACATTACTCGTAAGCTCTTCCACAGTTTTACGCTCCTCTCTCCGACCAAAATTTAATTCGAAATCATTCTTACAGAAAAAAATTTAGACCAAGATATTATCATTTATAATATTCTAAGTTTAAAGTAAAATAAAAAAATTTACCAATTAAATTTCGTATTTTAAACATTACCAAACAACGCTTCTTGATAAGGTCCTTAACATCTTAGTGGACTTTCTTCCATGAACTTGTTGCCAAAGGTGCATAAGTTCGTGTAAGAGCACCCACATGTGATGCAAGCCAAGCTGCTGGTTGTCTTTCGCCTCCGGTATGTTCATCAAGAATGTTAACTTTGATCTTACCCACCTTACGATATTTTTCCAAAGTCACGCCTCTAGTAGTGCCTCGACCTTGACGAGATTGTACTGTGAAGTCATCATGATATATAACATTGTAATCAATTTTCTATTATAACTTTAATTAATAAATTTTATGAGTATTAGAATTTTACCGTATTCTGTAGAGTCAATCTCTAATGGTGAGTTTGAAGGAGAGCTAGGAATTGGTGGAGATGGGAGGCAAACTTCCTTTCTCTTCGGAGGCATAATTTCAGAAAACTATCTGTGCAAACATAATTTGTCAATCACTATCTGTATCAGTATCATTTGACAATTCAGACTCATCATCTGTAGATACTTCAGTGGAATCAACATTTTGCTCAATTGTCGCATCAACAATTTCAGCCTCAATATCTTCTCTATTTAATGGAATAATCTCATACTGGTTCAAATCCACAAACAAATTAAAGACGGGCTGACTCTCTTGGTATGCTTCTTGAGTAGAGGGATTATCTGCTTCTTCATCTCGCCCTTCCGCCTGAAGGATAACATTATATATATTTCTTGGAGAATACTTTTGTACTACTTGCCATTGATTTCCTAACTTCGCCGTTGTATTTTTTTTTGCACTATACCTTTAAATATACTAAATTGTAAATATTCTATAGTTTAGAGACATAGTAATATAACTATATAATATATAATCAAGCATATATTATATAGTTTAGTAACATATATAGTATAAATTATCTTACTACATCTAGTATTATAGTCAAGTACATATATTAACCTATATATAACATATATATGGTATCATAGCATAGGGTTATATGTATCACATGCATATATAGTGTTAAAATATTAGATTATTATTATAATATAATATAATAATAGGATATATACTATTATATATAGTGTCATCTATACTACTAGCAATTAGAGTGTATAACTCAAATACTAAAGCTAAAATTAAGCATATATAGTGTCATTTATAGTACTAGAATAGAGAGTGTCATCTAATTAGTCTATAACTGCAATATAATATGAAAAATATACTAAACAAGTCATCTAATACATATACTATTAAATATATATATGTATTAGTTAATATCACATATATATATGTTATATAACACTATGAACATAGTGTCGTGTATATATTAGTCTATATTATATTATACTATATAATATAACTTATACTATATACTATATATATCAAAAATGATAAATATAATATATAGTGTTTAATAATATATAAGTGCATTAAATATCTTGCATTTATTATATTTAATATTAAAATATATTATAATTGAATTAATTATTATAATTAATATTGTAATTCTGAATATTGCATTTAAATAACATTTGTTATATTTAATCCTAATTAATCAATTTTCAGTTAATACATTCGAACGGTATTAACTTACCGTTCGAATGGTACTGCATATATAAGGTGCCGCGGATGTCATTTTCACGAAAACTTTACGTGTGCATTTCCTCTGTTCTAAGCCGTTAACCGTCTATCACCGTCGTTCAACGCTGTCTTCGCCGCCGTCAACAGTGCCCACTCAAAGCCTATTTCTCTAACTACCGGTATTTTTCTTTTTTAAAGCATTTTACCGTTTAGATTTAGGTTTTTGATAGATTATTTGTTTAAGTTAGGATAAACCGATTTATACATCAAAATAATCGGTAGATTTGCTTAAATCCATGTTAGGAACGTTTATTTAGGTTTCTATTGCATTTATTTTGGTGTAAAATCCATGGAATCGAAGGATTCCATGGATTTCAATGGCCGAGTCGACTCGGCCTGGAATCCCGATCGACACGAATATCGTTCGAACGCTATTAACAACGTTCGAACGTTATTAATTAACCAGTCGAACGTTGAGTGTAACGGTTGAACGGTCGGTCGGTTACCGTTCGAACGTTGTTCCATACGATTGAACAGTCAGTTAGACCGAGCGTTCGACCGTTACATTAAGCGTTCGAACATTAAATTAGAAAAGAATTCCATCAATATTATAGTTCCAATACATCAATATTATATATCCATTACCACAAGTCTTTTTTTAATATTATATTTCTATTAATATTTATCTAATTAATATTGATATTGAGAGATATATATTTATTAAAAATGATGTTGTTCACAATATCTAATGTTATTAAATGTTATTCGTTTGAAACTACTGTAAATAGTTCTTTATTGTATTTTTATTGTTAATGTTATATATCTAATTTTTAATTATAAATTTCAGGTTGATTATAATGTCTACTTCTAGGTCGGGACGTAAGTGACGTAATCTTGGTGAGGGTAGTAGTGGTCCAGTTCGGGAGAGGACAGTTTCACTGGAGCGACCGGTGAAGATTTCTGATTTCCAGAGTCTTCTCTGGGAGGGTCATTCATTGCCCTCAGTTTTCAATGAACGTGGTTGGGGACCTATCTTGGATGAGCGGGAGGAAGCATGGGAGCCAGTCTCCTACATTGACATTGTTGCTGAGTTCTATAGAGAACTCGGCAGTGCCAGCGCAAATGATTCTGGGGCCTACAGGATCACTGTTCGAGGAGTACCCATTATATTTTCACGGGATGGACTTGCTGAGCATCTCCGTATTCCTAGGCTGCCAGATGCATATCCGAATGTGGTGCCTAGAGCGTCTGATCCTTCAGTTGAGGCGGAGACAGCTGAGGAGGAGGCATCAGTTTATACTGATGAGGTCGATACCCTTGCTGATCACGAGGTGAGGGATTTGGTTCTCGGTCCAGATGCTCCACCGTATGACGGGACGAAGAGCATCAAACAGGCAGATTTATCTTCTTTCTTTAAGATATTAAATTTGATAATTGCCAATAACATTGACCCTCGGCAGCACAAGACAAAAGTTGGCATTGATCGGACGAAATTTATGATACGGGTTGCTCGTGGGATTCCTATCGACTTGGTAGGGTATATATTCGATAGGATTCGATCAGAGTCTCGGTACATTTCGATGGATATACTGCCATTCGGAGTCCTAATCACCCGATATCTACTATGTGCTGGTGTTGTGCCTGATGTTGCCGAGCGTAAACGGGAGCCGATGGGACCGATAAACAGCACCACCCTCTCACGCAGCACGGGACACTCGAGACTGCATTTTCGTGGACATGTTCCAGAACCAGTTGATCCTCACATAGATGCACAGCTGGGAGATCATGGAGTATCAGCTGCAGCTGCTGAGACATCTACACGGGCCGAGGCATCAGTAAACAATGTTACTCGTGAGGAGATGGCTGAGATAGTGCGTGTAGCGATCAGCGAACAGACATCAGCAGTGATCGATGCAGTGCGTATGGAGATCCATTCTGCTGTGTTTGAGCTTCGTACAAAGTTTGCTGCCATGTTTGCGACTCAGGTCACCATCAATACTCGACTGACACAAATAGAGGAACGTATAGCTGCAGTCGAGGAAGTGTGCAAAGACTTGGGGTCTTAATTACTTTCTGATATCTTTTATTTATTTATTTACTGTTTCTTGTATGGACAACATTTTGTGTTTTGTAAATTCAGTATTTAAGTATGAAATATTATTGTTTTATATTTTCTAAACTAATTATTAATTTAGATTATTCCTATTATTTAATTAACCAATTTCTTATAATTACTAGTTAATCTAAATATAATTTGGCAAAAAATTAAAAAATTAAAACCCTTGTCACCGTTCGACCGCTTCAAATAACGTTTGAACGGTGCATATGCATCATTCGAACGGTTATAATTTACTGTTCGAACGGTTTATCAATTTCCCTCCAAAATTTTTTTACCTATGGCGCCAATTTAACGTTCAAACGGTAAAAATTAAACGTTCGAATGGTTAATCTTTAACGGTCAAACGGTTAACTTATTTGGGACAAAAAATTTTGTCCCTAAGTATAGCGTTCAAACGCGTTCGAACGGTCTGACCATTCCTTCATTTTTTCAGAACGAAATTTGAATTTCGTCCCAGAATCTCACTTTTTGGGACGATTTCCAATTCGTCCCAAAGCAAAATCGTCCCTAAATCTATTTTTTGTTGTAGTGCTTCCAGTTAATCATTAATTATTTTTTTATATTATTTTAAAAGATTAAAAATTTATCTATATTTATTTATAAATTACGAGAAGATTATGTCTGTAGGCCAGCGGGCCGTAACGTCATGATCTTCAAGACCTTCAACCATTGTCTTTGTCATTGAATATTGCAAATTAATTATAGAAATGTTATTTTGACTACTCATTTTAATATTTTATGTGTTTTAATTTTTTAATTTTAATTTTATTAAATAAAAAAATGATTATTAGTATATTGATATTTTTTTATATTTTAAAAAATTATTTTAAAATGATAAAAAATATGAATATACAATACGTATCACGTATTTTAAAATTATTTTCGTGAACATACATACAATATATACTACGTATAGCATCCATCCACATGCATACACTTACGTACTTTGGATGCATGAAAAGGGGCTGCCAAGGAAGACCGTTACGTACTTATACTTGAAAACTTATACTTAGCGTTTTTTCTTTAAACGTGTTTCGTAAAGTAAAGCATTTCATTTTCGTCTTCTTTTATTTAGAAAACTCTAGAAGAGTATGAACGCAATACTTACCTAGACTTCATGCCATACTCATTCCATGCAGTCCATTCGTGTACGTGTTAGATGGCAACCTACATGCATATACATAACCTTACGTCATTCTCTATCCAATGCATAAGCAACTATACTAGAAATAGAACTATGCTTTACTTGGAACACTATCAGTCCATCCCTCGGCTCTTGTGTGCCATTTACTGTGCTAAAACTTTCGGAGTCTTATTCCTTGTGAACCTCTGTAATTCACCTTAGGGTTAAGATACTAAGACCTTCGTCTTATTCTTCTATCAACCACATGTCAACGCATGACTCAGGTTGACTACGTCACGTATCCCAATCCTAGACAACTTACCAATTACTACCTTCATGTATCCTAGCTCATACTCAATCATCATTCCCATCCATACATGCCACATGACTTTAAGCCAACTTTGAGGCTTAAATATTGTGCAACCATGTCGAGGACAGATTACTCATTACATATGGTAAACATGTCTGGCACACATGACTCGCCGAGGCACACATACCTTATCCCTTTTTCACCTAAGATCAACTTATAGTTCAACGAATGCCCGTTGTATAAACAAGCTCTATACTCTTATACCAACTTGCTCAGACTTGGTCAATAGAACTCTTCCTACTTCTCGGCCCTATACAAGTCCATCCCAACGCTTAACAAGAGGACTGCATTCACAAATGCACCTCTATCACGTCACATAGCTCGAGGCAAATCCCGAGTCACGTCACGACGCCCGTCATGCTTCCGCTACACTACTCTTACACTTTTCCACCATTTCACACATACTCTCAACCATAATTCAACTACAAGATGACACTCGTTACCTTGTACTACAGGCCATGTTACAACTATTCGGGATACTGTTACATAGTTTCCGACACTACACAACATATTCTACACTCCTTAACTACACAACCATCCTTTTATTTGCGACACACCATACGTTGTATCGCTACACAACACAGAGCACATGCCACGTGTACTCTCTTCCACTCACACTACGCACACATCACTATAGCGTACGTCACACTGTGCGTCGCTGCACTACATGGAGTACACTTCATGTGTACTCCTTTCACACATCAGGCTGTATTCACAACTACGGCATACACCTCACGTCCATACTCATAGCACAATCCACAACACTACATAATTTTGCCTAACACTTCATTACACAGTCACACTTCACTTCACAACTACGCAGCGAACTCCACAATTACTAACAACACAGTCTACAGTTAAACCAACCAACTAACATTAATATAAATAACGAGGGATAGAGGGTTATACCATCGACTGGGTAACCCTTGCGTCACTCGCTGCTCGTTAAATCACGTACAACGGCAATTGGCCACATACAGTGGCGGTTTGAGCTTGAGGATAGCTAGGCATAGTTTTGGAAAGGCTCAAGGTGGCCTCATGGTGGTTTGGGTGGCAGAGCACAGCAGCATCTCGCTGTGAACAGTGCAACTGAAAAGAGAGTGAGGGTGCGTGAGAGAGGTGGGGACTATGGAATTTCGTGAGGAGTTAGGGGGAAGAAGAGGGAGGCTGGTAGAAGTGTTTGGTGGCAGGTGGTGGCCGGATGGTGGCTCACGGCAGCGGATCTGGTCGTGAGTGGTGCAAATTGTGCATTAGAGAGTGGGGGGGGGGGGGGTGAGAGCTGTAGGGACTTCGGTTGGGCATGAAAATAGCTAGGGGAGGTCGTGTTGGTGAGAGGATCATGGTGGTGGTGGTAAGGTGGCGTGGGTAGCCGTGCACGGTGGAGAAACCGTGTGTGTGTGTGTCTAGTGACCCATTGGAGAGAGAGGGAGGTAGGGGGAAAGAAGACTATGGAAAGGAAGCCCATGGAATGGGGATGTCGTTAGTGGTGGTCGAAGGCCAAGCTCCTTGTATGACGGCGTTAGGAGGAGAAATGGACTTGAAACCCAATTTGGATGAGATGCTGTGGGAGGAGGAGGAGGAGGGCACGTGAGAGCTTGCCGGTGGGAGGAGATGTTGGCCGGAGGGAGATTAGGAGCAACTGGTGACCAGTGGTGAGACCATGGGTGGCAGGTCGACGGTGGCTGGGCTGGAGGAGGGAAGGGTTCGGCTAAGGGGAAGCCGTGCACGTCGGGTTCAAGAGGAGAGAGAAGGGAAGGAGAGGAAAAAGAGAAAAGTGAGGAGAAAAAGAGAAGGGTTTGGGTATTTAATCCAGGTCTCTCGTTTCGAGATCTTCAAAACGATCTAACGGTGAGTTTAAATATTGATTTAAAAATGCGTAAGCATTTTATTTAAATTAAAACACTGAAATGAATTAAGATAGAATATTATTTTAAAACATGGAGTGGATTATTACAAGTAGCACCGCTCAATTAATTAACTTGTATTATGGATTAGCCATGCATGCATGTAGAAGAAACTTGTTATATTTAAGAGTACAACAACCAACATACCTTGGGTCCTAGTTATGGAAATGATGAGAATTTGAATATTGCTTTATGAATGTGGTCACGGTCTATATATACCTTGAAATAATCTTTCACCAGAATATATATTATCTACCATTCTTAGATAACATGAACGTGACTATACGTACGTATCTTTTCGCGGCCAATTGGTAAATTATGGGGACACTGTTGTGGATGATTATGGCATTGATCAATCGGCTCTGTACTTGTAGCTAGGTAGGTGCTGGGACTATATATATTACAGACTGCATGAACTGAAAGTTGAAAGTGATAATAGATCAAGCTGGGATCTATATAGGTTCTATAGCGTGCATGGATGCATGCATGGGCAGAACGTCATAATAAATGGTTTGAGGATGTCCATGATCAAGTGACAAGGCAGCGGCAGATGGGATCGAGCCGCAACCTGCGGTAAATATATAGATATTCATGTGGTAAGGCGCTTATTTTGATGCTAGGCTGGGCAAAAAGTTAAAAATTTGATTCAGCTTCAGTTTCATTCCGATTCTGATTTCTTATAGTTGGAGTTGGATTCTTTTTTCTTTTAATTTTTCTGTTAGATTCGGGGGTGTCCCTGAACCGACTCCCACTCTAACTTTATCCTTCGACTTTATCTTCCAAATAAAAATATGTATTTATTTTTATATATATTTATCATATATATTAGTATATTTATATAATTATATAGCTAGAACTTTTATAATTAAATTTAATAATATACTAGTATGAGTTAATTATTATAAAATAATATAATTATACTATAATGTAAATAAATTAATAATAGCTTAGTATATGTAAACATCATAGAATTACTACCATACATAATCAAGTATAGAAATAAGTTAAATATTAATATTGAAATAAGCCTAGTATAATAAGTTAATAATACAAAATATTAATTTAATTTACTAAAGTATAACAACATTTAATTAGACACAAAAAAGTCTAGTATATGATTAAGTTAGAAATAAGTTAGATATTAGTATAATAATATGTAATTAGATACTATAGTATAAGTCTTCTATAGAAATAAATTAGACACTAGTATAGAAATAACTAATAAGTCTTGTATAATAAATTAATAACACATAATACTAATTTACTAAAGTATAATAATATGTAATTAGATACTAGAAATAAGTTATAAACAAATTAGACACTATAGTATAAGTCTTGTATAAAAATAAGTTAGATAATTAGTATTAAAGTAAATTAGCAACTATTTAGTATTAGTTTTTAATTTTTGAAAATATTAAAATTTAAAACCTCACAAAAAATTCCTTTTGAAAAATAGACTAAATATAAAATAATAAAAAAATCTAAAAAGATTTCAATTCCGACCCGGCTCTAACCAATCAACATCAAAGTTGAATCCAAACTCACACAAATATGTTAAGGAAATCCGACTTGGACTATATCGGTGTTGACCCCAGTTTTGATGCTATCGATAAGGTTCTCCAGTTACACTAACCGCATTCGAAAAAGTTGTAACATAGTCAGAGAGTTCGGATTGGACGGGTTGGATGTATGATTATTGGTTACTCAATAATGACACGCGGTGTAAGTCTGTGAGGAAGTGTTGTGCCTAAATCCACTCAGAAATTACACCTACAATAGATAGACATAATATTTAAGTGGTTCGGTAACTTGTCTACATCCACTAAAGCGGAAATTCAATATTTTCAATATGTTTGTAAAATATTACAAACACTCATAAACAATCTCTCTATCTCTCAAATGATACTCTGTTTTGGATTTTTCCATAACTCAAATTTCGCCCCCAATCCTCTGCTTTGATCTCTCACCACAGTGAAGATAATTTTCATCTTCACAAATCGTCTCCTTTTATAGGAGAAGTCATGGGGAATACACACACTCACACTTTTTGACCAAGAGTAGGCCTGTTCATCCGGATTCCGACCCGGAAATCCGGGTTGACCCAAACCGGAATCCGGATTTCAAATCCGGGCCGGAACCCGGACTGGATTAACCCGGATCATAAACAGGCTGGAACTCGGATGAATCCTGGTTTTGAAAAACCCGGATTCCTTTTTTTTTTTTTTTACCCATATAAAAGCCTAAATGTATATACAATATTTTTACATGTCTATTTTTTTTTATAAAAATCAAAAGAATTAATTTGATTGTGCACTTTAGAGGTTGAAAAACAAAAGAATAAACGTGTAGCTATGCATGTTTCATTTGTTTGATGCAAAACATAGTCGAAGATGACCAAATACACAGAAAAAAACATACTCATAAAAACATAGTCAAAGCATAATATTTTTTTCTAAAAATACTAGATGCATCTAAAAAAAAAAAAAATCCAATATTCGTCTATGCATGCATCATAATGCAATCCACTACATATTCCATTATTTGTTATATATACATTATAAAATACAAAATTACAATATATAAATTACAAAATTACAATATATAAATTACAAAATCCGATGAATTTCCATCAATTATTTAATCTCCACACCAAATAGCAACTTTAAGTGATTGGACTGAAAGAGATCCTACAAAAAACAAACCCTTTGAATCTGAATAGAAAACATAACAAGTCACCCCTTGAATCTTAATAGAAAACATAACTCAGATTTACAGAAGCTGCCATCTGATTGTAGTAGGTTGGGGTCACCCGGCCAGGTGTGGTACAAGTACCGGATGCTAAAACTTGACAGATATATTTCTTCCATGCCTGCTTGAAACAAATATTGAAAGTCTCATTCACTTACAATAAACAAACAAGTGTTATGTGTAAAGACAAGTAGATAAGCTTCTGCCATGAGAGAGCAGCAGCGAGACTTTCACAAGAAAATTATTATTTTTTATCGGTAAGGAAATTCCCACAAATTTTATCTATTAGTTTCCAAGTCCTTATATAAACACTCCAATTCATTCTCTAATCCCAAGCTGCCAAAAGTTTCCGTTGACAATTATAGTGGATTGTAGCCAATAAGTATGTGCATTTAAATGGAAATCCAATCCATATGGTATTTCTAATGAGCAATTATGTACCATAAGAAACTATTAAGGAAAATTACCATAAATGACAACTTACGCAAAAACCAGGGCATGAAACAGGGTTTATTTAGTACAGGCATTCAATAAAAATCCTTATATAAAAAATAATTCAAATACTTCCGTTATCTTACCTCTGTAGCATTGTTCAACTGCACCTCACCAGCAGCACATTGCCAATCTGTCAGATCAGCATGAAATGGGTTGCAAAGAATAGGCATCAATGGACCAGATTGATTGAAATTTAGGGGCCCAAATGGGTTTTTATTATTTGAGATATTGTTGATCATCGTGTCAACCACAATGACAAGTTAGTAGGTGACATTTTTGGATTGTATCAAAACATTAGGATATGAAATGTTAGAAGGTTGTAAGCCTTTAACATTAATATATAAAATATATTATAAGTGCATAAAAACAAATCTAAATATTCTTGTATTAGTTGAAATGCAAGGCAGGTCATATGAAAAAGAGCAAAATAATGAAACATTTAAACATTAGAACCTGTTCCAATGAAAGGCCCATATAAATCTATGATCATGAAAATGTGCTACTGATATAAGGAAGACAAATATCTCAGAAGATTCCTGTTTTCTGCTTACCATGCTACAACTCAATGTAGAAACAAATAGTAATCACAAAGAACTCAAGTAATAATTTCACAGCAAACTCTCTCCCTTTCTCGGAGCTCCCAAACCGAGCTCCATATCATTCAAAACACTATTTGCATCCAACCTAAACTACAAGATCATCAGAATCTTTCCGGCCCTCAGAAGCTAGCAAGGTTCTCAATATATATTGTTCTCAGATCTCCCAAAATCAACAAACAGGGAACAAATATTTCCCCCCAAAAAAATAAAAAACAGAGAACAAAAGAAACGGCTGAAGACGACAGATCTAACCCAAAAGCTAGCTGTAGTCTAAGCTAAACAAACCCATTTAAATTTTTCGAACGGGTAACCATAGATGCAGAAACTATAGACACGAAATGACCAAAACAAGATAAATCAACCAACAAAAGCATCTAGGAGGAAGACGGTGGAATTATAGAAGCATCTACTTACATATATCGGCATGAACGAGGATGAAGACGACGGCCAGAGTTTCGGAGAGATTGAGAGAGGGACAACGGCTAGGGTTTCGGAGAGATTGAGAGTGTTTTCGACGCAGAGATAACAGAGAGGCAGGGGGAGAGAGTGAAAAGAAGTCACGGGTAGGGTTTTTTTTTTACTATATATATAAACCCGGTTAACCGGGTTATAATACAGAACCCGGGTTTCATACTCGGGTGCGGACCAGATTATACGGTTTTTGTAAATACGGGTTTCGGCCCGGATTTGACCCGGGCCGAAAACCGTACTCGAAAATTTGGTAATCCGGATTCCGGGCCGGGCTGGATAAAATTCGGCCCATATGAACAGTCCTAACCAAGAGGGCTTCTTACAGTGCAGATTGATCCAGAGCAATTGTTGGTCAATATTTGCTGCCAAAGAATGGACAAGGGACTTTCGGTGGAGTGGGTGTGTGGCTGCAAATCCAAAAGTCATTTCACACTTGGGGGGTTTCCAACAATCACTCCCTCCACCCAAGTGTGCCATACTAGGATGCTACAAAATGTTGCATCCTTCAAATGATTGCACTCCCTTAGTGGAATGCTTGTTAGCCATGAGAGATTTTCGCTATCAAATGCATCTGCAGGTACGTCTTCAAATCGATGTCCAGATGCCTCTCCAAATGCATCTTTAAATGTATCAGTATCATCTGCATCCACGGAGCTTGTAAGTGATTTTCTTCAGAGGAGATTTACAAGTGCTTTGCTGCACAATCTCAACTCTCTAGGATTCTTCTTTTGCTCGAGTCCATAAGTTCGCACTCATGTACACCTTGAGAAACTGAGCTTCGCTCGTGCTACAGCCGAGCGAACAATCTACCTGGTGCCTTTACAGCTTTCAAAACTAGGCTCCATAATCCTACAATCACACCAATCTCCAACTTGGAGACTGGTTCTCAACATGCCGACCTCTATCTCCAGCATGATCTCTTATCATCTATGCAATTTTACAGCTTATGTCTTCAAGTTAAAAGACTAACTAAAGTGATGCATAACTTTAGTTCATCACGTATAATGCCCTTAATCAACACATCTATATAGGGCAACACATCTCCCACTGTACTGGGAATCAATGGTCTTGCACGGACCTTGACACATATTAGAGAACCTGTTGCTGAGGTCTCCTTCTTTGATCTGACTGACTCATCATCCTGCTGCTATCTTCAGTCGATGTGCCCATCTTGTGTGTAGTCTCCGACTTGCATAATCTCCATTCTTGCAAGATTTTTCTTCATACCGTAGTTCATTACCTTCATTCAGTAGGATACAATTTAAGTTAGTAACCACCATGGAGGTCTGATCGTCTTGGCAGTTATGTGATCATCAACTTTAGGTGTAGACATCCTTGGAACATCTGACGTTCTGCTCCAATCTCTTACACCTTTGCTTCATGTCGTGGTCTAGGGAGATTTCTTCAGATTTAGATGAGGAAAAGTAAATTAACTTTCTCATCTAATTCACATGACCATTACCACGAGCCAAAACCAATGAATCATTCGTGACCTTCCACGCCCTTTTGAGAAAACAGACATGAATGACTGTTGTGTTCAAGCTGCCTTTAACAGCATTGTGCACTGCAAGAAATATGACATCTTGTATTTCTTCAGTCACCATATTCACAACATCATTCTTAGTTTTCTCCTGATTTTAGCAATCTTTTGTGGCCTATCTTGCCACAATTCCTAGCGAGTAATCTATTGTCCAGATCTTGACTTGTATATGCCTTTATTCATGGACTTTAACTAATTCAAGCTTCTGCCCTGATTATCAACATTCAGGACTAACAAACTCGAGATCTTGCCAGAATCTCTTCTGTGTGTACCTCCTCATCTAGGATAAGATCTCTTATATTATGAAACTTCAACTTCGACTTCTTTGCAGAATTACTCATAGTCATTTTCATGACCTCCCAACTTTTTTTTTACCACAACGCCAAATACTATGGGCAACAATAGTACCTTCTGCCTTTTCTAAAGTTGAACTGTTTCTTCATCTGCACTTTGTTATTCTGCAACTGGCTTTTCAAAGAAAGCCACAATGAGATCCGGTGCGGTTCTCCTCTTAATAACATTATGCTCCATGAATTGTATGACTGCCAAAACCTGCTAATATAACACGTTAATCAGCATCATCCAATGATATGAAATTTGCTCCTCAAACTCCACGATCCCAATTGGCTTAAATCAAGTCCAAAAGAACTGAGTCCAGCAACATTGGACTCCAACTGGCTGAGATCAAGCCCAAAACAAATGAGTCTATCACGACTCCAACTAGCTGCGATCAAGCCCAAAACAAATGAGTCCCTCATGACTCCAACTGGCTACGATCAAGCGCAAAACTGATCTGAAATATGAACGGTCCAGATCGAAAATACCGACGGTGAATCTCAACATTCCCACCGTACAGATGAGTCCGGAATGATCTAAATATTTTGTTAACACTATTTGACCATCGTAATTGAACTCCAACTGGCATAGATCAAGCCCAAAATGATCTGCAATACTGAACAGTTTAGATCGAAAGTTCGATGGCAAATCTCAACATTCCCACCGTACAGATGAATCTGGAATAATCCAAATAGTCTGTCAGCACTATTTGATCATCGCAATTGAACTCCAACTAGCGTAGATCAAGCCCAAAATGATCTGCAACTCATCGACAGTTCAGATCGAAAGTACCAATGGTGAATCCCGAAATTCCCACCGTACGGATGAGTCTCGAATAATCCAAATAGTTTGTCAGCACTATTTAATCATCGCATTTAGACTCCAACTAGCATAGATCATTTGGTCGTATGAAGGGAAATTGCTTTTTAATCAAAAATACGGGGTTTCGACAAGTCTTCTCCTTTTTATTGAACTCTAATGATCTGCAACTCATCGACAGTTCAGATCGAAAGTACCGATGGCAAATCTCAACATTCCTACAGTACAGATGAGTTCGGAATGATCCAAATAGTCTGTCAGCACTATTTGATCATTGCAATTGAACTCCAACTGACATAGATCAAGCCCAAAATGATCTGCAACTCATCAATAGTTCAGATCCAAAGTACCAATGGTGAATCTCAAAATTCACATCGTACGGATGAGTCCGGAATGACCCAAATAGTTAGAAAGCACTATTTGATCGTTGAAATCGGACTCCGAATGGCTTAGATCTAGCCCAACTAAGATATGAAAAACGGACAGTCGAGATCATCTGGCGCGTGCACTGCACTCGCTACAGTAGGGCATCTGAAGTGCATGAGGCGTGTGAGGTTCAAGCGCTGAGCCTTCCTAAGACGTGTGGAGGCGCTTGGGAGTGTGCCTCTCACGCGTCTTCATCTTTTGCCGTGCGTGGGGGAGTGTGGGGCCGTTTCCCCCACCCGTCTTCTTCCGCCAGCCTCGAGTGGGGCGCGTGGGCGCGTGTTTTCCACTCGTCTTCTTCCTCTGGTGCGATTGAGGTGCGTGTATTGCACTCTCCAATTTCTAGGGGCGCGTACGGGCTCCTACGATAACCGTTTTCGATGCCGTTTGAGGCAACATATCTGTTTTGACGAGGGAAACTTTGTGGTGTGATCAAAAGTTGATTTCGATCAAATTAATTTTCTGGATAGCACGAACTGAAGCTCTGATACCAATTGTTGTGCCTAAATCCACCCAGAAATCACAATCACAATAGATAGAGACAATATTTAAGTGGTTCGGCAACTTGCCTACCTCCACTGAAGCGAAAATTCAATATTTTCAATATGTTTGTACAAAATTACAAACACTCATAAATAATCTCTCTATCTCTCAAATAACACTCTGTTATGGATTTTCTCAAAACCCAAATTTCGCCCACAACCCTCTGCTTTGATCCCTCACCGCAGTGATGATGATTTTCATCTTCACAAATCGTCTCCTTTTATAGGAGAAGCCATGAGGAACACACACACCCACACTTCTTGACCAATAGGGTTTCTTTCGGTGCAGCAATTATTGGTCAATATTTGCTGCCAAAGAATGCACAAGGAACTTTTGGTGGAGTGGATGGGTGGCTGCAAATTCAAAAACTATTTTATACTTGGAGAATTTCCTATAGGAAGAGGTGAGGCATGGATGAATTTGAAAGATCCAACGCAATAGATTCAACGGTGTAGCGTGTGTGGTGGTTACAGTAGACTGTTGTTTAGATTTTAAAAATATCTCAAAACTCAAAAGAGGAAGTCGTAGAATAGTTTTGTTTTTATGGGTTAAGTTGATCTCAACGTTTATTTATTTTTTTATTTTTTGAAATTAAGTTTATCGCAACGTTGAGAGATGTCAAGTCTATATAATCATAATTCTCATCCATACAAAGTCGAATTTGTCTAGTGCACGCTTGATTTGGATTTTGGAACTAGTGCAGTCTCTTAAAAGTCGTGGAGAAAATAATTGGATTATGTATATATAAATCTTAGTTTCTTATATAACAGTACTAGTCAGGCCAACTCAATTACCCAGTGAATATGATGTTCTTTGATTCAAAAAAAAAAAAAAAATTACCCAGTGAACGTCCTGTCCTTTTCCCCTCCACCGAAGGCCGAAAATTGCAAACCTCAATCCGCTAGCTTTCTCTAAATCGTCACTACAAACGTCACAACCCGGATCCCGATCTTCTATTAAAGCCTACCTACATGGCTGCTAAATTGCATTTCCCATAACTTCACAGACCTGGCCTATCTAGCCACCAGACTGCAGTCCTCTCAAACGAGAACACCTCACCCTTAAGCTCCACCGCCCACCACCATGGAGAAGTACCGCCACGTACTCGTAACACTCCCCGCGCAGGGCCATATCAACCCTGCCCTCCAGTTTGCCAAGAGCGTCATTCGCTTGGGGGCGCATGTCACCCTCGTCACCAGCGTCTACGCCTACCGTCGCATGACCAAAACACCTACTCCTCAAGGTTTGTCCTTCGTCGCCTTCTCGGATGGCTACGACGATGGTTTTAACTCTGGTACTGATGATGTAGAGCACTACATGTCTGCGATCAGGTGCAATGGCTCCAAAACTCTCACCGATCTCGTTGTGTCCAGCGCAAACGAGGGCTGCCCCTTTCAGTTCTTAGTGTACACTCTTTTCCTGCCTTGGGCGGGGAAAGTGGCCCGCGAACTTCACCTTCCGTCAGCACTTCTCTGGATTCAACCTGCCGCGGTTTTGGACATATACTACTACTACTTCAATGGCTATGGCGACGACATCAGGAAAAAGGGCACTGATCCCTCATACTCGTTACAATTACCAGGACTGCCGTTGCTCTATGGTCGTGACCTTCCCTCCTTTATCCTTGATTCAAGTACGTATACTTCTGCACTCCCATCATTTCAAGAGCAACTCGAAGCACTCGAAAAAGAAAACAACCCGAGAGTGCTTGTCAATACCTTTGATGCATTAGAGCCCGAAGCCTTGAGAGTGATTGAAAAATTTAATCTTACTGCGGTTGGACCGCTGATTCCATCGGCCTTTTTGGACGGAAAGGATCCATCCGATAAAGCTTTTGGCGGAGATCTTTTCCAAGAATCCAAGGAGTACTACATCGAATGGATGAACTCCAAGCCTAACTCATCTGTAATTTACGTCTCGTTCGGGAGCATGTTGGTGCTAGCAAAGCAGCAGATGGAGGAAATGGCACGCGGATTGTTGGATTGCGGCCGTCCCTTCTTGTGGGTCATAAGAGCCAAGGAAAATGTAGAAGAAGAGAAAGAAGAAGAGAGATTGAGTTGCAGAGAGGAATTGGAGCAAAAGGGAATGATAGTGCCATGGTGTTCTCAATTGGAGGTTCTGTCACATCCTTCATTGGCATGCTTTGTGACACATTGTGGATGGAATTCGAGCTTGGAGAGTTTGGTCTCTGGGGTGCCAGTGGTTGCTTTCCCACAGTGGACGGATCAAGGAACAAATGCAAAACTGATTGAAGACGTGTGGAAAACAGGCTTGAGGGTCACAGCAAACAAGGATGGCATTGTAGACAGTGATGAGATCAAGAGGTGCTTGGAATTGGTAGCGGGAGGTGGTGAGCGAGGAGAAGAAATGAGAAGGAATGCTGAGAAATGGAAGGATTTGGCTAGGGAAGCTGCCAAGGAAGGTGGGTCTTCGTACAAAAATCTTAAAGCTTTTGTGGAGGAGATTGGAGGATGTTGTTGTTAAAAAGATTACGTATATATGTTTGCTGATGAAGACATTTGCTTTAGGCTCTTTATTGAAGGTTCTAATTTTTCGGTATCTCGTTTTCTTTTCTTTCTTTTCTGGATTTAATTTTCTTTCTGGATGAAGACATTTGCTACGTACGTAGAAGTTACCCGGTGATTTTGTAAGGCAGTCCTTGAGTAATTAACACTCTAACAAAATGCGTGCCCTAAATATTAATTCACCATTAATGCATGCAGCTTCTTGTGCACTATTCCTACAATTTTTTCGAGGCAATTTCTTCAACAATTCCTTTTTGTAAGCAATTTTGAGCATGTTCCAAATAATTAATTAGTAAGTGGAAAAAAAAAAAAGAGTCAAAATGTGGTTGGAGAGTACTTCTACACTCTCAAGTTCATCTCATCATGTGTTAATTATAAGCTCACGCTACAACAAAAATTGTTTTTTGGGACTATTTTTATTTGGGACGAATTGAAAATCGTTCCAAAAAGTTAAATTTTGGAACGAAATTCAAATTTCGTTCTGAAAAAATGACAGAAAGTGCAGACCGTTCGAACGGTATTTTTAGGGATGAATTTTTTTGTCCCAAATAAGTTAAACGTTCGAACGTATAGTTTTTACCGTTTGAACGTAATATTGGCGCCATGTAAGAGAAAAATTTGGAGGGAAATTATCAAAGCGTTCGAACGTTAAATTATAACCGTTTGAATGATGTTTATTTACCGTTCAAACGGTATATGAAGCGGTCGAACGGTTACTAGGGTTTTAATTTTTTAAATTTTTTGGCAAATTATATTTAGATTAACTAGTAATGATAAGAAATTGGTTAATTAAATAATATGAATAATCTAAATTAATAATTAGTTTAGAAAATATAAAACAATACTATTTCATACTTAAATACTGAATTTACAAAACACACAATGTTGTCCATACAAAAAACAGAATAAATATACAAAATATATCATAAAGTAATTAAGACCCCAAGTTTTTGCATACTTCCTCAACTGCAGCTATACGTTCCTCTATTTGTGTCAGTCGAGTACTGATGGTGACCTGAGTCGCAGACATGGCAGCAAACTCTGTACGAAGCTCAGACACAGCAGAATGGATCTCCATACGCACTGCATCGATCACTGCTGATGTCTGCTTGCTCATCGCTGCACGGACTATCTCAGCCATCTCCTCACGAGTAACACTGTGGACTGATGCCTCGGCTCGTGTAGATGTCTCAGCAGCTGCAGCTAAGACTCCATGATCTCCCGGCTGTGCATCTCTGTGAGGATCAATCGGTTCTGGAACATGTGCACGAAAACGCAGTCTCGAGTGTCCCGTGCTGCGTGAGAGGGTGGTGCTGTTTATCGGTCCCATCGGCTCCCGTTTACGCTCGGCAACATCAGGCACAACACCAGCACATAGTAGATATCGGGTGATCCGGACTTCGAATGGTAGTATATCCATCGAAATGTACCGAGACTCTGATCGAATCCTATCGAATATATACCCCATCAAGTCGATAGGAATGCCACGAGCGACCCGTATCATAAATTTTGTCCGATCAATGCCAACTTCTGCTTGTGCTGCCGAGGGTCAATGTTATTGGCAATTATCAAATTTAATATCTTAAAGAAAGAAGATAAATCTGTGTTTGATGCTCTTCGTCCCGTCATACGGTGGAGCATCTGGACCGACAACCAAATCCCTCACCTCGTGATCAGCAAGGGTATCGACCTCATCAGTATAAACCGATGCCTCCTCCTCAGCTGTCTCCGCCTTAACTGAAGGATCAGACTCTCTAGGCACCACATTCGGATATGCATCTGGCAGCCTAGGAATACCGAGATGCTCAGCAAGTCCATCCCGTGAAAATACAACGGGTACTCTCCGGACAGTGATCCTGTAGGCCCCAGAATCATCTGCGCTAGCACTGCCGAGTTCTCTATAGAACTCAGCAACAATGTCAATGTAGGAGACTGGCTCCCATGCTTCCTCCCGCTCATCCAATATAGGTTCCCAACTACGATCACTGAATACTGAGGGCAATGAATGACCCTCCCAGAGAAGATTCTGGAAATCAGAAATCTTCACCGGTCGCTCCAGTGATACTGTCCTCTCCCGAACTGGACCACTACTACTCTCTCCAATATTGCGTCGCTTACGTCCCGGCCTAGAAGTAGACATTATAATCAACCTGAAATTTATAATTACAAATTAGATATATAATATTAACAAGAAAAATACAATAAAGAACTATTTACAGTAGTTTGAAACGAATAGCAATTTAATAACATTTTATATTATGAACAACATCATTTTTAATAAATATATATCTCAATATCAATATTAATTAGATAAATATTAATAGAAATATAATATTAAAAAAAGAATATTTAACTAATGGATTTATAATATTGACATATTGGAAAAAAAAAATTATTTTCCACTTAACGTTCGAACGCTTAACGTAACGGTCGAACGGTAATCGTAGCTTATCGTTCGACCGATTATATAAACGTTCGAACGATAAGCGTAACGATCGAACGGTGTGTGTCAGCCGACCGTTCGATCGGTGCCTTTAACCGTTTGACCGTTATTGACTAACGTTCGAACGCTATCAAAAGCGTTCGAACGATCTTCGAGTCAATCGGTATTCCAGGCAGAGTCGACTCGGCCATGGAAATCCATGGAATCCTTCGATTCCACGGATTTTATACCAAAATAAATGCAATAGAAACCTAAATAAACGTTCCTAACATAGATTTATGCAAATCTACCGATTATTTTGATGTATAAATCGGTTTATCCTAACTTAAACAAATAATCTATCAAAAACCTAAATATAAACGGTAAAATGCTTTAAAAAAGAGAAATACCGGTAATTAGAGGAAGAGGCTTTGAGTGGGTACTGTTGACGGTGGCGAAGACGGCGTTGAACGGCGGAAATGGACGGTTAACGGCTTAGACGGAAGAAATGCTCACGTACTTCATCCGTGAAAATGACGTCGGGTGGCTTTTATATGCTTTACCATTCAAACGGTAAGTTAATACCGTTCGAACGTATTAACTGAAAAACGTTTTCCTCCCTAATTAATTCAATTAAATATAATAAATTTTATTTAAATGCAATATTCGGTATTACAACATTAAATATTATAATTAATTCAATTATAATATATTTTGGTATTAATTACATTAAATGCAATATATTTAAATTTACTTATATATTATTAAATACTATATATTATATTTGTCATTTTTTATATATATAATATATATAAAATTATACTTAATTTTAATATATTATACTATTGAATATTATATAGTATATCGTATGAGTTATATTATATAGTATAGTATAGACTAGACTACTATATACATGACACTATGTTCATAGTGTTATATAACATATATATGTGATATTAACTAATACATATATATATTTAATAGTATATGTATTACATGACTTGTTATCTATATTTTTCATATTATATTACAATTATAGACTATTTAATTGACACTCTCTATTCTAGCACTATAAATTACACTATATATGCTCAATTTTAGCTTTTGTATCATTATAATACACTATAATTGATATTTATACACTATATATGCATGTGATACATATGGAGCATATGCTATGATACCATATATAAGTACATATATAGGTTAACTTATGTACTTGAAAATTATACTAGATGTAATATATATGATATTTTATAGTATATATATATATGTTATTAAACTATAATATATAACAGTTTGATTATATATTATATAGTTATATTACTATATCTCTAAACTATAGTATATTTATAGTTTAGAGAATTTAAAGGTATAGTGAAAAAAAATACAAATAGTTACATTTTAATTTACCGGTCGAACGGTTAAAAATTACCGTTCAAACGTATAGTAATACGTTCGAACGGTAATTTGCACGTTCGAACGTCAAATTAGCAGGGGAAAATTTTTCCGCTAATCTTTTTGACATTCGAACGTTCACTAATAAACGTTCGAACGCTAATGTTTTCCATTTATACGACAGAACCTCACAATATCACGCTCGTTCCAGTCGACTCCCTCCTCATTTTCTTCCTACCAACGCCATTATTCTTCAATCCAGCCCTCAAATATTACTAACTTCTATCAATCTCTTATATTTTCGGATTAAGAGGTTGTTTTACGGTTTGGTGAAGGGTATTTAAGTTTTGAGCATTGGGTACGGGTGGATTCTCCGGTTTATTTCACAAAATCAGGTATTCTGCTTAAATATATTCCCATTTTAGTTTTTATATAAGTGTTTTCGTTTGCTATAATGAGTTCGTCATATACTTTGCTGTCTGTTGATGTAATTTGGATTGGAGATGTTGTGGTTTTCGGAGGTTGAAGACGATTGTGAATCTGGAATTTATGCGTTCGAACGGTATTCAAGTACCGTTCGAACGATATTCATTACATCGAACGGTGTCTAGCACCGTTTGAACGTTAAACACTTTAAATGCAAGAATTGAATTTAAAATTAATTATTTATAATCTTTGAATGAATAAAATGAATTTAAAATAAAATACAAATAATCTAGATTTACTAATACTTAATACAAATAGAATGTTAATTAAAATACAAATAGTTATAATTATTAACTAGAATGTTAATTAGCATACAAATAATGATAAGCAGGGACTAGAATGTTAATTAAAATACAAATAGTTAGAATTAATAAAATATTTTGAAAGATATAAAACAATTATCTAATTATTTAATAATATAATTACTTAATAATTAGCATATCTTGTCAGTGTTTGTTTGATACATGTTAAATATTGGCATATCTTAATTTTGCTTGTTCATCAAAATTAGCCTTAGACCCGTTCGAGAGTTATCAATCCGCCTTAATTGAAAGATTGATAACTCTTGAATTGTCTAGAGTGGACAGTTTGGAATTGTAAGATCATTCTCGCAAACTATCGATCTATATCTGTTATACGTCCAGCATTAAGATTTTGGCAGATTTATCCCTTGTTCTCCGGATATGCAGTTTCGGTGATGTTGTATCGACGATTAACACGTCGGTGCACACAACCAAACGAGCATATTTGGAGAACTATGGGGAGATGCTGCCGAAATTTTGTTGGACGTGACAGATTATAGAGATTAGGTTTGCGACTATGATCTTACAATTCCGAATGGGATAGGACCAATTACCCGGTGAAAGGTGGCATAATCATTGCTTTTTAATTTATTGTGGTTAATACATGTTTGTTTGTTAATGCACATGTGATTGTTTGTAATGAAGATAGTCGACATGGATAAGACTTGGATGCGAGTTAACGATCGTTTGGGTCAGAATTACAGCGTATATGCTGAAGGTGTTAAGAAATTTCTAGAGTTCGCATTGGGATCATCTGATAGTGATGGGCGTATTAGATGCCCATGTAGAGAATGCAGGAATTTGCGTTCTCATAAGATAGACTTGGTGAGAGAACATCTGTTTATCAAAGGTATTGACAAGGGGTATACTGATTGGGTTTTACACGGTGAACCCTATCCAACTCAATTTGAGGTTCCACTTGAAGAAGAAGAGAACGATGAAGACGTAGTACTCATCATGCAGGCTCAAGATCTTTCCACCGCCTCTCTAAGAAATTGGTATTGCTATTCTTTTATTTGTATATAGTTAACTGAATATATGAATCATAATGACGTTATATCTTAACAAATCTTTATTATAGCAAGATTCAGATGCCAATTATGATCTGACAAAATTATATACTGCATCACATACTAATAGTAATGGAGAGTGGAGTCATCCTGATGCGTGTGAAAATTATGTAAGTATTATAATTTGTTTTAAATAAATATATTTGAATATTTATGATGATATTAACTCTTTATCTTATGTGTAGGATAAAATGGTTGCCCTGCGTGCTGAATCTGCGTCAGATCAAAATTCCTCAAATAATGATGTTGAGATTTTTACACAAGTTCTGGGTGAACGTTCAGGATATTTGAGGGGTTTGGGTCGCTGTGTAAAACCTTCTCCCTCTTCCTCCTCTTCTTCCGAGTCTGCCTCTATAGCGCAACAGAATGCCAATCACAGAATTGAAGAATTGGTTGCAAAACAACAAGAGTTAGAGGCTAAATTGGCGAGACAAGGAGACATGGAGATGCACCTCAAACAACATGAAGAAGAACAAGCAGAGTTCAGGAGAGATATGCAACTCCAAATGCAACAGCTTATGCAACAGTGCAGGCCTCCAACCAACTGATGGTTTTTTACATCTACCTTATGACATTATCTAATTATGTATGAACAATGCTAGTCTCATAGTTATTTATTTGTTCGCACTTATTATAAAACTGTTGTGAGTAATTAAAAAGTTCCTAATTTATGTTTTTCAAATATTATGGATGTCTATTTAGTTTTTTTATAATTATTGGTTTTAATAAAATTAATACCCGTTCGAACGACAGTGAACCGTTCGCACATTAATGGGTAGGTCGTTCAAACGATAATGTACCGTTCAAACATTAATGACCAAACCGTTCGAACGATTACATATGCTCAAAAAAACGTTCAAACGCAGGTCATTACTATAGCGTTCGAACATTGATCATCACCGTTCGATCGCTTCTACCGTTCGATCTGTTCCTTTAACGTTCGAACGTAATTCTATTGATCGTTTGAACGTATCTTGATAACCGTTCAAAATATACATTAACGTTCGAACAGTAATAAGAAGCATTCGAACGCCATTCTGGAACGAATTTTAACCGTGACAAAAAAAGTCATCGTTCGAACGGTATCGAACGGTCAATTTCAAAATCGTTCCAAAAGATATATTTTGGGACGAAATTGTGATTTTTGTCCCAATATATCTTCTGGGACAGTGATGTTGGGACGACCTTGGGATGAAATTTTTTTCGTCCCAAAAAATCTTTCGGGACGAAATCTGTATATTTTGGGATAAAAAATTTCGTCCCAAAAAATCATTTTTGTTGTAGTGGATCAACTGATTAATTATCCGAAGATCACATCAAGAGTTTGTAAGCTCATGAGCATGGATGCTTTTATTTTCAATGGGAAGATATATATAAGAATATTTATTGTTAGTTGGATGCATGGTAAAAATATATTTTATTTTCCTTTCTTATGCCCTTATATTAGTTATGATTATTCACTACAAGAAATTTTATTTTTAGGGACGAAATTCTTAGGGACGAAATTAATTTCATCCCTAAAAGTACTTTTTTGAAACGAAATTTTAATTTCATCTCAAAACATGGAAAACCTTATAAATTCGTTCGAACTAAAACATAGTAGTTCGAACTGGAGATTCTGAGACGAATTAGGTCGTCTCCAAAAATTTATACCGTTCGAACTAATAAAATTAATTCGAACAAAAAATTAATTAATTCGAATGAAATATTATTTGTTCGAATTAGTATTAACGCGTTCGAACGGTAATGTTTAATTGAAAAGATATATTGTTAAAATTGTAAGAATACATATTTTTTCTATTAATTATTTATCATTTCCAAAGTGAATAAAAAGTTCTATATATTATATATTATGATTTACAATGAATTAAAATATTTACAAATTCATAAATTATTTTTATGTAATTAATTTAAAAGTATTTTAGTTAACTAAATATTAAAAATGAAGATAGTGTCATTTTTTCAATTATCGTGAACATTAAGTATAATGAGAAGAAAATATAATTAACAATAAAGAGGCTAGCAAACACTAAAAATAAAAATCATACTGCATTAATTACATCCCAAAATGAGTTAGACGTTATATACAACATAAAAAAAGTAAAATAATAACTAACAATATTTATTTATTAAATAAATCAAAATCCTCCTGTAAAGTTTGCATGCGTCCTTCTAGGTCCTTAAGCTTCTCCATCATGGGGTGAATGAAGTCCCTCAATAAAATGTCACGGTGCTCCGCCAATATAGCACGTACCTCATCTGGAGTAGCCCCAGCAGGATGTCTCTCAATAGGGGCAGCAGCAGTAGAAGCTGGATCAATAGGAGGAGGCTGATCCTGTTGCACTGCATGAGTCTTCGGCAAGTGACCCTTGCTCTTACTGAATGTGATCTTGTTAACAGGACCCATCTGTGGCGACCTCCGCTCAGTCAGAGTCACTGTAACCCCTGAACGGAGTAGGAGGTTAGATATCAACAATGCAAATGGTATACTACCTCCACCCGAATAGCGTGACTCTGTGCGAATGCGGAGGAAGAAATATAATGCCAGATCAATCGGCTCCCCCTGTGCTAACCGTAACAAAAATCTGGCCCGCTCGATCCTGAAATCAGTCTTGTGTTTCTTCGGATCAATGTTATACCCGACAATCAAATTAAGCATTCTGAAAAATGCTGTACAGTCGGCCTGTCGGATCAGTTTACCGCCATCATATGGAGGAGCCTCAGGGTCTCGCACTAGGTCACAAACCTGATCGTCTGTGAGACCATCATCAGGTACCTCATCGCCGCTATGACTATCATCTGAGCCAGCATCCAGCTCTGCGGTCTGTACATCTGGCGCTGGCGATGAGGATGCGACTGTTGTGTCCTCTCCAGATGGTGCAGTCGCTACTCTCGCTGCTGCTGCTGTAGGATATGCACCCGGCTCTCGCCGCAAATCTAGAAACTCAGCAATAACGCGGGGAGAGAATATAATACTCACTCCCCGGACCACTAAGTTATAGCACAGAGCATCACCAGGCTGCTCACCCATGGCACGGTAAAACTCACCGACCATCTCAGGATATGCTGTGCCTCTCTGTTGACAGATCGTGGTCCATCCACGATCGGTGATGATGTCATGTATGCTCCGCCCCTCCCAAGTGAGGTCACGAAAGTTGCCCTAAATGATCTCCCGCTCAACTAGTATAGGCCTCACGGCCGGTTGAGAAGGAGCAGTAGCTGCGGAGCTACTTTCGACTGTCTAGGGTCGGGAACGTTTCCTTCCGCTGCTGCTTGCCATTAGTATGCTGTTGATGTATAAAATATATATGTGATGTAATTAAAGTGAATTAGAGGATGCATGATGTTCTCATAGCATGTTTGACAACTGCTTATTCGAATGGCCTTTAATTCCATTCGAATTAAAGGCCATTCATTCGAATAAAATTTAAATCAATTCGAATGAGCCTAACTTCCATTCGAATAAAATTTTTTTCCATTCGAATAAACCTAAATTTAATTCGAATGCGATGACTTCCATTCGAATAAAATTTAGGCTCATTCGAACGGGACTGAGCCAAACAGACATGGCTGAGTCGACTCAGTCCCGAACCGACACAATCAATTTTCTTCAATATTTCTTCATTTTAATCGGTAGAAATGATTTAGGAGTAAATCCTTATCATTTCTACCGATTAATACCAAGTCATTTGGCCCCAAAACAACAAAATGGGGCCGGATTCATTCAAAATCCGAACCCCCCAAATATTACCGAAAAAAGCATAAAAATAACACGCATTTAAGCCTAACCTCTTGTTCTGGGCGATCTGAGGACAACGGCGGAGTTGGTGGCGGCGTTGAGGCGGCTAACGGCGGAGGTGTGAGCGAAAGTTCGAATGAGAGGAGGCACGAAATGTCGGAGAAGAAGCTGTCGCGCGGCATAAATAACGTAAATTCGTTCGAACGGAAGAATAATTAATTCGAACTAAAAGGGTATTAGTTCGAATTGAAAGGGTATACGTTCGAATGAAATATATAATACTTCAAAAATATATATATATAAGTAGAAGAGGTAAAACAATACGTTTTATATTAGTAATACTAGTATATAATACTACTATATATACTAATAACAAATTTCGAACTAGTATATATAATATATATTAGATAACTATATGTATATAGTATTGAGTTTTGATCTAGTTACTTATATATATTGTGACTAACTAGTATATATATATGTAATAGTATATATATTATGCATTATATGAGTATAAAATAGTATTGTGTAAAGCATTGCATTATAAAGTAAATATACAATGTATATAGTAAAACATTGCATTAAATATAAGTATAAAATACATATTTCTAATATATTTAGTTTATATATTAGTAATAAACAAAGTACTTAGACTATATTATAAAGTATTACAGTATTATTAGTTTTCATATTTTTATACTATCTATAATTTAATATCACTTACTATTATACTATTATATTACTTAGTATAGTACTTATAGTGATACTAACTATAAGTATAACATTATGTTTGATTGTAAATAAAATAATATACTATGTTAAATACTTAATATTATAGATTGATAAGAAACTTAGTATTATGCGTTTAGTGACACTTAGTATTATATAGTGTATATAATTTTTACATATACATAATAATATATAATATTATACTTATATATTTCTATAATTATCTGTTCGAACTAAAATAAAACAGTTCGAATAAATATATTTCATGTTCGAACGAATTTTTTTGTTCGGTGGGAAAATTCGCGCCAACATTTCAGAATATACTGGAGAATATTCCTTTTTTTTTGTTCGAACGCGAAAAATATTAATTCGAACGGGAAAAATTTTGTGGGAAAAATTCGCGGTTTGAGGATTTTCGCGTTCGAACTTATAAAAATTAGTTCGAACTAAAATGCACATATTATTAATCCGATCCTTTCACTTCATTTTCACTCGGATTGTATTGTGAGAAAGGGAGAGAGAGCGTGGCAGAGGCTCTGAGAGAGTGTTGTGGAGAGTGAGAGCTTGAAAGCATTGAGAGAGAAGAGATTCTTGAGAGAGAAAGAAGAAGAGAAGAGGTAATATGTTATTTTTGTTATTTTTCATTCCGATTTTCGTTTACAAGTTTTTTGTTGGGATAGAACAGCATGGCTGAATGTGTTTTATTTGTATATAGGTATTGTGGATTGTTGTTTTCTTGAGAGAGAAAGAAGAGGGAGAAGAGGTGTGTTTTCTTAGTTTTCTAAATTGTTTATTAATCATATTTAGGGATAATCATATAGTTTTCAATGTGTTGTATTGAAATATGGCATCATGAATGTAAAAATTGTGTTTTGTGGTTCAGTTTGTTGCTCTGTTTCGTGACTGGTTTCTGGCTTGATTTCATTCGAACGCTCTGAACACCGTTCGAATGGACTTTTCTTAGTTCGAAGATAATATAACGCGTTCAGATTTTGTTCGAATTAAAAAGTTTTTGTTCGAACAATATATTTTAAATATTGTTGCTGATAGTTATGATAATGTAATTATAATGTATAATTGTAAATATTGAAGTCCTGTATTTATATGCATAATCAACTCAAGTATTTAAGAAGACATTATCAAATAGCTTAATACTTAAAATATAATAATAAGATATATCATTATGGTATTATAATTAAATATTTGAAAACAACTTAAGTATTCAAGTATTAAAATACTTATAATTAAAAACTTGGCATGTAGTATTTTAGTGTAATACTTAAAATATAAGTATAAGATATTTAATTAGAGTAATGTATAATTAAATGGATAACCATATTTAAGTACTCAAGTATTAAGATGATTAAATACATAATATTTGTATAATTAATTATAGATAAGTACTCTAATTAAATAGCTTAATACTTAGGATATAATAATAAGATATTTATTTAAAAAATTGTAATTAAATATTTAAAAATATTTAAGAACTCAAGTATTAAATAGATTAATACATACTATTTAATTCATTATATCTAAATACTCTAATTAAATAGCTTAATACTTAGGATATAATAATAAGATATTTATTTAAAAAATTGTAATTAAATATTTAAAAATATTTAAGAACTCAAGTATTAAATAGATTAATACATACTATTTAATTCATTATATCTAAATACTCTAATTAAATAGCTTAATACTTAGGATATAATAATAAGATATTTATTTAAAAAATTGTAATTAAATATTTAAAAATATTTAAGAACTCAAGTATTAAATAGATTAATACATACTATTTAATTCATTATATCTAAATACTCTAATTAAATAGCTTAATACTTAGGATATAATAATAAGATATTTATTTAAAAAATTGTAATTAAATATTTACAAATATTTAAGAACTCAAGTATTAAATAGATTAATACATACTATTTAATTCATTATATCTAAATACTCTAATTAAATAGCTTAATACTTAGGATATAATAATAAGATATTTATTTAAAAAATTGTAATTAAATATTTACAAATATTTAAGAACTCAAGTATTAAATAGATTAATACATACTATTTAATTCATTATATCTAAATACTCTAATTAAATAGCTTAATACTTAGGATATAATAATAAGATATTTATTTAAAAAATTGTAATTAAATATTTAAAAATATTTAAGAACTCAAGTATTAAATAGATTAATACATACTATTTAATTCATTATATCTAAATACTCTAATTAAATAGCTTAATACTTAGGATATAATAATAAGATATTTATTTAAAAAATTGTAATTAAATATTTAAAAATATTTAAGAACTCAAGTATTAAATAGATTAATACATACTATTTAATTCATTATATCTAAATACTCTAATTAAATAGCTTAATACTTAGGATATAATAATAAGATATTTATTTAAAAAATTGTATTTAAATATTTAAAAATATTTAAGAACTCAAGTATTAAATAGATTAATACATACTATTTAATTCATTATATCTAAATACTCTAATTAAATAGCTTAATACTTAGGATATAATAATAAGATATTTATTTTAAAAATTGTAATTAAATATTTAAAAATATTTAAGAACTCAAGTATTAAATAGATTAATACATACTATTTAATTCATTATATCTAAATACTCTAATTAAATAGCTTAATACTTAGGATATAATAATAAGATATTTATTTAAAAAACTCATGTTTAAATATTTAAAAATATTTAAGAACTCAAGTCTTAAGATATTTCAAGATCTTTAAGGGCCCATCATGTATACTTGTAATGTAATCTTCTCATGTATTTGTGATGTATGCTTCTTATGTTTACTACTGAGCGCTTGAATTTTGTAGTTATTTTACATGCAATTAAACCTTAGACCCGTTCGAGAGTTGTGGCCAAATATTCTCTTAAAGAATGTTTGGGTATAACTCTTGAATTGTCCAAAGTGGACAGTTTGGGATTCTATCATCTATATGGCATATATATTTAGTTAAAACTCATGTGTTAGTCAATTTAAATTTTGGTTTAGCATTTTCCTACATTCTTCGAGTATGTAGTTCATAAGTTTTTCGGCCCATGAATAGGGTCGACGACTTATCGTGACTAGCATACTTGGAGAATTGTAGGGAAATGCTGCCGAAATTTTTACTAACATACGAGTTTTAGACTGAGTACATATGCGATATAGATGATAGTCTCTCGAATGGGATAGGACCAACTACCTTAAAAGTACAGGGAAAACAAACACGTGATATCTCAACATATTATAGAATTAGTGTTTATTGAATTTTGTTCGGTTTCTTTTATAGATGGATAAGAGTTGGATGTTGTTGGGAGATAGACTTGGTCGAGACTATAAGCAATATGCACAAGGGGTGAAGTCTTTCTTAGAATTTGCTTGTGGGAGTGTTGATAGTCGAGGATTTATAAGATGCCCATGCAAGAAGTGCAAAAACCTTAGTTCATATAATATGATGGCTGTGGAAGATCATTTATTCGTAAATGGAATTGATTCTAAATATTCACATTGGGTTTTACATGGAGAACCATTTCCCCAAGGAGTTAGATTTGGCAGTCATCTCAACCAGATGGATGAATGTAACGAGATCGACACGGATGACATAAATGTTGATGTTTCTGATGATAGTTATGATAATGGAGAAGATATGACTGAAATGTTAGGGGATCTTGGCGCAGGCATATTTGGTGCTAGGGTTGGAGAGGGAACATCTACCCAGTCATTTGAGGGAAATGAAGACTTTAAGGCATTGTGGGAGGATGCACAACATCCATTGTACGAAGGGTGCACCCGTCATAGCAAGTTGTCCTTCACTGTCAGGTTGCTACATATTAAATCTATTTGTCGTATTTCTGCAAAGGCTATCGATATGCTGCTTGAATTATTTAAAGAGGCTCTGCCAGAGGATAACGTAGTACCTCGAAATTTTTATGAAGCGAAGAAATTGAAGCGAGGGTTAGGATTTGATTATAATATCATCCATGCATGTAAGAATGATTGTGTTCTCTTCTGGAAGCAATATGCAGAATGTGAATCATGTCCGGTGTGTCATGAGTCAAGATGGACATCAGATAAGCGTAATGTACCCCATAAAGTGCTAAGACATTTTCCGCTTATTCCTCGACTTCAAAGATTATTTACTTCCCGGATGACTGCGAAAGATATGACTTGGCATCACACACAAAGAGTTCAAAATGATCAATTCCTCACTCATCCTGCTGATTCCTTACAATGGAAGAAATTTGATGACCAGTATCCATGGTTTGCCGAAGAACCTCGCAATGTACGTCTTGGTTTAGCAACTGATGGATTTAATCCATTTGGCAACATGAGCACTTCTCATAGCACCTGGCCTGTCATAGTAATGCCTTATAATTTGCCACCATGGAAGTGTATGAAGGATCCTTATTTTATGATGACTCTATTGATCCCAGGGCCAAGGTCACCAGGAAATGAAATAGACGTATATTTGCAACCAATGATGGCAGAGTTGAAAGAGTTGTGGGAACAGGGTGTCACTACATATGATGTGGCCGCTGAGCGTGAATTCAAGATGCATGCTGCAGTACTTTGGACAATAAATGATTTTCCAGCATACGGGAACTTGTCTGGGTGGAGCACAAAGGGAAAAATGGCTTGTCCTGTTTGTAACAAAGATACACAGTCTCAGTGGTTAACGAATGGCCGGAAATTATGTTTCATGGGACATCGTCGATATCTACCTCATGATCATAGATGGCGTTCAAATAGAGTAATGTTTGATGGAAGGGTTGAGCATAGGTCATCACCGCCAGAGTATTCTGGTAGTGATATTCTCACTCAATTGACAGATGTTCCAGAAAACAGATTTGGAAAGAATGCAAGATGCCGAAAGAGGAAAAGACAAGCAGTGGAATTGAATTGGACCAAAAAAAGTATTTTCTTTGATTTGCCATACTGGTCTACATTAACACTGCGTCACAATCTAGACGTAATGCACATTGAAAAAAATATATGTGAGAATATTTTGGGTACCCTAATGTCAATACAAGGGAAAACAAAAGATACAGTCAACTCTCGTAAAGATTTGAAAGAGTTGGGAATCAGATCGGAGTTGCATTTGCAAGATACTGGGTTATCAGCTTATATGCCCCTTGGATGGTATACACTTTCAAGTGATGAGAGAAAGAAATTCTGTGATTGGTTCATGACAATCAAATTACCCGATGGTTATGCTTCGAACATGTCAAGATGTGTCCGACCTCATGATTGGAAGATAACTGGTCTAAAAAGTCACGACTGCCATATATTTTTACAGCGATTGTTGCCAGTTGGTGTGCGCGGAAAGCTTACTCCAGATGTTCGTACAGCTATTACAGAATTAGGGCGATTTTTCAGAAATATTTGCAGTAGAACGTTGAAAGTTGATGCCTTATTAAAAATGGAAGCTGACATTGCATTGATATTGTGTAAATTGGAGAGTTTGTACCCGCCTTCATTCTTTGATGTAATGGTTCATTTGGCTGTGCATTTGCCTCGTGAGGCTTTAGTTGCTGGCCCCGTTCAGTATAGATGGATGTATCCTATTGAACGGTTTTTGGGAAAACTTAAGCGATCTGTGGGAAATAAGGCTCGTCCGGAAGGATCGATCGCAGAGTCATATATTCATAATGAGTGGCATACATTTTGTTCAATGTATTTTCGTGGGGTTGATACTAGATTTACGAGACCAGATCGAAATTATGAAGGTGGACAAATGGGAGTTTCCTCAACATTTACCGTGTTCTCCCAGAAAGTACGTCCTATAGGTGCACAAGGGGGCTATGACCTATGTGGGCGAGAGTTTGAAAGAGCTCGATGGTATGTTTTAAATAATTGTGAAGAGATTGAACAATATTTGAGGTTAGTGATGATCATCTAATTTGGCAGTAGTATTATGTGCATTTCTAATACTTTAGTATGTATGGATACAAATTAATAACTTACATTAACATACGCAGCGAACATATACAACTACTTCGCACGAATGGTGTGACTGATGTAGAAAAGGCGCACGAAGAAGAATTTGCCTCATGGTTTGAACATACGGTATTATTCGGGAAGAAATTATGCAGCCTTATTTTAAATATGATTATAATTTTAAATTTCATCCGTATTTTATTTATGTAGGTTGCATCGAAATATAATGACCATTCATGTGATATCTCACCAGAAGTATATGCTTTGGCATGTGGTCCGTCTAAGCGGGCTATCCAATATTCAGGATGTTTGGTGCGTGGATATAGATTTCACATAGCAGACAGAGAACGATATAGGAAAACCCAAAATTGTGGGGTTGTTGTCGAAGGAAGTCATGGGGATGATAATATCGATTTTTACGGAATTGTGGAAGATATCATAGCATTAAAGTATGTGGGGGGATATATGGTCTGGTTATTTAAATGTACTTGGTGGGATGTCTCAAATCCTAGGTTGGGAGTGCGTAAGGATGAATATTTTGTAAGTGTCAATACATCTCGCAAATGGTATGAGGACGATCCATTCGTTCTCGCATGCCAAGCAAATCAAGTTTTTTATTTAGATGATCCGGAGTTCGGAAATCCATGGAGAATAGTCGAGAAGTTTGCGCCCAGAAATGTAT